>BLSH010102839.1:83917-104289 GCA_018402905.1 Glandirana rugosa
CCTCGTCACATGACATAATCACCACCTCGTCACATGAATAAAGTACACTGCCCCACCACTAATACAGTACACTGCTCCACCAGTAATAATACAGTACACTGCTCCACAGCTAATAATACAGTACTCTGTTCCACCACTAATAATACAGTACACTGCTCCATCACTTATACAGTACACAACTCCACCACTAATGCAGTACACTGCTCCACCACTAATACAGTACACGGATCCACCACTAATACAGTACACTGTTCCACGACTAATAATACAGTACACAGCTCCACCACTAAAGCAGTACACTGCTCCACCATTAATAATACAGTAAACTGCTCCACCCCTAATAATACAGTACACTGCTCCACCACTAATATTACAGTATACTGCTTCACCACTAATAATACAGTACACTGCACCACCACTAATACAGTACACTGCTCCAACACTAATTATACAGTACACTGCTCCACCATTAGTACAGTACACTACTTACACTAATACAGTACACTGCTCAACCGCTAATACACTACATTGCTCCACAACTAATACAGTACACTGCTCCACCAGTGATACAGAACAATGCTCCACCACTAATACAGTACACTGCTCCACCTCTAATAATACTTTACACTGCTACAGCACTAATGATACAGTACACTGCTCCACCACTAATAATACAGTACACTGTTCCACCATTAATAATACACTACACTGCTCCACCACTAATACAGTACACTACTCCATTACTAATACAGTACACTGCACCACCACTAATACAGTACACTGCTCTACCACTAATACAGTACACTGCTCCACCACTAATGATACAGTACAGTGCTCAACCACTAATACAGTACACTTCTGCACCAGTAATTCAGTACACTGCTGCACCACTAATATCGTACACTGCTACACCACTAACACAGTACACGGCTCCACCACAAATAATGCAATATAATGCTTCACTACTAATACAGTACAATGCTTTACCACTAATACTACAGCACACAGCTCCACCACTAATAATACAGTGCATTGCTATACCACGAATAATACAGTACACTGATCCACGACTAAAACAGTACACTGCTCCAAAAATACTACAGTACACTGCTCCACCACTAATACAGTACACTGCTCCAACACTATTGATACAGTACACTGCTCCAAAACTAATACAGTAGACTGCTCCACCAGTAATAATATGGTACACTGCTCCAACACTAATACAGTATACTGCTCCACCACTAATATAGAACATTGCTCCACGACTAATAACACAGTACACTGCCCCACCACTAATAATACATTACAATGCTCCACCACTAATACAGTACACTGCTCCAACACTAATAATACAGTACACTGCTCCACCACTAATACAGTACATTGTTTCACCACTAATACAGTACAAAGCTCCATCAGTAATGCAGTACACTGCTCCACCATTAATACAGTAAACTGCTACACCCCTTATAATACAGTACACTGCTCCACCACTAATACAGTACACTGCTCCACCAATAATAATACAGTAGACTGCTGCACCACTAATACAGTACACTGCTCCACCACTAATACAGTACACTGCACCACCACTAATAGAGTACACTGCTCCACCACTAATAATACCGTACACTGCTCCACCACTAATAATACAGTACACTGCTCCACCATTAATAACACACTACACTGCTCCACCACTAACACAGTACACCGCTTCACCACTAATAATACAGTACACTGTTCCACCACTAATACATTACAATGCTCAACCACTAATACAGTACAGTGCTCCACCACTAATAATACAGTACACTGCTCCGCCATTAATACAATACACTGCTCCACCACTAATAACACAGTACACTGCCCCACCACTAATACAGGTCACTGCTCTAACACTAATAGTAAAGTACACTGCTCCACCACTAATAATAAAGTACACTACTTTACCACTAATACAGTACACTGCTTCACCACTAACACAGTACACTGCTCCACCACTAATACAGTACACTACTTCATGGATAATACAGTATACTGCTGCACCACTAATACAGTACATTGCTCCACCACAAATACCATATACAGCTCCACCACTAATAATACAGTACACTGCTCCATCACTAATAAAGTACACTACTTCAACACTAATACAGTACACTGCTCAACCGCTAATACACTACATTGCTCCACCACTAATAATACAGTACACCGCTCCACCACTAATACAGTACACTGCTCCACCACTAATAATACAGTGCACTGCTTCACCACTAATACAGTACACTGCACGACCTCCAATAATACAGTACACTGCTCCACCACTAGCACAGTACATTACTTCAATACTAATACAGTACACTGCTCCACCGCTAATACACTATATTGCTGCACCACTAATACAGTACACTGCTCCAACACTAATACAGTACAATGCTCCACCACTAATACAGTACACTGCTCCACCACTAATACAGTACACTGCTCCACCACTAATAATACAGTACACTGCTCCACCACTAATACAGTATACTGCTCCAACACTAATAACAACGTACACTGCTCCACCACTAATACAGTACACTGCTCTACCACTAATAATAAAGTACACTGCTCCAACACTAATGCAGTATACTTCTACACCACTAATACAGTACACTACTTCACCACTAATACAGTACACTGCTTCACCACTAATACAGTACACTGCACCACCACTAATACAGTTCACTGCTCCACCACTAATACAGTACACTGCTCCAACACAAATAATATAGTACATTGCTCCACCACTAATAAAGTACACTGCTAAACCACTAATACAGTACACTACTTCAGCACTTATACAGTAAACTGCACCACCGCTAATACAGTAAATTGCTCAACCATTAATACAGTAAATTGCTCAACCACTAATACAGTACACTGCTCCACCACTAATAATACAGTACACTACTCCACCAGTAATACAGTACACTGCCCCACCACTAATAATACAGTACACTGCTCAACCACTAATAACGTATACTGCTCCTCCACTAATAAAACAGTACACTGCTCCACCACTAATAATACAGTACACTGGTCTCCAACTAATACAGTACAATGCTCCACCACTAATACAGTACACTGCTCCACCAGTAATACAGTACACTGCTCCACCATTAATACACTACACTGCCCCGCCACTAATACGGTACACTGCTCCACCACTAATACAGTTCACTGCTCCACCACTTATAATACAATACACTGGTCCGCCACTAATAATACAGTACACTGCTCCGCCACTAATAATACAGTACACTGCTTCATTACGAATACAGTACACTGTTTCACCACTAATAATATATTACACTGCTCCACCACTAATAATGCAGTGCACTGCTATACCACTAATACAGTACACTGCTCCTCTACTAAAACAGTACACTACTCCACCACTAATACCGTACACTGCTCCACCATTAATAATACACTACACTGCTCCACCACTAATACAGTACACTGCTCCACCACTAATACAGTACACTACTCCATTACTAATACAGTACACTGCACCACCACTAATACAGTACACTGCTCTACCACTAATACAGTACCCTGCTCCACCACTAATGATACAGTACACTGCTCCACCACTAATACAGTACACTTCTGCACCAGTAATTCAGTACACTGCTGCACCACTAATACGGTACACTGCTCCACCACTGATACAGTACACGGCTCCACCACCAATAATGCAATATAATGCTTCACTACTAATACAGTACAATGCTTTACCACTAATATTACAGCACACAGCTCCACCACTAATAATACAGTGCATTGCTATACCATGAATAATACAGTACACTGATCCACGACTAAAACAGTACACTGCTCCAAAAATAATACTACAGTACACTGCTCCACCACTAATACAGTACACTGCTCCACCACTAATGATACAGTACACTGCTCCAAAACTAATACAGTAGACTGCTCCACCAGTAATAATATGGTACACTGCTCCAACACTAATACAGTATACTGCTCCACCACTAATACAGAACATTGCTCCACGACTAATAACACAGTACACTGCCCCACCACTAATAATACATTACAATGCTCCACCACTAATACAGTACACTGCTCCAACACTAATAATACAGTACACTGCTCCACCACTAATACAGTACACTGTTTCACCACTAATACAGTACAAAGCTCCATCAGTAATGCAGTACACTGCTCCACCATTAATACGGTAAACTGCTACACCCCTTATAATACAGTACACTGCTCCACCACTAATACAGTACACTGCTCCACCAATAATAATACAGTAGACTGCTGCACCACTACTACAGTACACTGCTCCACCACTAATACAGTACACTGCACCACCACTAATAGAGTACACTGCTCCACCACTAATAATACAGTACACTGCTCCACCACTAATAATACAGTACACTGCTCCACCATTAATAATACACTACACTGCTCCACCACTAACACAGTACACTGCTTCACCACTAATAATACAGTACACTGTTCCACCACTAATACGTTACAATGCTCAACCACTAATACAGTACAGTGCTCCACCACTAATAATACAGTACACTGCTCCGCCATTAATACAATACACTGCTCCACCACTAATAACACAGTACACTGCCCCACCACTAATACAGTACACTGCTCTAACACTAATAGTAAAGTACACTGCTTCACCACTAACACAGTACACTGCTCCACCACTAATACAGTACACTACTTCATGGATAATACAGTATACTGCTGCACCACTAATACAGTACATTGCTCCACCACAAATACCATATACAGCTCCACCACAAATAATACAGTACACTGAACCACCACTAATACAGTACACTGCTCCATCACTAGTACAGTACACTACTTCTACACTAATACAGTACACTGCTCAACCGCTAATACACTACATTGCTCCACCACTAATAATACAGTACACCGCTCAACCACTAATACAGTACACTGCTCCACCACTAATACAGTACACTGCACGACCTCCAATAATACAGTACACTGCTCCACCACTAGCACAGTACATTACTTCAATACTAATACAGTACACTGCTCCACCGCTAATACACTACATTGCTGCACCACTAATACAGTACACTGCTCCAACACTAATACAGTACAATGCTCCACCACTAATACAGTACACTGCTCCACCACTAATACAGTACACTGCTCCACCACTAATAATACAGTACACTGCTCCAGCACTAATACAGTATACTGCTCCACCATTAATAACACCGTACACTGCTCCACCACTAATACAGTACACTGCTCTACCACTAATAATAAAGTACACTGCTCCAACACTAATGCAGTATACTTCTACACCACCTATACAGTACACTACTTCACCACTAATACAGTACACTGCTTCACCACTAATACAGTACACTGCACCACCACTAATACAGCTCACTGCTCCACCACTAATACAGTACACTGCTCCAACACAAATAATATAGTACATTGCTCCACCACTAATAACACAGTACACTGTTGCACCACTAATACAGTACACTGCTCCACCACTAATAATACAGTATACTGCTCCACCACTAAAACAGTACACTGCTCCACCACTGATACAGTACATGGCTCCACCACTAATACAGTACACTGCTTTACCACTAATACAGTACACTGCTCCACCACAAATACAGTACACTGCTCCACCACTAATAATAAAGTACACTGCCCCACCACTAATACAGTACACTGCTCCACCAGTAATAATACAGTACACTGCTCCACAGCTAATAATACAGTACTCTGTTCCACCACTAATAATACAGTACACTGCTCCATCACTTATACAGTACACAACTCCACCACTAATGCAGTACACTGCTCCACCACTAATACAGTACACTGATCCACCACTAATACAGTACACTGTTCCACGACTAATAATACAGTACACAGCTCCACCACTAAAGCAGTACACTGCTCCACCATTAATAATACAGTAAACTGCTCCACCCCTAATAATACAGTACACTGCTCCACCACTAATATTACAGTATACTGCTCCACCACTAATAATACAGTACACTGCACCACCACTAATACAGTACACTGCTCCAACACTAATTATACAGTACACTGCTCCACCACTAGTACAGTACACTACTACGACACTAATACAGTACACTGCTCAACCGCTAATACACTACCTTGCTCCACCACTAATACAGTACACCGCTCCACCACTGATACAGTACAATGCTCCACCAGTAATACAGTACACTGCTCCACCTCTAATAATACTTTACACTGCTACAGCACTAATAATACAGTACATTGCTCCATCCCCAAATAATACAGTACACTGCTCCACCATTAATAATACACTACACTGCTCCACCACTAATACAGTACACTGCTCCACCACTAATACAGTACACTACTCCACCACTAATACAGTACACTGCTCCACCACTAATGCAGCACACTGCTCCACCACAAATACAGTACACTGCTCCACCATTAATAATACAGTACAATGCTCCACCACTAATAATACAGTATACTGCTCCACCACTAAAACAGTACACTGCTCCACCACTAATACAGTACATGGCTCCACCACTATTAATGCAGTACACTGCTCCACCACAAATACAGTACACTGCTCCACCACTAATAATAAAGTACACTGCCCCTCCACTAATAATACAGTACACTGTTCCACCACTAATACAGTACACTGCCCCACCACTAATACAGTACACTGCTCCACCAGTAATAATACAGTACACTGCTCCACAACGAATACAGTACACTGCTCCAACACTAATAATACAGTACACAGCTCCACCACTAATAATACAGTACAATGCTTCAACACTAATACAGTACAATGCTTTACCACTAATACTACAGCACACTGCTCCACCACTAATACAGTGAATTGCTATACCACTAATACAGTACACTGCTCCACCAATAATACTACATTAGACTGCTGCACCACTAATACAGTACACTGCTCCACCACTAATGATACAGTACACTGCTCCAAAACGAATACAGTACACTGCTCCACCACTAATACAGTACATTGCTCCACCACTAATAACACAGTACACTGCTGCACCACTAATACAGTACACTGCTCCACCACTAATACAGTACACTGATCCACCACTAATACAGCACACTGCTCCACCACTAATACAGTACACTGCTCCTCCACTAATACAGAATACTGCTCCACCACTAATAACACCGTAAACTGCTCCACCACTAATACAGTACACTGTTCTACCACTAATAATAAAGTACACTGCTCCAACACTAATGCAGTATACTTCTACACCACTAATACAGTACACTACTTCACCACTAATACAGTACACTGCTTCACCACTAATACAGTACACTGCACCACCACTAATACAGTTCACTGCTCCACCACTAATACAGTACACTGCTCCAACACAAATAATATAGTACATTGCTCCACCACTAATAAAGTACACTGCTAAACCACTAATACAGTACACTACTTCAGCACTTATACAGTACACTGCTCCACCGTTAATACAGTAAATTCCTCAACCATTAATACAGTAAATTGCTCAACCACTAATACAGTACACTGCTCCACCACTAATAATACAGTACACTACTCCACCAGTAATACAGTACACTGTCTCACCACTAATAATACAGTACACTGCTCAACCACTAATAACGTATACTGCTCCTCCACTAATAAAACAGAACACTGCTCCACCGCTAATAATACAGTACACTGGTCTCCAACTAATACAGTACAATGATCCACCACAAATACAGTACACTGCTCCACCAGTAATACAGTGCACTGCTCCACCACTAATATACTACACTGCCCCGCCACTAATAGGGTACACTGCTCCACCACTAATATAGTTCACTGCTCCACCACTTATAATACAATACACTGGTCCGCCACTAATAATACAGTACACTGCTCCGCCACTAATAATATAGTACACTGCTTCATTACTAATACAGTACACTGTTTCACCACTAATAATATATTACACTGCTCCACCACTAATAATGCAGTGCACTGCTATACCACTAATACAGTACACTGCTCCTCTACTAAAACAGTACACTACTCCACCACTAATACAGTACACTGCTCCACCACCAATAAGGTACATTGCTCCACCACTAATACAGTACACTGCTCCACCACTAATAATAATGTACACTGCTCCACCAATAATAATAATGTACACTGCTCCACCACTAATACAGTGCACTGCTCCACCACTAATAATACAGTACAATGCAGCACCACTAATAACACACAATGCTGCACCACTAATACAGCACTCTATACCACCACTAATACGGTACACTGCTCCGCCACTGATAATACAGTGCATTGCTATACCACTAATGATACAGTACACTACTCCACCACTAATACAGTACACTGCTCCACCAGGTTCACTGTACACTGCTCCACCACTAATAATACATTACACTGCTCCACCACTAATGCAATACACTGCGCCACCAATAATAATACAGTACACTAATCCACCACAAATAATATAGTACACTGCTCCACCCCTAATGATACCGTACACTGCTCCACCACTAATATGGTACACTGCTCCACAACTAATAAAATAGACTGCTGCACAAATAATACAGTACACTTCTCTACCACTAATAATACAGTACAGTGCCCCTCCACTAAAAATACAGTACACCGTTCCACCACTAATACAGTACACCGCTCCACCACTAATACAGTACACTGCTCCACCACTAATTCAGTACACTGCTCCACCATTAATAATATAGTACACTGCCCCACAACTATTAATACAGTACACTGCTCAACCACTAATACAGTACACGGCTCCACCACTAATATAGTACAATACTTCACTAATAATACAGTTCACTGCTTCACCGCTAATAATACAGTACACTGCTCCGCCACTAATAATACAGTGCACTGCTATACCACTAATACAGTACACTACTCCACCACTAATACAGTACACTGCTCCGCCACTAATAATACAGTACACTGCTCCACCACTAATAAGGTACGCTGCTCCACCACTAATACAGTACACTGCTCCACCACTAATAATAATGAAAATTACTCCACCACTAATAATAATTTACACCGCTCCCCCACTAATAATACAGCACACTGCTCCACCACTAATACAGCACACTGCTCCACCACTAAAATACAGTACATTGCTCCACCACTAATAATACAGTACACTGCAGCACCACTAATAACACACAATGCTGCACCACTAATACAGTACTCTATTCCACCACTAATACGGTATACTGCTCCGCCACTAATACAGTGCACTGCTATACCACTAATGATAGAGTACTCTGCTCCACCACTAATACAGTACACTGCTCCACCACTAATACAGTACACTGCTCCACCAGGTTTACTGTACACTGCTCCACCACTAATAATACATTACACTGCTCCACCACTAATGCAATACACTGCGTCACCAATAATAATACAGTACACTAATCCACCACAAATAATATAGTACACTGCTCCACCCCTAATGATACAGTACACTGCTCCACCACTAAAATGGTACACTGCTCCACCACTAATAATACAGTACACTACTCCGCCACTAATACAATACACTGCGCCACCTATTATACAATACACTAATCCACCACAAATAATACATTACACTGCTCCACCCCTGATGATACAGTGCACTGCTCCACCACTAATATGGTGCACTGCTCCACAACTAATACAGTACACTGCTCCACCACTAATAATACAGTACACTGCTCCACCATTAATAATACAGTACACTGCTCCACCACTAATACAGTTCACTGCTCCACTAGTAATTCAGTACAATGCTCCACCACTAATAATACCATACACTTCTCCACAACTAATACAGCACACTGCTCCACCACTAATACACTACACTGCCCCGCCACTAATACAGTACACTGCTCCACCACTTATAATACAATACACTGGTCTGCAACTAATAATACAGTACACTGCTCTGCCACTAATAATACAGTACACTGCTACACTACTAATACAGTACACTGTTTCACCACTAATAATACATTACACTGCTCCACCACTAATAATACAGTTCACTGCTATACCACTAATACAGTACATTGCTCCTCTACTAAAACAGTACACTACTCCACCACTAATACAGTACACTGCTCCACCACCAATAAGGTACATTGCTCCACCACTAATACAGTACACTGCTCCACCACTAATACAGTACACGGCTCCACCACGAATAATACAATACAATGCTTCACTAATAATACAGTACAATGCTTCACCACTAATACTACAGCACACTGCTCCTCCACTAATACAGTGCATTGCTATACCACTAAAAATACAGTAAACTGCTCCAGGACTAATACAGTACACTGCTCCACCAATAATACTACAGTACACTGCTAGACCACTAATGATACAGTACACTGCTCCAAAACTAATACAGTACACTGCTCCACCAGTAATACAGTACACTGCTCAACCACTAATAATATGGTACACCGCTCCAACACTAATAATACAGTGCACTGCTCCACCACTAATAACACAATACACTGCCCTGCCACTAATACAGTACAATGCTCCACCACTAATACAGTACACTGCTCCACCATTAATACAGTACTCTGCTCCACCACTAATACAGTACACTGTTCCACGACTAATAATACAGTACACTGCTCCACCACTAATGCAGTACACTGCTCCACCATTAATAATACAGTAAACTGCTCCACTCCTAATAATACAGTACACTGCTCCACCACTAATACAGTACACTGCTCCACCACTAATAATACAGTATACTGCTCCACCACTAATACAGTACACTGCTCCACCACTAATAATACAGTCCACTGCTCCACCACTAATAATACAGTACACTGCACCACCACTAATACAGTACACTGCTCCACCACTAATACAGTACACTGCTCCACCACTAATAATACAGTATACTGCTCCACCACTAATACAGTACACTGCTCCACCACTAATAATACAGCACACTGCACCACTACTAATACAGTACACTGCTCCACCACTAGTACAGTGCACTACTTCAAAACTAATACAGCACACTGCTTAACCGCTAATACACTACATTGCTCCACCACTAATACAGTACACTGCTCCACCACTGATGCAGTACAATGCTCCACCACTAATACAGTACACACTACTCCACCTCTAATAATACTTTACACTGCTCCTGCACTAATTATACAGTACACTGCTCCACCACTAATAATACAGTACACTGCTCCACCATTATTAATACACTTCACTGCTCCACCACTAATACAGTACATTGCTCCACCACTAATACAGTACACTGCTTCACCACTAATGCAGTATACTGCTACACCACTAATAGTATAGTACACTGCTCCATCACTAATACAATACACTGCTCCACCACTAATACAGTACACTGCTCCACCACTAATACAGTACACTGCTCCACCACTATTACAGCACACTGCTCCACCATTAATACAGTATACTGCTCCACCACTAATATTACATTACACTGCTTCATCTCTAATATAGTACACTGCTCCAGCACTAATAACCCAGTACACTGCTCCACCACTAATAATACAGTACACTGCTCCACCACTAATACAGTACAATGCTCCACCACAATTAACACAGTACAATGTTCCACCACAATTAACACAGTACACTGCTCCACCACTAATAATACAGTACACTGCTCCACCACTAATGCAGTACACTGCTCCACCACTAATACTGTACACTGCTTGACCTCGAATACTACAGTACACTGCTCGACCACTAATACAGCACACTGCTCGACCACTAATAATACAGTATACTGCTCCACCACTAAAACAGTACACTGCTCCACCACTGATACAGTACATGGCTCCACCGCTAATACAGTACACTGCTTTACCACTAATACAGTACACTGCTCCACCACAAATACAGTACACTGCTGCACCACTAATAATAAAGTACACTGCCCCACCACTAATACAGTACACTGCTCCACCAGTAATAATACAGTACACTGCTCCACAACTAATAATACAGTACTCTGTTCCACCACTAATAATACAGTACACTGCTCCACCACTAATACAGTACACAACTCCACCACTAATGCAGTACACTGTTCCACGACTAATAATACAGTACACAGCTCCACCACTAAAGCAGTACACTGCTCCACCATTAATAATACAGTAAACTGCTCCACCCCTAATAATACACTACACTGCTCCACCACTAATATTACAGTATACTGCTCCACCACTAATAATACAGTACACTGCACCACCACTAATACAGTACACTGCTCCAACACTAATTATACAGTACACTGCTCCACCACTAGTACAGTCCACTACTACAACACTAATACAGTACACTGCTCAACCGCTAATACACTACATTGCTCCACCACTAATACAGTACACTGCTCCACCTCTAATAATACTTTACACTGCTCCACCACTAATAATACAGTACACTGCTCCACCATTAATAATACACTACACTGCTCCACCACTAATACAGTACACTGCTCCACCACTAATACAGTACACTACTCCACCACTAATACAGTACACTGCTCCACCACTAATACAGCCCACTGCTCCACCACAAATACAGTACACTGCTCCACCATTAATAATACAGTACAATGCTCCACCACTAATAACACAGTAAACTGCTCCACCACTAATGCAGTACACTGCTCCACCACTAATAGTGTTCACTGCTCAACCACGAATACTACAGTATACTGCTTGACCACTAATACAGCACCCTGCTCCACCACTAATAATACAGTATACTGCTCCACCACTAAAACAGTACACTGCTCCACCACTAATACAGTACATGGCTCCACCACTATTAATGCATTACACTGCTCCACCACAAATACAGTACACTGCTCCACCACTAATAATAAAGTACACTGCCCCTCCACTAATAATACAGTACACTGCTCCACCACTAATACAGTACACTGCCCCACCACTAATACAGTACACTGCTCCACCAGTAATAATACAGTACACTGCTCCACAACAAATACAGTACACTGCTCCAACACTAATAATACAGTACACTGCTCCACCACTAATACAGTACACAGCTCCACCACTAATAATACAGTACAATGCTTCACTACTAATACAGTACAATGCTTCACCACTAATACTACAGCACACTGCTCCACCACTAATACAGTGAATTGCTATACCACTAATACAGTACACTGCTCCACCAATAATACTACAGTAGACTGCTCCACCACTAATACAGTACACTGCTCCACCACTAATGATACAGTACACTGCTCCACCACTAATACAGTACAATGTTCCACCACTAATAACACCGTACACTGCTTCACCACTAATGCAGTACACTGCTCCACCACTAATACTGTACACGGCTCGACCACTAATACTACAGTACACTGCTCGACCACTAATACCGCACACTGCTCCACCACTAATAATACAGTATACTGCTCCACCACTAAAACAGTACACTGGACCACCACTAATACAGTACACTTCTCCACCACTAATACAGTACACTGCTCCAACACTAATTATACAGTACACTGCTCCACCACTAGTACAGTACACTACTTCAACACTAATACATTACACTGCTCAACCACTAATACAGTACACTGCTCCACCACTTATACGGTGCACTGCTCCACCACTAATAATACAGTACACTGCTCCACCACTAATACAGTACACTGCTCCACCACTAATACAGTATACTGCTCCACCACTAATAATACAGTACACTGCTTCACCACTAATGATACAGTACACTGCTCCACCACTAATACAGTACACGGCTGCACCAGTAATACAGTACACTGCTGCGCCACTAATAATAAGGTACACTGCTCCACCAATAATATTACAGTACCATGCTCCACAACTAATACAGTACACTGCTCCAACACTAATACAGTACAATGCTCCACCACTAATACAGTACAATGCTTCACTACTAATACAGTACAATGCTTCACGACTAATACTACAGCACACTGCTCCACCACTAATACAGTGCATTGCTATTCCACTAATAATACAGTACACTGCTCCACGACTAATACAGTACACTGCTCTACCAATAATACTACAGTGCACTGCTCCACCACTAATACAGTACACTGCTCCACCACTAATGATACAATACACTGCTCCAAAACTAATACAGTACACTGCTCCACCAGTAATGTAGTACACTGTTCCACCACTGATATGGAACACTGCTCCACCACTAATAGTACAGTACACTGCTTCACCACTAATGCAGTACACTGCTCCACCACTAATAACCCAGTACACGTCTCCACCACTAATAATACAGTACACTGCTCCACCACTGTTACAGTACACTGCTCCACCACTAATAATACACTACACTGCTCCACCACTAATAATACAGCACACTGCTCCACCACTAATAACACAGTACACTGCTCAAAAACTAATACAGTACACTGCTCCACCACTAATGCAGTACACTGCTCCACCACTAATAATACAGTACACTGCTCAACCACTAATACAGCACACTGCTCCACCACTAATACAGTACACTTCTCAACTACTAATACAGTACACTGCTCCACCACTATTACAGTACATGGCTCCACCACTAATACAGTACACTGCTCCACCACTAATACAGCACACTGCTCCACCACTAATACAGTACACTGCTCCACCACTAATATTACATTACACTGCTTCGCCTCTAATATAATACACTGATCCAGCACTAATAACCCAGTACCCTGCTCCACCACTAATAATACAGTACACTGCTCCACCACTAATACAGTACACTGATCCACCATTAATAATACAGTACATTGCTCCACCACTAATAACACAGTGCACTGCTTCACCACTAATGCAGTACACTGCTCCACCACTAATACTGTACACTGCTCGACCACTAATACTACAGTACACTGCTCAACCACTAATACAGCACACTGCTCCACCACTAATAATACAGTATACTGCTCCACCACTAAAACAGTACACTGGACCACCACTAATACAGTACACTTCACCTCCACTAATACAGTACACTGCTCCACCGCTAGTACAGTACACTGCTCCACCACTAATACATTACACTGCTCAACCGCTAATACACTACATTGCTCCACCACTAATACTGTACACTGCTCCACCACTAATACAGTGCACTGCTCCACCACTAATAATACAGTACACTGCTCCACCACTAATACAGTACACTGCTCCACCACTAATAATACAGTACACTGCTTCACCACTAATGATACAGTACACTTCTCCACCACTAATACAGTACACTGCTGCACCAGTAATACAGTACACTGCTGCACCACTAATAATAAGGTACACTGCTCCACCAATAATATTACAGTACCATGCTCCACAACTAACACAGTACACTGCTCCACCACTAATACAGTGCATTGCTATACCACTAATAATACAGTACACTGCTCCACGACTAATACAGTACAGTGCTCTACCAATAATACTACAGTGCACTGCTCCACCACTAATACAGTACACTGCTCCACCACTAATGATACAGTAAACTGCTCCAAAACTAATACAGTACACTGCTCCACCAGTAATGCAGTACACTGTTCCACCACTAATATGGAACACTGCTCCACCACTAGTAGTACAGTACACTGCTTCACCACTAATGCAGTACACTGCTCCACCACTAATAACCCAGTACACTTCTCCATCACTAATAATACAGTACGATGCTCCACCACTATTACAGTACACTGCTCCACCACTAATAATACAGTACACTTCTCCACCACTAATAATACAGCACACTGCTCAAACACTAATAACACAGTACACTGCTCAAAAACGAATACAGTACACTGCTCAACCACTAATGCAGTACACTGCTCCACCACTAATAATACAGTACACTGCTCAACCACTAATACATCACACTGCTCCACCACTAATACAGTACACTGCTCAAGTACTAATACGGTACACTGCTCCACCACTATTACAGTACATGGCTCCACCACTAATACAGTACACTGCTTTACCACTAATACAGTACACTGCTCCACGGCTAATACAGTACACTGCTCCACCACTAATAATACAGTACACTGCTCGACCACTAGTACAGTACACTGCTCCACCACTAATACATTACACTGCACCACCAATAATAATACAGTACACTGCTCCATCACTAATATAACAGTACACTGGTCCATCACTAATACAGCAAACTGCTCCACCACGAATAATACAGTACACTGCTCCACCACTAATGCAGTACACTGCTTCGCCACTAATACAGAACACTGCTCCACCACTAATAATACAGTACGATGCTCATCCACAAATACAGTACACTGCTCCATCGCTAATATTACAGTACACTGCTCCACCACTAATGCAGTACACTGCTCCATCACTAATACAGTACACTGCTCCATCACTTATACAGTACACTGCTCCATCACTTATACAGTACACGGCTCCACCACTAATAATACAGTACAATGTTTCACTACTAATACAGTACAATGCTTCACCACTAATACTACAGCACACTGCTCCACCACTTATAATACAGTGCATTGCTATACCACTAATAATACAGTACACTGCTCCACGACTAATATAGTACACTGCTGCACCAATAATACTACAGTACACTGTTCCACCACTAATACAGTACACTGCTCCACCACTAATGATACAGTACACTGCTCCACCACTAATGATACAGTACACTGCTCCAAAGCTAATACAGTACACTGCTCCACCAGTAATACAGTACACTGCTCCACCATAAATAATATGGTACACTGCTCCACCACTAATAGTACAGTACACTGCTTCACCACTAATGCAGTATACTGTTCCACCACTATTACAGTACACTGCTCCACCACTAATACAACACACTGCTCCACCGCTAATAAAACAGTACACTGCTCAAAAACGAATGCAGTACACTGCTCCACCACTAATGCAGTACACTGCTCCACCACTAATAATACAGTACACTGATCAACTCCTAATACAGTACACTGCTCCACCACTATTACAGTACATGGCTGCACCACTAATAATACAATACACTGCTTTACCACTAATACAGTACACTGCTTCACGGCTAATAATACAGTACACTGCTCCACCACTAATTCTGTACACTTCTCAAACACTAATACAATACACTGCCCCACCACTAATACAGTACACTGCTTTACCACTAATCCAGTACACTGCTCCACCGCTAATAATACAGTACACTGCTCCACCACTAATACAGTACACTGCTCCACCACTAATACAGTACACTGCACCGCCACTAATACAGTACACTGCTCCACCACTAATACAGTACACTGGTCCACCACTAATACAGCAAACTGCTCCACCACTAGTAATACAGTACACTGCTCCACCACTAATACAGTACACTGCTCCACCACTAATAATACAGTACACTGCTCCACCACTAATAACACAGTACACTGTTCAACCACTAATGCAGTTCACTGCTCAACCACGAATACAGTACACTGCTCCACCACTAATAATACAGTATACTGCTCCACCACTAATAATACAATACGCTACTCCACCATTAATACAGTTCACTGCTGCACCACTAATAATACAGTCCACTGCTCCCCTACTAATAACACAGTACACTGCTCCACCACTAATACAGTACACTGCGCTACCACTAATACAGTACACTACTCCACCACTAATACAGTACTTGGCTCCGCCACTAATAATACAGTAGACTTTAACACTAATACAGTACACTGCTTGACCCCTAATAAAACAGTACACTGCTCCACCACTAATAATATAGTGCAGTTCTCCACCACTAATACAGTAAACTGCCCCACCACTAATACGGTACACTGCTGCAACACTAATAATACATTACACTTCTCCACCACTAATACAGTACCCTGCTCCCCCGCTTATAATACAGTACACTGCTGCACCATTAATACAGTACACTGCTCCACCACTAATACAGTACATTGATCCACCACTAATACAGTACACTGTATGTGATTATTATAAGTTGTTCAAAATTCATATATAACATATAGTGCAACAGAACTATCAAGCATGAAATTAAGCCCAAGAGTCCATAAATCCAGTGAGTGAATATGTGTTCATATTGATTTGGAAAATTGCTCTATTCAATCAGATGAAGACTGTTCATATAGTGCAGTAATCCAGAAATTAGAGGTATCAACCCGTTGATAAAGAGAGGAAGCAAATTATCATCCACATGCAGTGTTACCACCACCAGGAGAAATACAAGATACTCTTACCAGCTATAACTGGGTAAACAGCTTATATATCCACCAGGACCCATCCAAAGGGCCACCATCAAAATTCCCAGGATAACAATTCTTCCTCTAGGGGGTACACTCGGACTGTATCCTTCACAGCACCATCCAATATGGACAAGGACATCTACATCAAAAACCTCTTGGTCATAGATATACTTTGAAGGGTATCCCAATGCCTTGTCAAAAACAAAAGTTGCTACATAGCATGATATCCTTTAAATAATAGTCACTTTATTTACAAACTTTGCACTTACATGCTCCAGGATAAAAACGTTCAAAAATGGAATTCCACATATAAACAATAAATTGCGCAATGGTATAGAGCAATTTTCCGAATCAATATGAACACATATTCACTCACTGGATTTATGGACTCTTGGGCTTAATTTCACGCTTGAGGGTTCTGTTGCACTAGATTAGATTAGATTAAACTTTATTGTCATTAGACATGTACAAGTACAATGCAACGAAATGCAGTTTAGGTCTAACCAGAAGTGCAATAGTAACAAAAGCAGGATTTGCAGTTTTGCATAATATAAAGAGAAGTACTAAAAAATTGCAAAATCTGGAGAGACCCCGGGGCTCGCGATCTGCTCGCGCCGCCATCTTGGGTCTATATATGTTATGTATGAATTTTGAACAACTTATAATCACATATTTTTTGTTGTATTTTATGTTATATAAATTTTGATTAATATTCACATATTTTTTGGATTATTCACATTGGATTAGCGCTGCACTATTTTCAATCTGTATATGTCCAATTTTGTTGTGGTTGGTATGCTGGCAGCTTTTCTATACAATTATTTTGGGGTAGCGCAGTAATATCCTTTACTATTATTGTTTGATTTCCAACAGTCGTCATTGCAGCTCCCCGTATACCTCCACATCTCTGACGGATGTGTTTTCATATAGGTCTTCACGTACTGTTAACACTGATGGTGTTTTCACTAGAGTAGATTCCGATTCGGAATTAAGTGGCCACTTTTTAAGATTGAAAAATCTTATGACCACCGTGTTACATCTGGAGTGGGACATTACATTCCTGGAACAATATACCAGTGAAAAAATGGTCCCCCGAGGTCTTAGGTGGGATGTGCATCCCCAGCAAGGTGATACCGATACAGATGTTTGGTTTAAGTATTTTAATGAGGTTGGGATTAAGTTCCTGGATTTCCTTACTAACAGGAAACGTGAATGGTTGACTGTGATAGATAGGGAGATCAAGGAACTCCAAGTTAAACTCCAACCTATGATAGGTACCGCTGAATATGTTTCATTGTCGGGAAATAAATTTAAAAGAGCTAATCAAAGACCAGGATGGCTTAATGCTGACATAAAGGCACACATAAAAGCAAAAAAGGCAGCCTTCGAAAAATACAAGGCGGAGGGGTCTCAGTCAGACTTTCATATCTATAAAAAACGCAATAAGGAATGCAAAGTTGCAATCAGAGCAGCTAAGATTGAACATGAAAGAGCTTCCGACGGAAAAAACGAAAATACACACGGAAATACAGTCGTAATTCGGTAGGACCAGAAACTAATCGAGAAAATTTAAATAAAGGGCTGTTACTTTGTATAAGTCGCCATGGATAGTATCCAACCTCAAATTGAACCTCAAGGAACTAGAGGGATAGATAGTGTCAGTTGGTAAGTGCAAAGGACAATCATTCCTTTAGGTCCTTGAATTAGGGTTGGAGTAATTTTATGAATTTGGTTTGTAGACATAGCCATAGTGGAACGACCCCTACGTGTAGGGTGGATTCTGGAGCCCCCTGGTAAAAAAGTGACCATATAACAAGGTCCTTACATTACAGGGTGAGGTCT
>BLSH010102839.1:104379-118419 GCA_018402905.1 Glandirana rugosa
AATAACTAAATAGGGACTTCAATTAGGGAAAAAACTACGTACGGTTGTGAAACAATCGAAACGAACGTCGTCGAACCGTAACGTGCGGTGACGACTCGGACAAGAGTTGATCCTGGGGATCCAGAAAAAGGTAGGAACTAAGGGGGTCCCCGAGAGGGGGATCACTCATTAAACGCAAGTACAAGAACCAAGGGTTTACGTAATAGAATGTAAAAAGATGCAATTTAGAGTAAACGGTGAACAGACGGGTGGGGTAAGTAAATAAATCTAGAAGAACGTCACAAAGGTGTAGGACACCTCTTTGGGGTTCCCCAGGGTTCTGTCCTGGGACCAATCCTATTCAATTTATTCATAAATGATTTGGAGAACGGGGTGAAGAGCTCAATCTCAATATTTGCAGATGATACCAAGCTGAGCAGAGCAATAAATTCTCCACAGGATGTGGAAACACTGCAAGAAGATCTAAATAAATGAATGGGGTGGGCAGACAAGTGGCAAATGAGATTTAACGTAGAAAAATGTAAGATAATGCATTTGGGAACCAAGAACATGAACGCAAATTACTCACTAGGGGGAGAGCCCCTGGGGGAATCAAGGATGGAAAAAGACCTAGGGGTCCTAGTTGAGAACAGGCTCAGCAGTGGCGTGCAATGCCAAGCTGCTGCAAGCAAAGCTAACAAAGTGTTGGCATGCATCAAAAAAGGGATTAACTTCAGGGATAAATCAATAATTCTCCCACTGTACAAGTCCCTGGTGAGGCCGCACCTGGAGTATGCCGTCCAGTTCTGGGCACCGGTCCTCAAGAAGGACGTCCTGGTATTGGAAAGGGTTCAGAGAAGGGCAACAAAGCTAGTTAAGGGATTAGAGGACCTAAGTTGTGAGGAAAGATTACAGGCACTGAACTTGTTCTCTCTGGAGAAAAGACGCTTGAGAGGGGATATGATTTCAATGTACAAATACTGTACTGGTGACCCCGCTATAGAGGCAATACTATTCAGCGCAAGGGAAAACAAGAAGACACGTGGCCATTCACTGAGAATGAAGGAAAGGCGGTTTAACCTTAAGATGCGTAGGGGTTTCTTTACGGTAAGAGCAGTGCGAATGTGGAATTCTCTTCCAGAAACAGTGGTTTCTGCTGGTAGTATAGATAATTTAAAAAAACTATTAGATGCACACCTAAGGGACCACGACATTGGGGGATATACAACATAATACTGACATAAAAAACACACACATGGGTTGGACTTGATGGACTTGTGTCTTTTTCCAGCCTCACTGACTATGAAACTATGTAACTATGTAATCTCTGAAAAACCACCTCATTAAAGCAGAACAGAGATCCAATAAACATAAGAAATATGTCAGGGATACCAGTGATTATAAAAATAACACAGTTTTTTCCTGGCAGAAAAATCTAACTTCTGATCCAGGTACTGAAAGGATGGAGACATCAGTTCCACCACCTCCTGAGCCAACAACGGAAGGGATTAATCCATCACCCCATATTGATACACCATCTGCACGTAGGGGGAAACCTCTTACAGTGACTGCTGTTGATGAGCCTAGGACTAGGGGGGACCTCCTACTTGACACCCCAAGATGCACACTCCCTCCCATAACAGGGGAAGAGGGCGTCAAAAGAGGGGGGGTCATATACAATATGTTCCTTACCCAAATTCTCACCAGAGAAGATATGAATCATGTGATACATCATATTATCTCCACTTTAGGGATAGAGGTTGGGGATCTGTATCTAGATCTAGGGGTAGAGGAACCTATTATAGGCCTCGTTCATATGTGGATGAATATCGCCCACAGAGGTCCCCGATTCATACCTATAACAGGTTTTCTCCATTAAGAGAGTATGAAAGAAGGCCTTATCCTGATGTGACAAATCAGCTTAGGGACTCACCATACAGGTATAACAAAAGACGGCCGGATCCTCCAAGGAACTGGGATTTTCCCAGGGTAGGCCCACATCCCGAAGGAGGTGGGGCCCAACAAGAGGATCCAGAGGGGGGAGACGAACGAAGAGGAAAAATGCCAAGAACACAATAGGTCAGGGTATCTTCAATCTTAGTTGGGTAACCCTCTCAGATGAAGAAAAAATAGTTCTGGATAAAGGTCTTAAATAGTTCCACCCACTCATATGAGTAAATTTGGTACGTTTATTGACGTCCAAAAATATATTCAGAAAATTAATATTCAGAGATATCTGATGACTTATCCCACTAGATCTGTGCTTACCAATTCCCCTAATGGAGTTGTACACTCTGGTTTGTCAAATCCTTCTTTGTTCAACCCTTCGGCACCGGTGGCACCAGCGGTAAAGATGTTCAAAGAGCTGGTGCTTAAGGATCTGGATAGGATCAATTTAAAACCTATTCGGACACATGCTGAAATAAAGAGGGGTTTGAAAAGCCTATGCGAGAAAAAGGATTTGGTTATCCGCCCCGCCGACAAGGGGGGTGGCATTGTGGTATTAGATAGAGATTCATACCATAATGAGATGTTGAAAATCCTGGGTGATAACAACACTTATCAACTTCTACCTAATGATCCCACTTTGAGGTTTAGGAAGAAGCTTATTTCTACTTTAGGGTTATACCCAAAGTATCTTGAACAAAAAGGAACGCGCCTATTGATTGCCTCTAGCACCCCGTATACCAGTCCTTTATAGTTTGCCAAAAATCCACAAGGATCCAGCCAATCCTCCCGGACGGCCGATAGTGAGCTGCATTGATTCTTTGACAGCTCATATCGGCAAATATATTGATAATTATCTGCAACCTCTGGTATCAAAAACACAGGCTTTCCTTAAAGACACCAAAGCAGCTATTAATCTGATGGAAGGGACTGAGATTAATGAGAACACGTGGATAGCTACAGCCGATGTGGCATCTTTGTACTCAAATATTTCACACATAATGGGCCTGGCTGCAGCTAAATATTATCTAGCTAAGGACAATACATTACCACAGGCACAACAGAATTTCATTTTGGATTTATTGTGTGTCGCCATGGAACACAATTATATGTGGTACGATGGTAATTTCTACTTACAAATAAGAGGGGTCGCTATGGGGGCTAAATTTGCCCCTAGCTTGGCCAACTTGTTCATGGCCAAGTGGGAGGAGGACGTCGTCTATGCTCTAAACAGGCCTGAACTGGCCCTATGGGCCAGATATATAGACAACGTTCTCCTATGGCAGGGCCCCTGTGAGGCACTTGAGGAATTTTTTAATGTCCTGAATGATAATAACAGGGGCATTTCCCTCACTTTCACTATGAGTCAGACGGATATGGTGTTTTTAGATCTCTCCATTTATATTGATAATGGATTAATAGGCACAAGAACACGCTTTAAGGCAACGGACCGTAACGGGTACATACCCAGGGACAGCTGCCACTTTAAACCATGGCTTGATTCCGTGTCACGTAGTCAGATGGTCCGTCTTAGACGCAATTGTACCTTGAAAGAGGATTTCCTTCTTCAGACTAAATCCCTCAAGTTGAAACTTGTCGCTAAGGGTTACAATTCGGTTGATATAGATAAGGAAATAATGAGAGCTTCTGATCTGGATAGGAGCTTATTACTAGCAGAAAGGCAGGGGTCTAGCCATTCTAGGGATGATACCTTTAAATGGGCCTTTATGACTAAGTTTTCGTATGAGCATAAGATCATTAGGAACATCCTGCATAATCACTGGGATATACTGAAAAGTGACCAGGTGTTAGGACCTGTCTTACCGGATAAGGCCAAAATCATCTACCGTGGAGCTGCCTCCATAAGAAATCAAGTTGCTCCCAATATTGTTGACCCTCCCAGTGTACCATCCTTTTTTAGAAATATGAAAGGCTACTTTCCCTGCAGGAGGTGCAGGGTTTGTCAATACAATGCTTGCCAACTTAGGAGTATTCAATCTTTCACTTCTGCTGTCACCAACCGTTCCTACCCTATGAAACATTTCACCACGTGCACAACTAAACACGTTGTATACCTTATCACTTGCCCGTGCAAGAAGCAGTATATAGGTAGAACCATTCGCCCCTTTTGCGCCCGAGTTAATGAACATATCACGGGTATCATTAAAGGCTCTACCAAACACATGGTCCCAAAACATTACTTAAAATACCACGACAGAGACCCGTCTGGGACAACCTTTTCCATCATTGACAAGTATGAGGCCCCCTGGGGGGGGGCAAAAACTAGGGGCGTATCACGTCTGGAAACATACTGGATTTTTGAGTTAAAATCTTATTGGCCATTGGGAATCAATGTGGACTGGGACATTAACGCCTTTATTAATCAGGCCTAACGTTTCAGTCCCGGGGATCCCAAACCTTTTCCAGTCTCCTGTGAAAATTTGTTTCCAATGTCTCTTATGAATCCCAAGTTGCTTTTTATGTGTAATAATTGTGGGGTGTATTTAATCATTTTCCAGCTTACGGTGCAATTTTATGGTATAATTGTGCCCATTTTTGGTGGGATATTATTTTCACCTAATTTTCAATCCAAATATCTTTTAACATAACTATTGTTTTATATTGATCATATCTTAGTTTTAAAATGTGCTTTAGAAGTTGTATATAAATTGTATATTTCTCCTTTAATAGTTTGTCTGTTGTGGTGTCTTAAGTGTCTCTTGCTGTTCAGGCCTCGTTTCGGAGGTACGAACATGCACTGCACAGTTCGTCCACTATTTTGTATGCAATATGCAGACGGCGGTCTGCTACACTGTCCGTGCTGACGTTTCAGCTTTGTTTCCTGGACAGCGGTGGACGCTGTGCAGTGTCTCCGCCAACGATGCCGAGCCTCTTCTCATCACATGATGTGAAGTGACGCTGAGGATGTGACCCCGCTGTTGAATCATCGGGGTTACTCCTCTGAGCGTTCCTTTCTTCTAATTGATGTGAAGCATTGTTAAAGACATTTAGCGATCTGCTGCTAGTTATATTTTGGCACAAGTTTTAATTTTTCATTTTAATGTATGGAGTTTCGTTTTATTATTTGATACACAGTGGACATGCCGGAAGTGTCCCTGGTTAGATGCCATTGTGTACCAATCACTTTTTATATTATATCATCTGGCCATCCCATTGTGGGTTTGACCAATAAGTATGATCTATGTATAAACTGGGATTGAGGCTTGGAACTCACTCTGGGTTTGACACCTGACAGGATCCATGTGATCACAAACAGGATGTGAGGTATCCCTGATCGGATGATCTCTTGTCCAATTATCTTTTAGATTGCTAAACTTTATTAATCTTAATGGGTGTCTGACCAATGAGAGTGTTCCTGATTCAAACTGAAAGTGAGGCTTGGAACTCACTCTGAAGCCAACACTGGGTGGTACCCATGTGATTCTCTAATTATGGGATATCTCTTGAAAGTCTATTTATACAGCGCATTGGGGCAATCGCCTTACACCCCTGTAGAAGTCTTGTGAGACGAAACGTGTCGGGTGACGTGAGCCTGCTCTGTACCATTGCGCAATTTATTGTTTAACCACTTCAGATCTGCGCTATTGCCAAAATACGGCTCCAGCGCGGATCTGAAATGCTGGGAGGACGTCCATGGACGTCCTCCACTGCGCATGCTCAAGCGCGCCCCCTGACTCGATGTCCGCCCGAGACCCACCGATCACTTTTAGGAGCCTCAGAACGGGGAACCGCTGTTGTAAACACGGCGTTTCCCCGTTCTGTGACAGGGGACAAGCAGATCTACTGATCCCTATCACTGGGATCAGTTAGATCTGTTATGTCCCGACCAGTCCCGCCCCCTACAGTTAGAACACACCCAGGGAACATATTTAACCCCTTCACTGCCCCCTGCAGGTTAACCCCTTCACTGCCAATGACATTTATACAGTAATCAGTGGACATTTAAATTTCTGATCGCTGTATAAATGTCATTGGTCCCAAAAATGTGTCAAAAATGTCCGACATGTCCCCCCCAATATCAAAGTCCCGATAAAAATCGCAGATCGCCGCCATTACTAGTAAAAAAAAAATAATAATAAAAACGCCAGAAATCAATTCCCAGTTTGTAGACGCGATAACTTTTGCGCAAACCAATCAATATACGCCGATTGCGATTTTTTTTTTTTACCAAAAATATGTAGAAGAATATATATCGGCCAAAACTGATGAATAGTTTTTTTAATGGATTTGTACTTTAGCAAAAAGTAAAAAATATTGTTCTTTTTTGCAAAATTGTCGCTCATTTTTTGTTTATAGCGGCGATCAGAAATGACGCAGAGGGGATCAAATACCACCAAAAGAAAGCTCTATTTGTGGGAAAAAAAGGACGCAAATTTTATTTGGGTACAAGGTCGCACGACCGCGCAATTGTCATTCAAAATGCGACAGCCCTGAAAGCCAAAAATTGGTCTGGGCAGGAGGGGGGTTTAAGTGCCCGGTAAGGAAGGGGTTAAATGTGGAATTCCATTTGTGAACGTTTTTATCCTGGAGCATGTAAGTGCAAAGTTTGTAAATAAAGTGACTATTATTTAAAGGATATCATGCTATGTTGCGCTTTGTGTTTTTGACGAGGCATTGGGATACCCTTCAAAGTCTATCTATGACCAAGAGGTTTTTGATGTGGATGTCCTTGTCCATATTGAATGGTGCTGTGAAGGATACAGTCCGAGTGTACCCCCTAGAGGAAGAATCGTTATCCTGGGAATTTTGATGGTGGCCCTTTGGATGGGTCCTGGTGGATATATGTGCTGTTTACCCAGTTATAGCTGGTAAGAGTACCTTGTATTTCTTCTGGTGGTGGTAACACTGCATGTGGATGATAATTTGCTTCCTCTCTTTATCACCGGGTTGATCCCTCTAATTTCTGGATTACTGCACTATATGAATAGTCTTCATCTGATTGAACAGAGCAATTTTCCGAATCAATATGAACACATATTCACTCACTGGATTTATGGACTCTTGGGCTTAATTTCATGCTTGAGGGTTCTGTTGCACTATGTTATATATGAATTTTGAACAACTTATAATAATCACATATTTTTTGTTGTATTTTATGTTATATAAATTTTGATTAATATTCACATAATTTTTAGGATTATTCACATTGGATTAGCGCTGCACTATTTTCAATCAATACAGTAAACTGCCCTACCACTAATACAGTACACTGCTCCAACACTAATAATACAGTACAATTCTCCACCACTAATACAGTACCCTTCTCCCCAACTTATAATGCAGTACACTGCTGCACCACTAATACAGTACACTGCTTCACCACTAACAATACAGTACACTGCTCCACCACTAATAATATAGTACACTGCTCCACCACTAATAATACAGTACACTGCTCCACCACTAATAGTACAGTACACTGCTTCACCACTAATACAGTTCACTGCTCCACCACTAATAACCCAGTACACTGCTCCACAACTAATAATACAATACACTGATCCACCACTAATAATACAGTACACTGCTCCACCACCAATAATAAAGTACACAGCTCCACCACTAATACAATACACTGCTCCACCACTAATAATACAGTACACTGCTCCACCACTAATAGTACAGTACACTGCTTCACCACTAATAATACAGTACACTTTTCCAACACTAATTCCGTACATTGCTCTACCACTAATACAGTACACGGCTCCACCATTAATAATATAGTACACTGCTCCACCGCTAATAATATAGTACACTGCTCCACCTCTAATAATACAGTACACTTCTCCATCACTAATACAGTACACTCCTCCACCGTTAATAATACAGTACACTGCGCCACCACTAATACAGTACACTGCTCCACCACTAATACAGTATACGGCTCCACCACTAATACAGTACACTGCTCCACCATTAATAATACAGTAAACTGCTCCACCACAAATAATACAGTACATTGCTCCACCACTAATAAAGTACACTGCTCCACCACTAATACAGTACACTGCTCCACCGCTAATACAGTACATAGCTCCACCACTAATAATACAGTACACTGCTTTACCACTAATACAGTACACTGCTCCACCGCTAATAATACAGTACACTGCTCCACCACTAATAATACAGTACCCTTCTCCACCACTAATACAGTACACTGCCCCACCACTAATACAGTACACTGCTCCACCACTAATAATACAGTACACTGCTCCACCACTAATACAGTACCCTGCTCCACCACATATAATACAGTACACTGCTCCACCACTAATAATACAGTGCACTGCTCCACTACTAATACAGTACACTGCTCCACCACTAATACAGTACACCACTCCACCACAAATAATACAGTACACTGCTCCACCACTAATAATACAGTACACTGCTCCACCACTAATAATACAGTACACTGCACCACCACTAGTAATACAGTACACTGTTCCACAAATAGCACAGTATGCCTCCATACCAATCAGCTCACTTCTGTGTCCCCCAGCACATTTCTGCACCTCAAAAACTCCCCATACCCTCAAGCACACCTCTGTACCCCCAACATGCATCTGTACCCCCAGGACACCTCTGTACCCTCTTGCTCATCTCTGCACCCCCACACATATCTTTGCACCCCCTTGCACACCTTCCCAGCCCCCAGCACACTTCCATACCCCCACAAGCCTCTTTACCTCTCATATGTATCCCCAAGTACACCTCCATAACCCCAGCAAACATTTGTATGTCAGCACACCTCTGCACCCTAGTCCACTTCAGCACCCCCTTGTACACCTCTGCACCCCTAGCACATGCATTGCACACTTTGCTGCACATCTCTTAAACACACATACATCCCCCACACACACGTCTGCATTGCTTATAAGCAGCTCTTTGATGACTGCATTATTGCCAAGCCACTCATTGTGCACAGCACATGCCTGTCCGAGTCATACACCCCTCCCCCTCCACCATAAAGTCACTCTATAAGTGTAACTGCTGCTGGCCAGAGGTGTAAACTGAGATACCGGGCACCATAGAGCTGCTCCTCTCCTCCCCACTAAACTGCATATCAGGCTCAAGTCCTCTCTCTCCCAGCTGTCTGCCTCCTTCCCTGCACATCTCATGGCCACACATTTTGCCCATGGAAAAAAAAGTAACAGACAGACAGTGGCCATTTTAATGATAAGGTAGGCAGCCTGGGGGGAAATTTCCACCCTGCCCCCCAGCCCAGGCCACCCCTGTCGGCACCCCCTATCCTCTGACAGCAGCTGCAATCCACACAATCGAATTACTAGTCCTCTACTGTGCCCTTTGGAATGCCTGTTCTGTTTGTAACAAACTTACCACGGTCCATGACCTATTTATCACAAACTCCTTCAACCTACTTGCAATTTCGGAGACCTGGCTTCAAGAATATGACTTTCCTTCTTCGGCTGCCCTCTCCCATGGTGGCCTCCTGTGGACTTACTCTCCCAGGCCTAGTGGAAGGAAAGGGGTGTTGTTGGAATCCTCCTACCCTCTAAAAGCACTTTTCAGGTACTTCATCCACCCCCCCGTCTATCCCTCTCCTCATTTGAAGTTCACTGTATTCGTCTATTGTCTCCAGTTTCGTTGAGAATTGCTGTGATCTATTGGCCTCCTAAACTGGTATCAAGAATCCTTGACGACTTCTAAGCCTGGGTTCCTTACTTTCTTTCTTCTGAAATTCCAACAATCATTCTTGGTGACTTCAACATCCCTGCTAATCTTAACACTTATGCTACTTCTAAATTTCTGAGGCTAAACTCCTCGTTTGGCCTAGAACAATGGACACACGCTTCTACTCACTCTGACGGCAACTGCCTTGACCTCATATTCTGCTACCTATACACTACGCGAAACCTCTCCAACATTAATTTTCCTCTCTCTGATCACCACCTTATTAGTTTCACTCTCTCCTTGTCTTCCTCCTCTTTGCCTTCCAGCTACCAAACAAATACCCTTAGAAACCTTAAACGTAATCTTAATCTTAACCCTTCTCTACTTTTTTCTGCTACAGATTGTCTCTACGACAAAATCTCATCCTTGTCCTGCCCTAACCTGGCCACTTCTATCTACAACAGTTCACTGTCATCCACCCTAGATACCTTGGCCCCCCTCACTCCACACAGAATCAGGCCCTGACTGCTACAACCTTGGCAGACAGACAATACCAGGAGCTTAAAAAAACAGAGCCGTGCTCTTGAGCATCTGTGGCGTAAGTCACAGCAAGATTTCAGCCAATATAAATCTGCCCTCCAAAAACACCATTCCTGCCTCCACACTGCCAAACAGACCTACTTTATCACTCCCATTAACAACCTCTCACAGAGACCCCATCAACTCTTTTCTACCTTTAACGCTCTACTTCATCCTCCAATACCTTCACCCACTAACTTACTCACTGCCCAGGAGATTGCTAATCACTTTAAAAATAAGATTGATACAATTTGTCTCGATCTCCTCTCTACAGATATCTCCCTCACCTCACACTCTTTGTCCTCCTGCTCAATCAATACTCTCATTTAACCCAGCTACTATAGAGGAAGTCACTAAACTTTTTTCTAACACCCACCTAACCTCCTGCTCCCTGGACCCTGTTCCATCTCAAATACTACAGTCACCCTCTGACTCTATCCTACACTCTTTAACTTATATCTTCAACCTCTCCCTCTCTACTGGCTTCTTACCCAACCCTCAACATGCACTAGCCACTCCCATACCAAAAAAAGGCCTCACTGGACCCCACCAATCTTAACAACCTAAGACGCATCTCCTTACTCCCTTTTGCCTCTAAACTCCTTGAACATTTAGTCTACAAGTGAATGAGCGACCGCAATTGCATTCACTGTCCTACTACCAGGACCAATATTTTGGCACTGTTGACAATATCTCTGCCTGCACTGACCCTGGACTGTATATGGACAATATCCCTGCCCGTACTATGAGCAGTTTTCTTGCCTGTTGCATGGACAATTGCATTCGCTGTTGGTTGCCTGGACAATTGTGTTCGCTGTAGCTGACCAAGTCCCTGCCTGCTGCCTAGACCAGTGCTATCTTCCTGTGGACAGCTGCAATACTAAAACCACAGGTAATCATTTGTTTACCCTTTACTCAGCAGAATGTATTTTGGGGTGTAATTCTTGGTATTTGTAATGCTATGTGTCCTTAGGACACCTGACGGTCTTCCTTGCATGTTGGGCCTCTGTATGTAGCCAGGCTGAGCAAAACTCTCACACATGTGGTATTGCCATACTCAAGATTAGTAGCAGAATGTATTTTGGGGTGTTATTGTTGCCATGTACATGCAATGTATTGGAAATACCTTATAAATGGACAACTTTGTGTTTAAAAAAATGTGTTTTCATTTTTTTCCCACATTTTCCAAAAACTTCTGGAAAAAAATGAACCGTTCAAAAGACTCATTATGTCTCATAGATTATATGTTGGGGTGTACATCTAGAGAAGATTTCCCCATTAAGGGTTTAGTGGCAGTAAAAAATATAAATATAAAAAAGTAAATCCAAACAATTGTGTTGAAAATCTTACAGTTTTTTATTATTTATTTCCCGCTTAACATTAGATCATAGAAAAAGAACTATGTGAAAAATGCATAAAAGGAGCTCTGGTTGTACATCAATGGGACATGCATTACAAACAAACATTTGCAACATGAAAAGAGGGGAATGACAAACTGTGCAGCTGTGGGCCACATGAGGTCCCCTACGCGTTTCGGCCCTTCAACGGTGTCTAGGCCTTCCTCAGGGGGATTAGAGGCATTACCCCTTCTGCGATATTGAAAAATATGAAATTTAGAGTCATACAAAGTACAATGAATACTTATTATATAATAACATCCAACACTTACAAAGCTGCAAATTAGTTTTTAAGTGCGAATTCCCATCATCCAGAGCGTTTTAAAAAATTCAACAGTGCAGTGTAAAAAGGCCGCATGAGCTTGCTGCATGGTCATCCCGACCAGCCACCCAGGGTCAAGCGCTCCACCGTAGTTATGGGAGTTTACAAGAGGCCACACTCAATCCTCCCTGAAGCAGAGGGGGGAGGTTGCAATTTACACTCCTATGAAAGGTAAAAATATATATATAGTGAATTGGATCCATAATCGCTAGTATAGCGTGAGCGTATAAGGTGTCTCAAGCGAGCCTTCGATCAAGCTTCACAACACACCCGACAAAATCTTCTGTTCAAACAATAAAAATCCTCACCACCTAATTATGATACAACACGTATCATTATGAGATATTCAAAACAGCATTTAAAAATTCACGAAATCATCAGTAGACACTGGTCTATCTTAACTGATGACCCCTGTCTACAGAGATTTTTACCATCTACTCCCTCTATTACATACAAAAGGGCAACGTCAGTTAAGGATAAACTAGTACACAGTGAGTTTAAAGAAACAGGGGAGAAGAAACATTGTCCTGCCCTAGGCACATATCCCTGTGGACATTGTACACAATGCCCACACATCAGAAAAGGCAAAACAATGGTGCTCCCCAATGGGCGCACTTTTCAGGCCAAACATTTCGCCAATTGTCAGACTAAAGGGGTAGTGTATCTAATGACCTGCGACTGTGGGGCATATTATGTCGGTAAGACAAAACAGGAATTCCACAAAAGAATATCAAAACATATATACAGCATGGAAATTGGAAACCATTATCTCCCGATTGGTCGTCATGTGGTAATGCGACACAATTATCGCATGCCCAAGGTACAGTTTACCGTCCTCGATCGGGTTCATCCCCCCGATCGAGGAGGAGACTGGAATAAAACATTGCTCCAACGTGAACAAAAATGGATCTTTAGACTACAGGCGACATCGTCCCCAGGCCTAAATGAATCCATTTCCTATGCTCCATTCTTGAAAGGGTTTGCGTCAGGAAAAACCCAATAATTTATAAAGAATCCTGTATATGTCCCCACATTCCCAGGTCATCATGTCTGTCATTAGAAAGTACAACAATTTCTCCATGCAGCTCCCTCCCAGGCGGTTGAGGCAACTAGTTCTTTTGGGTGCTTCTCCTCCCCCCTGGGAGTATGTAATAGATTTGTATAATATAATATTAATTATTCATAATTATAAAATATATGAATTCTTTCCGCTGTACAACTTAATGTTAACTGCAATAAAAACACATGAGTTCTTTGAAACATATGTTTAATTGTTACAAATTCTTGTTTTTCATTTTTTTCTTTTTTTTCTTTTTTGATTCACAGTGCAGTGTATGGGACTATCATGGCTTTGGTCTTCTCGGCCCTTCATCCGCAGCGGTGCCCCTCCTATGGGAGTTTCCCGGCCTGTTTGGAGGAGCCATACTCCTCCCATGTACCACTTGGGGTCCTCTTTGACGGCCCCCTGGTGGACAAGTACTGGCCGGCGGCATCCCGGATCTCTTCCGCACGGTCTGCGGCGATTGTGCGCATGCGAGGCTTTTGCCGCGACCGGATATGACGACACACGTCATTTTAACATCAGCAGGAAGTGACGGCAGTGGCCGAGGACACTTCGGGGATGCCGGGGAGCCCACACGAGGGCTGTGAGCACAGCCAGCTGATCTCTATCAGCTGTTTGCAACACACACCCCCACAGGGAACTAGTATTTAAGACACAGCAAAGGTAAGGCAAGGACTAGAGTTGAGCGAACTTCTAGAAGTCCGGGTTCTGCTGGTTCGGCAGAACTTCGGGACAAAGTCCGGGTTCGGGTCCGGACAGAACCCGAACTTTGTACCGGACCCTTGGGCCTGAAGATCTTCAAGCGAGTTGAGATCAGGAACGGAATGGAAACGACACAGAATTTATGATCAAGGGACACCCCCACACACAACGTTTGTCGACTATCTCTAGTCGACCGACACGAGTGTCGGGAGCACACCCGAGGGGCCGTAGGGGCTTCACAGGAGCCGGTGACGGCAGTGAAGGACGACTACAATTTTACTGCACACAGCAGTATAGGCCAGCGCCGTTTTCGGAGCGTACGCGTGTTAGCGGCGTCTGGCACGCCTTCTCTAGGCCCTACGGCGGCCGGTCATGAACAGGTGGTCCCC
>BLSH010102895.1:834-10847 GCA_018402905.1 Glandirana rugosa
TACCTTCATCGTTCCTTATCTGTGTTAAGGTTACAAGTATTTCACAGGGTATGGTGAATATAGAAGGATATATACACCAGGTATATCACTTGAACCACACCTCAATAAATGAAATTCCAGTAGTGTTTCCTGTTCCCCTGTGAGAAATGCAGATCTCCTTTTTTCTAAAGTAGATGTTTATGCCTTTCCAAAGAAGTGTCATTCTCGACACTTTTACACCTTATCTGAGGGGGGTCTCCACCAAAACCGGTCGTGCCAACCAACGAAATTTTTTCCGGACCTAAGAAAGGAATTACATTTATTGTATTGACCCATGGTTGTAGAAATACATTTCAACTAGGTCCCACTTAGGCTAACGGAGAGCCCCTTAGTCCGTATTTGTAGATGAAATCTTTTTTCCTCTAGACGTAAAGAGTGTCCCCTTGTCCTTTGTGATGACCTTAAAGTAAATAACTCCACACCAAGTTCACTATATGGACCACATATATAGGAAGATATAAGTGGTATGGGACACTTTATGAACATTGGAATTGTGTCTATTCCTTGCTACTTCCATCAATATCAATACCACTGTGGCAAGTGGGGCCCCACTTGCCCACCCGAAACCACCAACCCCCCCTCCCTTTCTCTCCCTCCTTCTCCCCCATCATCGGCTCGAGCCACCGGGGAATGATGCACATCATGGATGCCCTTTATATATCGCATTGGTAGCAGTTATATGGGGAATTCCCATAGGACATCCAGGGTGTACATCCGAGCTGGCGTCCGGACGGTCTTCATTGTATGTTAAGTGTTGTGACACGTCTTAGTCTGTTTTCACGTTGTTGATTTGGTTGTTCTATTAGGGGTAATGGTCCCCAAGATTTTATGGGCCTTAGCATGGTGAGATTATTGTACATTTATTTATAAATAATAAACTTTTTGTATCCCTTGACTCTGCCAAGTGCCACTCATTTGACCATCTGCTAGTCTCCACTGCTTGGGGTGGCACAACTGTTGGTGCATGGTGTAAAAAACAGACACCACAAGTGACTTTGACGGTTCCTTTGAGCGCTGTCTCTAGTCAGTATTGTTATGCTCACCATTCCAGTGATTGCCAGCAGCTCTGTTTCCTTCATTTGTTTCATCTCTACATATGAGGCAATTGACTCTTTAATACTTATTCTTGTCTCTTGCTTGCAGTGCTTAAAGGACACTCTCGGTGGTTGTTATATTTCAAATGAGGTCTTACTAATGATTTGTACAGGGGGGCAAAATGATGTCTCTATCTCTGGAGTCCATACCTCTCTTAATACAAGAAAGGATTTTGTTAGCTTTGGAAACCACAGCTTGGCATTGCATGCCATTATTAAGCTTATGCATAGGTGTGCACAGCCTATTGCATTAGGGTGTGCACCCGAAAGCTCAAACACACTGAAGCACTGTAAACTGTGTTTACTATGCTTTGGTTTGTGAATGGACACAGTGAGTGAGTGTGTTTACTATGTTCATAGGAAACAAACAGTTACCGGCCACCGCCTGAGATCGGTACCACATCCCTAATTAAATATGAAAAATAAAGAAGATGCTGGGATATTAAGCCACAGTCATATATGGGACTTTAAAGGTACTCGATCAAAACCCTCTCTGAATGATCAGACCAACATGAAATACATGAAAAGTACAAAATGTATTAATGCAAATAACAACATATAAAAACCGACATAGAAGTGAGAAAAACACGATATATTGAGTGTGAATACAATACACCAAACATAGCAAAAATGGACCAGAAGGTCAAAGTTCTTCCTGTCGTGAGAGATAAGATGTAGCCAGAAATTACTAGGAAGCAAGGTAGGATACGTCCTTCCGACGTGTTTCGTCTATGATGGCTTCTTCAAGGGAAAATGGACAAAACCACATAACGGGTATATGTATCCTAGACAGGTAGAAATGCAATCCAGTAAAATATAGCAAAATATAAAGACAAATATGCAGATAATCATATAATAAGGGCATTATCTCAGTAAATGACATGCCTAAGAACATACTACATGATCTGATCAATAAGTCAAGATAGTAGAACATTTAGAAAAAACATATCCTAGTAATAAAATATTGCCTGTAAATTTCATGATTGAGGTGAATTACCTTATGGTGTAAGATCAGATAAAAGAGCACTCCATGTGATAGCAAGGTCGGCCTCGGATGGACCAATGGATTAGTGCCTTCTTACAGATATAGCTGTACAGGTCAAAAAGACATTTTGACCAAACAGTAAGATAAAATCTCTACTTGGATCGTTCATGGGGCTATGGTAGGTCCAAAAAGACACGTACATTAACAACAAACAGTATGCCTGAAGATGACGCACCGCGTCAGAGGAACAGCACACCAAACAACTGTAGTACCTGAACATAAGGCAGACAAGAAAAACAGACCAGACAAGAAAAGTAGATATTAAATTAGATCCAAATATGTGGGTAAATATAATGATGAATACAAGACATATGTCAAGAGATAAGAGATAAATCAGACACATACCGTGGACACAGGACGATAACTGTACAGCCCAAGATAGGTCCAATGGTGTATGTGTACAAGTAAAACCAGCGTAAGTAAGCCAGGAAGCACCTATGAAAAAAAAGGGGGGGGCACGGCTGATAAATATAAGCGCCATCCACTTATTGATGGAAAAAATGTATATAGAAAATATATATAAAACCCACAGTTCCATGTCCCAAATCCAAAAACAGCATGGTAACAATGAGTAGAGTAAGACAGATTGGAATAAAGAAAAAATAAGATGGAATAAAATCCTATATGGTCTAAAAAGACTTACAGGCAAATATAGTTGTCCCCGTCCAAAAATCGGAGCCGATATGCAAGAACGTTTGTTTCCTGTACCAGCGGTGGAGAGTCTACAGCACAGTGCTGCACGCCGCTAACTATATATCCGATTGTTTGGCGCCAAAACTACAAGCCGGCGCACCGGAAGTCTGCCATCATGTTCGAGCACATAAACAGAAGGCACTGCGAAGAAGCACAGCGCCTCCTATAGCCGCCAGGTAGCTCATAATCCACAGGCACGGCGCATCGGAAATTGTTATGGAGCGAATACGTCGACCCAATCACACACCCAATACTGGGAGGGTCAGATAAAATGCAGGGCTCCAAAGTGGCGGGACATGGGGGGCATAAAAAGGGACTCGCCCACGGCCCCCGATCACACAAGGCCCCCCAGAAGTCCCCAGAAAAAGAAAAGGAAATGAAAATGAAAAGGGGAGATAGAAAAAGGGGGGGAAGGGGAGAGGAAAGAAAGAAGGGGTGTAGGAGGGGATGGAGCGGGGACCACGGGAAAGAATGTAGGAAGGAAGTGCTAGAACCAGAGGTCTTAGACATTTGTCTACCATGAGGCTTGCCTTTTTGGATATACATCCGATGCCGGAGATAATGGGCCTCCCCGGTGGGTCCTCACGGCTTTTGTGTATCTTAGGAAGTGCATAGAGGGTCGGGATGACCGGATGGGTGACATTCAAAAACTCAAAGGTGTTTTTGTTAATGACGCCTCTCTGATACGCACTTCCTATGAGGTCCCTGAATTCCTGATAGAAACACTCAACTCGCTCAGCATCTATCCTACTATACCAATCTATGTTCTTAAGTATATTACGACACATCCGAATATATTGTTTCCTGCTTTGTATCACAATGTTTCCCCCTTTGTCCGAAGGTTTAATAACTATATGATCATTACTTTTAAGGCTTTTGAGGGCTTGCCACTGGCCCCCATGGAGATTGGTCTCCACATGGGGTATAGTGGTGGCCCTCTTAATATCATGTAAAACTTTTTGTACAAATGCCCAAATGTGTAAATTACATTGTAAGGGGGGGAAACATTGTGATTTAGCTTTGTATTGGGGAATGGGGGGGAGAGGGAGAGCCCCCCACGGCACCCAAGGAGGATGTATCTGTCCCAGAGGGGGCCAAATCATCTGTAGTCTCAGTCTCGGGATTACTCTCTTCCCAAAGCTGCATGAGATCTTTTAACGCTCGAAAGTCATTGATAGTGAAGTCCTGCCATAGCGCCATGTCACGGGCTTTGGCTTCTTGTGGAGTGAGCGTTCTATCATGAATTGCAAGCAAAGTTAATTTACGTGCAAAAAGGATAACATCCTTGGCCAATGTGAATTTGTCCAAATTCTGGGCACCTTTCTCATACAAGCTGGCCTTTTACGTCAGCGACTTTTGAGAAGAGGATATAGCAAAAAATGCATTAAAAAAGCATTTAATAAGACTAAGGATAGATCTCCGGAATCTCTTCTCCCCCCCCAAAGACTATTGAACAGGCATCCACTCAGATTATAACTCAGTATTCGGCCAATTCAGATCAGATGAGATACATCCTTGAGCAACACTGGCACCTCCTTTTGGAGGATCCGGTGGTCAGCAAGTACATGGCAGATAAACCTACTATCACGTTCAGACGGTCCCGGAACCTTCGGGATCATCTGGCACATACTAAAAAATGCGGTAAATGCAATTTTTGCAGATGGATATGGCAGTCTAGAAATGTGCCTCTTCCAGATGGCACCCTTTGGACCCCTCAGTACCTTATAGACTGCAGGACAGATGGCGTTGTCTACTATATGGAATGCCTGTGTAAGGCATTTTATGTAGGTAAGACAAAACTTCCTTTTTCACAGGATTCGAGATTACGTCTACGAAATCTCGAATGGGAAATTGGAGTCTGCCATAAGTCATCATATTGGCCTCTACCACAACTATGACTTGGGATTCATGAGATTCTTTGCTCTTGAACATGCAGAAGTTCCCCCATGGGGAGGAAACGTTGATAAACCGCTCCTACAACTTGAAACAAAGTGGATATTCCAGTTAGAGGCCACTAAAGCACCAGGCCTCAACGAAAATATTAGTTTCAAACCCTTCCTTTAAGACGCAGCACTTATTTCCATCATATTATATATCCATCCAACTCGATGGATTAATTAGACGTTTTGTCTACAATTCATTTGATAATAAATACTCATCCATCTAATGAACACTCCATGTGAATAGACGGGGTTCTAGGCTATGTAAGGAATAAGATGAAAGGGAGGTTCCAGGTATTAGGGATCTTATTGGCCCTTTGGGGTTTTGGCGGTTCAGTGAGTCAGTGCATGGCACATGTTGCAGGCTGCCTAGGCATTTGTTGGTTGCCATCACACAACTAAATTTTGGAATTTACCACTATGACTCCTGACCCACATGGGTGTTTACCCATAGGGATTTTATCTTACTGTTTGGTCAAAATGTCTTTTTGACCTGTACAGCTATATCTGTAAGAAGGCACTGACCCATTGGTCCATCCGGGGCCGACCTTGCTATCACATGGAGTGCTCTTTTATCTGATCTTACACCATAAGGTAATTCACCTCAATCATAAAATTTACAGGCAATATTTTATTACTAGGGTATGTTTTTACTAAATGTTCTACTATCTTGACTTATTGATCAGATCATGTAGTATGTTCTTAGGCATGTCCTTTACTGAGATAATGCCCTTATTATATGATTATCTGTATAGTTGTCTTTATATTTTGCTATATTTTACTGGATTGCATTTCTACCTGTCTAGGATACATATACCCATTATGTGGTTTTGTCCATTTTCCCTTGAAGAAGCCATCATAGATGAAACGCATCGGAAGGACGTATCCTACCTTGCTTCCTAGTCATTTCTGGCTACATCTTATCTCTCACGACAGGAAGCACTTTGACCTTCTGGTCCATTTTTGCTATGTTTGGTGTATTGTATTCACACTCAATATATCATGTTTTTCTCACTTCTATGTGGGTTTTTATATGTTGTTATTTGCATTAATAAATTTTGTACTTTTCATGTATTTCATGTTGGTCTGATCATTCAGAGAGGGTTTTGATCTAGTACCTTTAAATTCCCATATATGACTGTGGCCTGATATCCCAGCATTGTCTTGCTTTTTCGTGTTTACTGCGTTCATTTACAAAAGGAAGAGGCTGAAAAATGATATATTGACTAGCCCTTTTCCCCACTCTCCATCTTGAAACATTCCCCCTGCAGCAGGTGAGGGGAGAGGAGGAAGCCAGCAGCACTGTGAGGGGGTTGGGCAACACGGGCGAAAGCCCAGGCAGTAGGGGTAGTCGGCACCACACAGAGTGATTAGGGTGTGCCCAGGCACACCTGGCACACCCCCTGTGCACACCTATAAGCTTATGATCTACCAAAACTCCCAGATCCTTCTCCACTATGGATTCCCCCAGGTGTACTCCCCCTAGTATGTACGATGCATGCATATTCTTAGTTCCCAAGTGCATAACTTTACATTTATCAACATTAAACCTCATTTGCCACATAGTTGCCCAATTAGACAATGCATTGAGGTCTGCTTGTAGGTTGTAGACATCCTATAAGGACGTTATTCCACTGCATAGCTCTGTGTCATCTGCAAACACTGAAATGGTACTTTAAATCCCAGACCCTATATCATTTATAAATTTATTGAAAAGTAAGGGTCCCAACATTGAACCTTGGGGTACACCACTGATAACCTTAGACCATTCAGGGTAAGGATCATTAACCATTTCTCTCTGAATTCGGTCTAACCATTTACAAATTGATCTTTCCAAGCCTGTAGACTTTACCTTACACATTAGCCATGTGTGGGGAACGGTGTCAAACACTTTTGCAAAGTCCAAGTATACCACGCCCACAGCCACCCCTCTGTCCAAGGTTTTACTTACCTTCTCATAAAAAGGAATCAGGTTTGAAAACTTCTGTCTTTCATGAATCCATTATAACAAAAAGTGCAGCACTTGAATTGAAAAAAATGAATTTCAACTAAATAAAAATATTCAGAACACCATAATATGTTAGTTATGTATACACAATATATACGTGATAACACAATATACCCTAATGGATAAGGGAAAAAAAGTGACTTAGTGCATAACAAAACATTTGTAAATATCCAGTAAGAATGAACATTAGAGATATATAATCGTACTAGTGTTTGTATTAATGATGATAGAAAATATCCTTAAAACCACATAAAGTGACTGTGCCAATATTCAACCTTTCAAAAAATCCTCAAAGGTATAGATTGTGCGCTTACTAGAAGCTGGAGAAGCTGATAAGAAACCAGCAAGAGAGCCACTGTTGGCATGGATATCCACTGGACTGGAAGTGGTGGAGCCATTTCCTCTGGTTACCACAGGTCCTGTTACTTCCACAGATGGCGTATTGGGGTGGACCATACGGCTGTCTGGAATATTCGTCACAGGGATTATCCATCAGGTTATAGAATAGGGGCCGTTCCCCTCAGGTCACTGTGGTTTCATATGACCGATGAGCTCATTATTCTTTTTATTGATGTAAGTGTTTTTAACCATTTTTTAATAAATTGTTAAATGGTTTTACACTATGGTGGGTATTCTCTCTATTCTATAACCTGATGAATAACCCCTGTGACGAGTATTCCAGTCCACCCCGATATGCCATCTGTGGAAGTAACAAGACCGGAAGTAACCAGAGGAAATGGCTCCACCACTTCCAGTCCAGTGGATAGCCATACCAACAGTGGCTCTCTTGCTGGTTTCTTACCAGCTTTTGGTAAGCGCATAATCTATAAGTTTGAGGATTCTTTGAAAGGTCGAATATTGGTGCAGTCACTTTATGTGGTTTTAAGGACATTTTCTATCATTATTAATACAAGCACTAGTACGATTATATATCTCTAATGTTCATGCTTACTGGATATTTACAAATGTTTTGCTATGCACTAAGTCACTTTTTTTCCTTATCCATTAGGGTATATTGTGTTATCACGTGTATATTGTGTATACATAACTCACATATTTATTTAGTTGAAATTCATTTTTTTAAATTCAAGCGCTGCACTTTTTGTTATAATCTGTTACACAAATTTGTCAATTTGTAGTGCCGGCTGCTGACTGTTACACGATTTAGACAGTAACTGCGGGTTTTTCACAATTTTGTACCCAATTTCATGAATCCATGCTGTCTGTTGCTTAAATTTTTTCTAGCAAGAACTCATCTATGTGGTCTTTCATTAAACTCTCCAGTATATTCCCAGCTATAAAGCAAAAAGAAGGGGCAAAGAGATAAAGGGAGGGGGTTAAGCTGCCACACAACGACCAAACTAATCGTTAAACAAGAATATAAACAGAAGGGTATGGTGCTAAACCTGAAATTGTTAAAGCACTATGACCATATGTGTTCATTTTAAATGTGGTATCAGCCACAATATCACCATAAATATAAAGTGCAAACAATGTGTAAATAATACATCACTTAAAGTAAATACAAATATAATACAACTTTAAATATGTGAATATAAAGTGCAACTCTAGAGAAGCGTATAGCTTCTCCACTAAATTATTAAATGTGCAAATAGTCCTTCACAATAAAGTGCTTGCCATGGGGGTGAAATTTGCCCCCAGTTTGGCAAACCTTTTTATGGCCAAATGGGAGGAGGACGTTGTCTATGCACTCAGGCAACCACAGTTGATTCTGTGGGCTAGATATATTGACGACATCCTCCTCCTGTTGGATGGCACTGAAGAAGAGCTTGCCCAGTTCTTCACAGTTCTTAATTCCAACGATAGGGGTATTTCCCACTCTTATGAGTGTAGTAGGACCAGCATACATTTTCTAGACCTGGAAATTTCAATCAAAGAGGGGAGCATCTTTACAAGAACCTATTTCAAGCCTACTGACAGAAACGGCTATATACCCACAGATAGCTGTCATCACAGTTCATGGTTAACATCTGTTCCTCTGAGTCAGTTCTTGAGATTGAGAAGAAATTGCTTAGACACTCAGGATTTCGTTATCCTAGCACAAACTCTAAAAGGGGGGGCAGAGCTTGGCCGCACACCGAGATGGCTGCTTGATCTCCTCTCTCTCCCAGCACAGGGAAGATTTTTCAGCACAGGACCTGCTAAATCGATAATCCACCATCCTAAAATACATACTTGGAAACTGCTGAACCTCCACAAATGACAAGAAAAAAATCCCATCCTGCAGAGCCAAGGAAACTCACTGAATTCTTCAGTGAGGCCCGCCACGCTGGCAGGCAGGACGGAGCTGGGGCCTCAAGTAGACCAGCTCCCCCACACTCCCACTCTACTCCCTCTGGAGACCTTACAGATGATATGCACAGCACCGCAGGGGAGCAGATCCAGGGACTCCGCTAAGAGGGCCGCATCATCCCCTCACGCCTCGCCATCTCATCAGAGCTCGGTAAGCAAGAAACACCTTACCTTCTCCCAAACCCGCGATCCTTAACCACTTGCCGACCGCCGATCGGAGATTGACGGCGGCAAAGTGGCTCTGTAACGCAAAACGCCATCATACAACGGCGGCTGCGATACAGAGATACTGTGAGCGCGCGCGCGCTCACTGTGTTCGGGGGGGGCCAGGGAGCGGGTGCGGCGGCTTCGATTGCCGCCGGCCACCCGCGATGCCCCCCCCGGAGCGAATGAGCGGAGGTCCGTGTATGTAAACAGGGACCTCCGCTCTATGTGAGGGGGAAGGGAAGTGATCACAGCCTTCTCGTACATGAAGGCTGTGACCACTTCCTTTCCCCAGCTAGGCAAGTCCCCCTACAGTAAGAACACGCCCAGGGAACACAGTTAACCCTTAGAGCGCCCCCTGCAGGTTAACCCCTTCACTGCCAATGGCATTTACACAGTAATCAGTGCATTTTTATAGCACTGATCGCTGTATAAATGCCAATGGTCCCAAAAAAGTGTCAAAATGTTCCGACATGTCCGCTGAAATATCGCAGTACCGCTAAAAATCGCAGATCGCCGCCATTTTTAGTAAAAAATAAAAAAAAAATAAAAACCCCAAAAATGAATTCTCATCATCCGTAAACGCGGCCACTTTTGCGCAAACCAATCAATAAACGCCGATTGCGATTTTTTTTATCGCAAATATGATGAAGAATATAAATCGGCCAAAAACGGTG
>BLSH010102958.1:70143-87620 GCA_018402905.1 Glandirana rugosa
TATACCAAGCACCAACTTCACCCTCACCCCCACTCGCACTGCTCCCCCCCCTTCCCCCCGCTCTCAGCATGTCAGATTGCTGGAGCTCAATGCAGCCAGCAGCTACAGGCTTCTGGAGGGGAAGGAGCAATGCCGCCAGAGCAGGGATGGATGGGGGGGTGATCTGATTGGTGGGGGGGGACACATCTGGATCCCCCCAAGCCTCATGCAGCACCTGAAGCCGGCGGGAGCGGCAGAGGAGGGATGCCGGCCTATGATGGTAGCTGCACGGGACCAAATTTGCATGGGGGGGTTGGATCAGGTGGAGGGGGGTAATTAGTGCTGGGGGGTGAAGAAGGGGGTGAAGTGGATAGGAGTGGAGAGTGGAGGGGGGCAGTTTAAGATGAAAGTTAGCGGCCGGAGGTAGAGAGGTAGGGGATAGGGAAGCGGCGGCATGGAGGGGAAGTGGTCACATTTAGGGTTAATAACTTTGATCAGTGGATTGTAAACCACTGATCAGAGTTATAAGATTGTTCAGCAGAGTCTGCTGAACAATTCTGATATACGTTTATGGTCATTTAATTGACAATGAGCTTATAGCAGAGGAAGAAATTTAGGTCCGTATGGCGTACGGACTTGACCACCTGCAGGCGCTTCTGTAGGTCTGTACAGCGTACGGACTTGGCAGTGAAAGGTTAAAGAGCCTGTGCAATGTGAGAATGGATGGCTGTCATTGCTGTTCTCTCCTTTCCAGGTGCCTCACAGTGTCACTATGACTAGAGCTGGCATGGTAAAGTACCAGGAAAGGAACACTTTGGTAGATATCTGATAGGAATTTTCAGTTTTCCAGATGCCTCACCATGTCAGCTCTTTTCATAGCGACACTGTGAGACGCTAGGAAAGGAAAACTTCCATAATTATTTGATAGTAATTTTCAGTTATAAAGAATTAGTTCCCTGGGTGTGTTGCTAAACCTCTGGCTTCAATGCCAACCTGGAAAAGGTAAGAGATAAGGATTGCTGACTCTTTCTAGCACTCATTTACAGTATGCTCTTTTTAGGTCTCTGCACAGAATAAGTAATAAGTATTTTCTCAGGATTCTAGCAATAACTTCCCTTGTATCACTTTGAGAAGGTTGTACATTGTTTACCCCAATGTTACATTTATAAGACTGTTTATAAATGATATAGTTTGGTGAAACACCTCTAGGTCAGATTATATAGTTGCCAAATCAGTAAAGAGGTCTGACTAAAGACTTAGCCTCTATTACAGTAGAAACTTTAAGATTTTGGGATAATCTCCATAAACGTAGTATGAAATGGCAATACAACAGTACCTTAATGCTAGAGGTGCACTGAATGGAAATTTTGGTGCTGAAAGTAAAAATGCAGGATGCACTGAAACCAAAAATGACCATTTGTAAAAAATATATACAGTATCTCACAAAAGTGAGTACACCCCTCACATTTTTGTAAATACATTATTATATCTTTTCATGTGACAACACTGAAGAAATTACACTTTGCTACAATGTAAAGTAGCGAGTGTACAGCTTGTATAACAGTGTAAATTTGCTGTCCCCTCAAAATAACTCATCACACAGCCATTAATGTCTAAACCGCTGGCAACAAAAGTGAGTACACCCCTAAGTGAAAATGTCCAAATTGGGCCCAGTTAGCCATTTCCCTCTCCGGTGTCATGTGACTCGTTAGTGTTACAAGGTCTCAGGTGTGAATGGGGAGCAGGTGTGTTAAATTTGGTGTTATCACTCTCACTCTCCCATACTGGTCACTGGAAGTTCAACATGGCACCTCATGGCAAAGAACTCTCTGAGGATCTGAAAAAAAGAATTGTTGCTCTACATAAAGATGGCCTAGGCTATAAGAAGATTCCCAAGACCCTGAAACTGAGCTACAGCACAGTGATCAAGACCATACAGTGGTTTAACAGGATAGGTTCCACTCAGAACAGGCCTCGCCATGGTTGACTAAAGAAGTTGAGTGCACATGCGCAGCATCATATCCAGAGGTTGTCTTTGGGAAATAGACGTATGAGTGCTGACAGCATTGCTGCAGAGGTTGAAAGGGTGTGGGGGTCAGCCTGTCAGTGCTCAGACCATACGCCGCAGACTGCATCAAATCGGTCTGCATGGCTGTCATCCCAGAAGGAAGCCTCTTCTAAAGATGATGCACAAAAAAGCCTGCAAACCGTTTGCTGAAGACAAGCAGACTAAGGTCATGGATTACTGGAATCACGTCCTGTGGTCTGATGAGACCAAGATAAACTTATTTGGTTCAGATGGTGTCAGGCGTGTGTGTCGGCAACCAGATGAGGATTACAAAGACAAGTGTGTCTTGCTAACAGACACTGGGAGCTACAGTTCATTGAGGGAACCATGAATGCCAATGTACTGTGACATACTGAAGCAGAGCACGATCCCCTCCCTTCAGAGAGGGCAGTATTCCAATGATAACGACCTCAAACACAACCAATGCCTTGCTAAAGAAGCTGAGGGTAAAGGTGATGGACTGGCCAAGCATGTCTCCAGACCGAAACCTTATTGAGCATCTGTGGGGCATCCTCAAACAAAAGGTGGCGGAGCGCAAGGTCTCTAACATCTACCAGCTCCGTGATGTCGTCATGGAGGAGTGGAAGAGGACTCCAGTGGCAACCTGTGAAATTCTGGTGAACTCCATGCCCAACAGGCTTAAGGCAGTGCTGGAAAATAATGATGGCCACACAAAATATTGACACTTTGGGCCCAATTTGGACATTTTCACTTAGGGGTGTACTCACTTTTGTTGCCAGCAGTTTAGACATTAACTACTTCGTATCCGTGTCATAGCCAACTGACGGCTACAGCGTGGATCTAAAATGCTGGGAGGCCGTCAATAGACGTCCTCCCCTTTGGCTCATGCTGGGCGCGCTCTCGCCGGCGCCAGCGGCACGCACGCCGCGCCAGCTTGCCCACGGGTCGGGCGGACTCGATGTCCGCCGGATACCCGCGATCTGCTCACAGAGAGTCAGAACCGGGAACCGCCGATGGCGGTTCCCCGTTCTGTGAGGGGGGGCATGCCAGATCCTGTCACTGGGATCAGTTAGATCTGTCATGACACTGCCAACCCCCCCCCCCCCACAGTTAGAACACACCCAGGGAACATAGTTAACCCCTTCACTGCCCCCTTAGTGTTAACCCCTTCCCTGCCAATGACATTTATGCAGTAATCAGTGTCTATTTTTAGATCTGATTGCTGTATAAATGTCATTGGTCCCAAAAAAGTGTCAAAAATGTCCGACATGTCTGCTGCAATATCGCAGTCCCGATAAAAATCGCAGATCGCCACCATTACCAGTAAAAAATAAATAAATAAAAACGCCATAAACCAATCTCCATAGTTTGTAGACGCTATAACTTTTGTGCAACCCAATCAATATATGGGAATTGCGATTTTTTTTATTTTTTACCAAAAATATGTAGAAGAATATATATCGGTCTAAACTGATGAATAAATTTGTTTTTTTATTTTTTATTTTTGGATATTTATTATAGCAAAAAGTAAAGAATATTGTTCTTTTTTCAAAATCGTCGCTCTTTGTTTGTTTATAGCACAAAAAAATAAAAACTGGAGAGGTGATCAAATAGCACCAAAAGAAAGCTCTATTTGTGGGAAACAAAGGACGCCACTTTTGTTTGGGTACATCGTCGCACGACCGTGCAATTGTCATTAAAAGAGCGGCAGCTCTGAAAACTGAAAATTGGTCCGGGCAGGAGGGGGGTTTAAGTGTCCAGTAAGGAAGTGGTTAATGGCTGTGTGTTGAGTTATTTTGAGGGGACAGCAAATTTACACTGTTATACAAGCTATACACTCACTACTTTACATTGTAGCAAAGTGTAATTTCTTCAGTGTTGTCACATGAAAAGATATAATAAAATACTTACAAAAATGTGAGGGGTGTACTCACTTTTGTGAGATACTGTGTATATTTATATATAATTGTATTGTATTCAACTTTTTAATTAATATCATGAATTTAAATGAATATGAATTTATTGGCACCTTTAGCACAAGAAAAGTTAAAGAAACATGCATCCCTTTAAATTTTATGTATGTCTTCACACTGGTCAGTTGCACTTCCATTGCGGTGTTAAAAATCCTGCTTGCTGAATTTTTGATCAGTTAAAAAAAAAACACACCTTCCCATTGAAATGCATTGAAAACGCATTAATAACACACCCGTGTTATGTCTTTGATCCAGATAACACCATTTTTGGCTGATATGTTCCGACTGCTGAAATTTCGGTGCATCTCTATTAAATGCAGTGGCACCAGGAGGGGGAGCTGACCCTGGCTATAGCATCATTGAGTATTATTAGCCCCGAGTCCCAAGGCCTGGGGTTGGCTGGGAACGGTGCTTGTCAATACCTTATTAGCTCCGTTCTTTCCGGCTCTTTCCTCCAGCTCCTCCTCCTCCAAATGTAGCTTTAGATTGGAAGAGGAGAGCGGCCACGTGACCACCATGAAAGAACGGAGCTAATAAGGTATTTGGAGGCATCAGTTTACATTGACACTGACAATTTAGGAAGGATCTATGAATAGGGGCTGGCAGTGATTTTTTTAACTTTAGAGTACTCTGGCAGGGCTGTCCCAGGAGACTGGGGGTCTCCTGGGAGTGTAGAGGGGCTGTGCAATGTAAAGGGGGCTATATAATGAAAGGGGTTGTGTACTGTGCAGGGGGAGGGGGCTGTGTAATGTAAATGGGGCTGTGCAATGTATAGGGGGCTGTGTAATGTAGAGGGGATATGTAATGTTAGGTCTGCCAGTTTCCTGACCGGTAGTCTTCTTATCCCAGTATCAGGTGGAGGGACGGTTGCAATCCTGCAGCCAGAATTCTGGGAACACAATAGAAAGTGCAAACAGGCTAAAGTAACTCACAGTTAGTAGTGGGTGAAATCGGGAGCCAGGCAGAAGGAAGGACAATCCAATAACGGTCTGAGTCAGCAAACCAAGGCAGGGATCCAAAGGGCATTCCAGAAGGTGGTGTCAGGGACAGGCAGTGTCGGCAACAGCGGTCAGCGTAATCCAAAGGAGTAGTCCAAAAAGCACAGTCGGGAACAAGCAGAAGTCAGCAACCAGAAAAACAATATGATACAACATCAAACAGGAAGTGGAACCTTATACTAGGGCAGAGACAAGAAGGGGAAGTAATGATTTTATAGGTACTAGATCAGTTAACTGCCTACTGCTAGCCACTGGGTGGAGCTAGAGTCCATTACCATGAAGCAGCAGATAGCCAGGATCAATTCCCGGTCAAGGCTCGACAGTACCCCACACAAAGATGCCCCCGGGCTCTTTGGGCTTAGGTGGATGCGTATCGTGGAACAACTTGTGAGGAAAGATTACAAGAACTGAACTTATTCTCTCTGGAGAAGAGACGCTTGAAAGGGGATATGATTTCAATTTACAAATACTGTACTGGTAACCCCACAATAGGGACGAAACTATTCAGTCCAAGGGAATACACAAAGACACGCGGCCATTCACTAAAAATAGAAGAAAAGCATTTTAACCTTAAAATGCGTAGACGTTTCTTTACAGTAAGAGCAGGGAGGATGTGGAATTCTCTTCCACAAGAAGTAGTTTCTGCTGGGAGTATAGATAATTTCAAAAAACTATTAGATGCACACCTAAGGGACCATAAAATTGAGGGATATAAAATGTAATAAACTGACATAAAAACACATGCATTGGTTGGACTCTTTTTTCAGCCTCACTGATTATGTAACTATGTAACTATGTAACTTGACCAGCTGTGGGGCATGAACATCTCGAGCAGGTACCCAAGTCCTTTCAGCAATGGAGCAGCCTTTCCAGTCCACCAGATACTGTAATTGTCTACCCTTACATCGAGAATCCAGAATTTTACTAATTTCATATTCTTGATGGTCATCAACAGAGACAGAAGGACGTCTAGACGGTAGAGAAAACATATTCTTGTAAAAGGGTTTTAGCAAGGATACATGAAACGTATTGGCAATCCAAAGATGTGGGGGCAAACAAAGTTTATAGGCTGCTGGGTTGACTTGACGAAGAATGCAAAAGGGTCCTATACCGTATATCTAGGACCTAATTTGGGAGAGGGTTGTCACAGTTTGATGCTCTTAGTAGATAACTATACAAGCTGAGAGGATAACAGGGTGCAGGTCTTCTGCGACGGTCTGCAAACCCTTTGTATCTGTGAACACACTGAAGCAGAAATTTTCTTATGTCCCTCCAGTGCTTAGTTAACCTAGTCACCATGTTGGCTGCCACAGGTACCTCTACCAGTGAAGATTGGAAGTGGAAAACCCTGGGTTGACAATCAAAGGCAGCTCAGAAAGGAGAACATTTTAAAGAGGAGTGCCATTGTGAGTTGTGTGCTAATTCAGCCAGGGGTAGCATTTCACTCCAATTGTCATGTTCAGCATTAACATAAGCCCTTAGATAGGTCTCTAAATCTTGATTAACCCTTTCTGTCTGGCCATTAGATCGGGGGTGGTATCCAGAAGACAGGGAATTCTCCATACCCAGATGTTTGCAAACAGCTTTCCAGAACGAAGATATGAATTGAGGGCCTCTGTCACTAACAATATCGACAGGAGTACCGTGTAAACGGATAAAGTTTTCAATAAAGTATAGTGCCAAGCTTGGGGCTGAAGTTAGGGCAAGCATAGGAATGCTACTGAAGATAGAGCACACACCCTTAAACTACAGTCCCGGGTAATTATACAGTTACAATATGAATAATCAAAAGGTAAATTATTTTTTCACAAGAAAAATGTATTCGTGCAAGGGGAGAGAGCTGGAAAACTCTTAGCCTACCTAGTTCACTGTGAGGAAAGGCCGCCAGTGGTGCTTACACTTTCCTCTCCGGAAGGAGACTCTATTACTGAGCCCAGTCAGGTCACAAAAATGTTCAGAGTTTTTTTTGCTAAACTGTATACTACCACTGTATCTGAGGACTCCTCCTCAATGGAACTGTTCCTCTCAGATATACAATTCCCTCAACTAACTGAGGAACAAGTAAAAGAATTAGAAGTGCCACTAACGACCAAGGAGATAGCCAAAGCCATAGCAAAATTCCCTAGATCCAAATCCCCAGGGTCAGATGGTCTTCCCATAGAATTATATTCCTTATATTCTGAATTTTTACTGCCCAAACTCCTCCTTTATACAATCGCATATTCAAAGACTCAAACTTACCCCATCAATGAGAGAGACTTTGATTGTGTTAATTCCCAAACCGGGCAAGGGCCAAGGTTTCCGGAATTATATCGTTCCATTTCATTACTCCAGGTGGATGTCAAGATTTTGCCCAAAATCCTAGCCACCCGTCTTAACAAAGTCATTTTATCTCTAATTCATGAAGACCAAGCCGGATTTATGCCTGGCAGGAATACCTCCTTTAATTTAAGGAGACTTTTCTTTCATCTCCAGACCTCACATGAAAATACAGGTAGTAGAATAGTTGTTGCCTTGAATACGGCCAAGGCGTTCAATTCGGTCGAGTGGGGCTATTTATGGACATGCCTAGGAAAATTTGGTTTCAGACAGGGAATCGTTAAATGGGTGCAACTGTTATTACAATTTCCAGTAGCTAGGGTGTTGGCTAATGGATGGACCTCAGAACAGTCCCCTTCAACCAGAGGCACAAGGCAGGGGTGTCCCCTCTACTCGTTATTATATGCACTAACTGTAGAAGCACTCGCTATAGCAATACGCTCACAGCCTGACATTATTGGACTGCGAGTGGGACAAATCACTGAAAAAATTAGCACATATGCGGGTGACACTCTCCTATATTTAGATGACTCTGACAGGTCTCTATCTACTGCCTTGACTATAATTGAAAGATTTGGCTCATTTTCTGGACTCAAAATCCATTGGGAGAAGTCCCAAATACTCCCTTTAGATAGCTTTCCTCCAACACACGCGCAACCCAAAACTTTCTGATCGACTCACTCAGATCTACTGTAAGGAAACATCTGGGGCCATTGGCAGACCTATGCGCGGTCGCACGTAGCGTTTTGCGCGCACTTGTGCATGTCCGCGTGTGCACGCGCGTATGTTCCATGAATGGCGCCAAATATGGCCATTTGGGCAGCTAACACCTGCATTCGGTGCTGTCCATTCTACAGAGTTCCTGCACCTGTGACCCCCAGTGTTTGTTCTTAGAGACTTCATGTTCCTTTGACCCCAGCTATCCTTTGGACTTGGTTGCTATCTGCCTGCCCTGACTTCGGATTGTTTACGACTACTCTTCTGCCTGTGCCCTTTGTACTTCAGCCGCCTACATGTTACCAACCCAGCCTGTACCCAACTACCTGTTTGCCTGATCCCTCTGTACTTCTCTGCCAGCCAGTTGGCGACCCGGACCGCACCACTATCCTTCAGCCTGCACGAGCTTCAGTGGACCTATACCAGCCATCAGAGACTTGTCCAGCCCTCGTGCCCCCCTGTGCTCCCTGTCTGCACTACCAGGGATTCTCGAACCAGGGCCGCAAGAGAGGTTGCCCCCGCATAAGCCAGACTCAACCACCAGGTACGTGACATCTACATTCTACACAGATAGTATTCAACTCCGCTAAGATTGTCCCAATATAAACAGGATCAACTGGCCTCCTGTCAAATGTGTGGACAGGAAACGGGGACATTCTATAATTAGAGTTGATCGAACCCCCGGATGTTCGGGTTCGGTGGGTTCGGCCGAACTTTGGGAAAAAGTCCGGGTTCGGTACCGAACTCGACCCGAACTTTATCCCGGACCCCGAACCCCATGGAAGTCAATGGGGACCCAAACTTTTCAGCACAAAAATGGCTGTAACAAAGTCCTGGCAAGTGCTAGAGGGCTGCAAAAGGAAGTAATATGGGGGTAAGAGTAGGGCAAGTGCCCTACAAAAAAATGGGGATAGGGAAAATAAATTAAAATCAAATAAAAAAATGGGAAGGGGGGGTGGATGGGGAGTAGGAGCCTAGAGGTTGACTAGGCCGTGACCGTGGCAGTGTAGGTGGAAGTGGCGGTGGTGGAGGAGTAGGAGGAGGTAGCCAACACTGTTTTTTTTTTTGTTTATAATTGGGATAGCCCCCAAAATATTGAGGCATATTCAAAAAAACAAGTATACCAATGGCTTTGTGAGTCCGGTTTATATGTCTATTTTGCACAAGGTACAGACAAGTCTTGTGGGATCCATGCCTGGTTCATTTTAATAAACGTTAGCTTGTCCACGTTGACTGTGGACAGGTGGCTGCGCTTGTCTGTGATAACGCCCCCTGCCATGCTAAACACACGTTCAGACAATACACTGGCTGCAGGGCACCTCCAAGGCATAAACGGCAAGCTCAGGCCATGTGGCCAATTTGGAGACCCAGAAGTTAAATGGGGCAGACCCATCAGTCAGTACATGTAGGTGTGTGCACACATACTCTTCCACCATGTTGCTGAAATGCTGCCTCCTGCTAAGACGTTGTCTATCGGCTGGTGGTGCTTTGCCACATTTCGGCCATGCTAACCCTGCCTTCTGAGGTGCTGGCGATGCCACAGCTACGTTGGCGGCCTCTGCCTTCGCCTTGTGCTTCCACTGAGCCCCCGGTGTAATTTGGGAATGCCCTCAGCAGCGCGTCTACCAGCGTGCGCTGGTAGTCGCGCATCTTCCGATCACGCTCCAGTGAGGGAATTAAGAACGGCACGTTGTCCTTGTAACGGGGATCCAGCAGCGTGGCCACCCAGTAATCCGCACACGTTACAATGTGGGCAACTCGGCTGTCGTTGCGCACGCACTGCAGCATGTAGTCGGCCATGTGTGCCAGGCTGCCCAGAGGCAAAGACAAGCTGTCCTCTGTGGAAGGTATATCATCTGTGTCCTCCGTATACCCCAACCACGCTCCAGTGATGCCCACAAGCTGCGTTGGGTGCCACCCTGCTGCGGTTCCTCCTCCTCCTCATGATCTTCCTCGTCCTCCAGAACTGTGCCCTGGCTTGAATATTTTTGACCTGGCCTATGCTGGTGCAGGAACCCACCCTCTGAGCCACTTGTGAATGACCGGCCTGATAACCGTGGAAATGACCCCTCTTCCTCCTCCTCATCCTCCTGTGCCACATCCTCTTCCATCATGGCCCGAAGTGTTTTTTCAAGGAGACATAGAAGTGGGATAGTAACGCTGAGAACAGCGTCATCGGCACTGGCCATGTTGGTGGAGTACTCGAAACACCGTAATACGGTACACAGGTCTCGCATGGAGGCCCACTCGGTGGTGAAGTGGTGCTGTTCCGCAGAGCGACTGACCCGTGAGTGCTGCAGCTGAAACTCCACTATTGCCTGCTGCTGCTCGCACAGTCTTTCCAGCATGTGCAAGGTGGAGTTCCACCTTGTGGGCACGTCGCATAGGAGGCGGTGAGCGGGAAGGCTGAAGCTCTGCTGCAGCACAGCCAGACGAGCAGCGCAGGGTGAGAACGCCGAAAGTGCGCACAGACAGCCCGCACTTTCTGCAGCAGCTCTGACATATCCGGGTAGTTTTTTAGAAATTTCTGTACCACCAAATTCAGCACATGCGCCAGGCAAGGGATGTGCGTCAAATGGGCTAGGCCCAGAGCCGCTACGAGATTTCGCCCATTGTCACACACCACCAGGCCGTGCTTGAGGCTCAGTGGCAACAACCACTCATTGGTCTGTTGTTCAATGCCCGTCCACAGCTCCTGCGCAGTGTGGGGTTTATCCCCCAAACATATCAGTTTTAAAACAGCCTGCTGTCGTTTCCCCCTCGATGTGCTGATGTTGGTGGTGAAGGTGTTACGCTGAGCGGATGAGTAGGTGGTCGAGGAGGAGGAAGCGCAGTAGGAGGAGGAGGCAACAGGAAGCAAAGATAAATGCCCTGCATCCCTCGGTGGTGGAAGGACATGCGCCAAATGGCTAGCCGGCTCAGGCCCACCCACCACTACATTTGCCCAGTGTGCAGTTAGCGAGATATAGCGTCCCTGCCCGTGCTTACTGGTCCATGTATCAGTGGTTATGTGGACCTTGCCACAGATGGCCTTGCGCAGTGCACACTTGATCTTGTCCCCGATTTGTTTGTGCAGGGAAGGGATGGCTCGCCTGGAAAAGTAGTGGCGGCTGGGAACCACGTACTGTGGGACAGCCACCGCCATCAGGTTTTTGAAACTGTCCGTGCCCACCAAACGGAATGACAGCATTTCAAAGGCCAGGAATTCTGAAATGCTGGCATTCAGGGCTAGGGATCGCGGTGGGTAGAGGGGTTCTTCCTCTTTCTCTCCAGTGTTTGGGAGATGGAGAGCTGTAAGCTTCCATGGGACCATGGTGTGGAAATACTTGGGGACGGTGGCGGACATGGTGGCGTTGCTGTCATATCGTCTGTTTGCTGGGTGGCAGGTGACACTGTCACGGTAGAGGTGGAGGAAGAGGCCGAGGCAGCAGCAGAGGAAGCAGGAGGAGGCCGAGACCTTTCTTGGATTTTGAGGTAATTATTCCAATGCAGCTTGTGCCTTGAATTTAGATGCCTGATCATGCAGGTTGTGGTCAGGTTTAGAACATTTATGCCTCGGCTCAGGCTATCATTGCACAGCGTGCAAACCACTCGTGTCTTGTTGTCAGCACTTTGTCTGAAGAACTTCTACGCGGGGGAACGCCTTTGAGCTGCCTTTGGTGTTCTAGGTCCCTGGGTGTGGTGGGTAGTAGCAGGCATACTATCTAGGGGACGCTCGCTCTGCTTTTGCAAGGAACCACTCCCTTTAGAACTAGGAGATGATTCTAGAACAATAATCTGTCCCTTACAGCAACAGCTGGAACCTGACCCTATAGGAGTAGGCAATGATTTTTGAACAATAATCTGTCCCTTACAGCAACAGCTGGAACCTGACCCTATAGGAGTAGGTGATGATTTTTGAACAATAATCTGTCCCTTACAGCAACAGCTGGAATCTGGCCCTATAGGAGTAGGCGATGATTTTTGAACAATAATCTGTCCCTTACAGCAACAGCTGGAACCTGACACTATAGGAGTAGGCGATGATTTTTGAACAATAATTGGTCCCTTACAGCAACAGCTGGAACCTGGCCCTATAATAGTAGGCAATGATTTTTGAACAATAATCTGTCCCTTACAGCAGCAGCTGGAACCTGAGCCTATAGAACTAGGAGATGATTTTAGAACAATAATCTGTCCCTCTAAGCAGTAGCCTCTACCTAGTGCAGTCAGATCGTTCTGTAATGCAGGGTGAGATCTGTAATCTGTCACTCAAAGCAGCAGTATGAGAAATCTCTAATTAGTCCAGAATCAGATCGTTGTGTAATGCAGGGTGAGATCTGCAATCTGTCCCTCAGAGCAGCAGTAGTAGTAATCTCTAATTAGTCCACAATCAGATCGTTCTGTAATGCAGGATGAGATGTTATAATATCTGCAATCTGTCCCTCACAGCGCCGGCAGCTTCCTCTCCCTACACTAGCCAGAGTCTCAGAGAGCATGTGACTGCAGCACTAAGTGACTCCAGCTTATAAAGAGGCTGGGTCACATGATGCACTGGCCAATCACAGCCATGCCATTAGTAGGCATGGCTGTGATGGCTTCTAAGGACAAACCAGTGAAACGCTTGTTGATTGGCTGCCCTGCAGCTATTCAACATGCGTGATCAACTACCAGAACCCAGAACCTGAACCCAAACGTTTTTTGAAATGTCCGGGTTCGGGTCCGGGTCCCGGACACCCTTTACAGTTCGCGTTCGCTCAACTCTATCTATAATCTAATATGGAACTGTCCAAAAATTCTGGGATTTGGGTCACAAGTAGTTCAATTCCTACACAATACGATGGGTTCTCCCCTTACATTATGCCCCAAAGCATTCCTTCTGGGAATTTTCCCAGAATTATATCTTGATAAATTTACCAAAATATTTCTGAACGAAACACTCTTCTCAGCTTGGAAAATTATCGCCAGTGGATGAGAGCCAACCCCCCTGAACTTAACAGTTGGATAGCAGAGGTCAACAACACCTTGCCATATAAAAAAACTCATATATGCACATAGAGGTTGCCCATCCAAATACGGTAAAATATGGGATAGATGGCTGCAAGCCCCGGAAACTTGTAATTAATCAGGAGATTATCTACTTTTACTACTAGATTGTCTTAGAATTATAAGTTAACAGTGCTGTATCTTTTCCGATTATCTGCATTAAGTGCGTTGATTTATTACCTGATGTTCAAAAATGTCACATGGAAACAACTGACTGTAAAATTTGTATGTTGAACCGACATTTATTGCAAGTATACTTCATTTTTATAGTTTGTATTACAATAAAAATTATGTTTGAGAGGGATAAAGTGTGCTAATTTCGAAAATCTGTCTACTACAACCCAAATGACAGCATTCCCTCTGGAGGGAGTCCAGGCAGCACGAGGAACAGGTAACGGCTGTAGAAGACCTTGAAGGATAGATCAAGGCATTTTGATGGCCTCACAAACAGTACAAGCTCTAACAAAGGCTATCACATCCTTCTTTAGGGTAGGCCACCAAACCAGGGATTTCACGCGTAAGAAGGTCTGTTTGATACCAGGATGCCCGGATATCTTCTGTCCATGGGCCCATTGCATAATTTCTTTACATAATTCTTGAGGAACATACAAAATATTTGATGAAAATTAGACCAAAAGATTAGTAGGCGCCCGAGATTGAGCAGCCAAAAAGCTCCTTTGTAAGATAGTATCTAGTTGAGCAATAATTTGTTCTGGAGGAACAATATGATCCGGAGGAGCTGAAGACTCTTGCAAGGGAATTGCCGAGACAGGGCATCGGCCTTGGTGTTCTTAGTACCGGAATGTATGTTACCACAATGTTAAACCGAGTGAATAATAATGCCCAGCGTCTGGATTGTCTGGAATTCAGTCTGTGGGCTTTCTCCAAGTATGTCAAATTCTTATGGTCAGTCTGAATCACAACAGGAATTGCCATACCTTCTAATAAATGTCTCCATTCGGTGAATGCTAGTTTGCTAGTTTTATAGCCAAAAGTTCTCTATTCCCTAGGTTATAGTTTTGTTCCGCGACATAGAATTTTTTGGAGAAGAAGGCGACCGGATGTAGTTTGTTGGAAGTAGGTCTCGTTGGGATAACACTGCTACGGCTCCTACTTCAGAGGCATCAAATTCCAAGAAATATTGAGCTGAAGGCTGAGGATGGCGGAGAACAGGAGTGGAGAAAAGGCAGACTTTAGGTGATCAAAAGCTTCCGGAGACCACTGAGAGCAGTTGGTCCCGTTCTTAGTGAGGGCAGTGATGGGAGCCAGAATCGTGGAAAAAATCTTGATAAACTTACGATAGTAGTTACAAAATACAATGAATCGCTGTATTTCTTTTAAAGTGGAAGGTCTGGGCCATTGTAAGATGGCATCGAGTTTCTTGGAATCCATCTGGAATCCTTCAGACGAAATTATACAACCTAAGAAAGGTATTTCCGATTGTTCAAAGGAGCACTTGGAAAGTTTGGTGTACAAACTGTGATGTCTTAAAGGTTGGAGAACAGTGCGTACATGGCAAAAATGATGCTTTAAATCTTTAGAGTGAATAAGTATATCATCAAAGTAGACGACAACAAAAGAGTCAAGTAGATCCCTGAAAATATCATTCACAAACTCCTGGAATACATTGGGGGGCATTGCAGAGACCAAATGGCATCACAAGACACTCATAATGTCCCTTCTAGTATTAAAAGCTGTCTTCCATTCCATTTGATTCCAATAAGATTGTATGCAGAACGAAGGTCCAGTTTGGTAAAGATCTTTGATCCTTGGATAGGGTCAAATAATTCAGTAATTAAAGGGAGTGGATACCGATTTTTTTACAGTAATTCGGTTGAGAACTCTGAAGCCAACGCAGGGTCCGAGTTCCGGCCGAACCAGACACCCAGGACATGACCCAGCTTCACACAATATAGACAGAGGCCTAGGGTCCTGCGTTTGGTACGTTCACTATCAGACAAACGCACAGCCTCTACGTCCATGGGTTCTTCTTCAGACCTGACAGGAGAAGTGACAGTAGAGGCTAGAGATTGCCAAGGAGGAGAACCAGGTCTATGTAGACTATATTGTCTTTGGCGCCCTCTCTCTAACTGACGTTCAGAGAAGCGAGTGCCCAACTAGGATACACAAGTTGATAAAATCCTCCAGACCCACTGGAACCTCACGTTAAGTTAATTTGTCTTTTATGCGTTCTGCTAGCCCTCTGCGGAAAGAAGCCTTAAGGGCACCATTATCCCAGGTGGTCTCTGCTGCAAGCATGTGAAATTCTATGGCATAGGATGCTACCGTGCATTTAAACTGATTCAAGAATACTAGACTCGGCCGCAGATACTCATCTTCATGAAAGTGGGATAATCACTGAGCACAGGAGACTACTTCTCAAAAAGAGGTGAAACCCAGGACAATGATCTGCCCTTTAGCAAGGAAATTATAAATGTCACCTTGGCTTGAGCAAAGGCAAACACGGAAGGTTGATTTCTAAAATGCAACAGGCAGTGGTTGAGAAACCCCCTGCACTCAGAAGGGTTACCATCATACTTTTCAGGCAGGGGTATTTTAGGAGTGGGAGAACCCGGGGGGGTTAGACAGGGCAACAGGTTCCCTAGCCACAGCCCCTAGGTTACTAGGCCGTGATAGCATCAAGTTTCTCCTCCAAAGACTCCACACAGTTAGCCTGCTCACCCTTCGGTTGTCCCTGAAGAGAGACTGCCTGCACCAATTCGCTGAGGTACATCTGGCCCTAGTATACTGTTAGGTCTGCCAGGGACTCCAACCGTCACTCCGGTTTTCTGACCGGTAGTCTTCTAATCCCAGTATCAGGTGGAGGAACGGTTGCGAACCTGCAGCCAGAATTTCCGGGACCACAATAGAACGTGTGGCGTGACATGTAATGCAAAGGGGACTACGTAATGTAAAGGGGGTCTGTGTAATGTGCAAGGGGAACTGTGCAATGTGCAGGGGGGCTGTTTAGTATGCATTAATATTACATTATTTACCTTATAAGTGGTATAAATATTAATAAAAAGAGTTCTGAGCTACTCTTATTTTTCTTCAAAGTAAAAAAGGTCTGAGCTATCCTTATTTTGCTTCAAATTTCTTTATTTAAAATTTAAGTTTTTTTCCTGAAACGCATACTTCCCTCTTAAAATGAGGGAGTGTGTTATACGCCTGTGCATGTTTTAGAGAAAATCCGGTGTCAAAAAGGACTTGTCGGTGCTTTTGTGCATGTTCGCGCAAGTGCTGTCTGATCTACAGCGTTTAGTGTGTGTTCCTGAGCAACCTGTATCTGATTACCTGTTCCTGTGACCCGGCTTGCCTGACCCTGCTGATTTCTGCCTGCACAGACTTGTCTACAACCACTCTCCTACATGATCCTCTGATACCTTTGCTGCCCGCCTGTTGACGACCCTGCTTGGACCCACACCGCCAGCCCGTTTCACGACCCGGCCTGTACGACCACACTTCTAGTGCACAAGCGCACCAATGGACTTCCTATCAACACCAGTGACCCAGTCCGACCCTCGTGCCATCCTGCACTCCCGAGCCACCTGTCTGCTCCACCAGGGGTTCCCAAGTCAGGGTAGTAAGGGAGGTTGCCTACTGCACAAGCCAGACTCTTCCACCAGGTATGTGACAGCATGTTATACGCCGATAAATATGGTAATTTATTAGGGGGGGTAGTTACACCGGCTTTAGTGTGGCCTCCATCCAGTTCCGGTTTCAGGTTCCGGTTCCAAGCCCTCCACATCTGCTAACAGCACAGCAACAGGTTGCAGCAGCACACACTACACAGCCAGCTCAAGTGACCCCTCAGCCCAGACTCAGACTCAAGATTTTATGGTAGGGCATTGGGCAGGGGTGAGGGGGGGCATTGGGTGGAGTTTGGGTTGGACTTACTTTAAAACGTGGGAAGGGTTATCAAATTTACCTTTGGGCTGAAGCCCCTGGTCTTTTTCCCACCCAGCAACACCCTTGATTTAATGAAAGTATGATATGTTCCGCGCAAACGGATATAAATATGCTCTGAGAACTGCTGCCTCCACCGAACTCACCCAAGGGTGGGTAGTAAGAATAATATGGTAGTATTAAGGTTTAGTTCCCACAACGACCCACCCTTTTTCTGGTCCCCGAAGTCGGGTTTCCATTTAAACTATTGGGAAGGGTGCAAAATTTCATTCAGGTTGGGTTTGAGGTGGGTTACGGGGGGGAGTGGGGACGGGTTACGGGATGGTATTTTAGAACTCAGACTCAGACCCGACTCCCCAGTGAACTCGACCGACACATCACACACGACGACGTTGGACAACGACACGACAATCGTCTACACCTCCCGAACCTTGGCCTTGGACTTTGGCCTTGACCTACCTCCGGTGTGATTTCGGCCACATTGATGGGGGGGATTATTTAATGGTATAAATAGCCGCATATTGTACGACA
>BLSH010102958.1:116078-135424 GCA_018402905.1 Glandirana rugosa
CTTATTAGGACTACTAAAGTCCTTAATAGAAGCCTACTGCCTGGGGACGAAATCGGTGGAGGACCGTAACCACAGGGGGATATAAGTCTTCCGCCTGTGGACGTACACGGAACGATAGTGGGGACTCGTTTCCGAGTAACGATGAGACTCTATGGACCACTGTCCTTCTTCGGACGTCCTGGAGTTCAAGTGGTGCCCGTAGAGGGGGGCCCGAGAACCTCACTATAATATAGTGAATATACTATAGTGACAAGACTTTTGTAGACGTTTGACACACACTTCTCGCGTTGGTATACGTACGAGAAGAGATACGACATAAAAGTTTGTGTGATAGGTCTAGTGTGTTTGAAAATACAGCATAGAGAAGAGCATGCATATGGTTGCGCTCTTCACACACAGTTTGCAGATGTTTTCAGAACAGTGATATCATATAAGTGATATAATATCACTCCAAGAGCCCGGGGGGAGATGCCCGTGGTGAACTTGAGGTCCTGCAGGCTTCTTCCTGTCACCAGGTATCTCAGAGTAGCAATGAGCCTTTGCTCAGGGGTGATAGCAAGGCACATGCAGGTGTCCGCCTTCTGAATATAGGGGGACACCAATGCCAGGAGGTGGCTAAAGCAGGGGTCCGTCATCCGAAGATAATTCCTGAAATCATCAGGATTATTCTCCTGGAGCTCCCTGACCAAAGCCATATGACCAAATTGATCACGGTTCAGCAACCAATTCTTGGTCCAGCAACTCCTCTCTCTCCTTCTCCTACGTTGGTTTCGGCTCCAAGCCTGAACTCCTAGGCCAACAGCAGCGCGATTTCTCTCTCGAGAAGGCAACATCGTTGACGAACGAGCGTCCAGAAACGAGCCAAAGAACGATCCAAAGAGAACGATCTGAAGAACGTCTGAAAGTCGCGAATCAACACACGCCAAACTTCAACTAACACGAGATTAGATGAAGGAGCCCAAAGGGTGGCGCAACGATATCAGCACTTCCTCTTTATACGCTCGTTCGCGTCATCACGTTCGACCGGTCGTACGTTGCACTCACGACCGTCGTGTGCATGTCAGTAGGCTACATACGACCGTCAACGTACGATTCAACACGGTCGTACGCGCGATCGTCATCCCGTGTGTACGAGGCATTAGATTGTGATGGATTACTTTTCAGAGAGTGTAGAGCAGCAGCTGACAGACATTCACGGGGAGCTACTGCTGCCTCCTAATGCCTGTTATTTATTTATTTTTATTTTTTGGGGGGGGGTTACTTTTTTCTATTGCCAATTGGCAACTTTGCATTGCGGGACTGTGCCACAACAGTTTGGCTTGCAGTTGCAGTTCAGCCCCATTGGTCTTATAGGGCGAGTTTGACAGGTGGTGCCACCTTTAAAACCCTGCAATTTGAGTTACAAGTGCCATAGCCAAGAATCAGAGCATCGCGGCCATGGCATAGGTACAACCCTGTCAGGCTGTAATGTTAGCATTTGGGCAGGAGGTCAGGGGAGGTAAAACTGCAACTGAACCACCTGTTTTTACTTCCCCCTGGCCACCCATGTAAAAGAGCCTGTACATGACATTTTGTTCGCTAAAGTACAATATATCAAACAATTGCCCCTGCTTTTTGTTTACTAAAATACTGAGTCAGTCCCCTGAAGATGTTCTCTGCAAAGAAATGTAAAATAAAGAAGAATGTTATGGAAATACTGCATGATGTGGCTTGCTTTGCGTTTTTCATGTTGTAAAAACAAAAAAGATTTTGCGCTAAAGTGTGATTAAATTAAGCCAAGAGCAGCACATATATATCATATGAATACAAAGATGATCTGGAACACATATATACAAAATGCTGTGCACTTCCTGATGTAACAAAAGGGTGTTATACCTATATAACCATATAGAGTCCAAGTCTGAATTCATATAAATTTAGAAAAAAGTGATGGGTCACAATTTAAATTCAGAAAAAAAAAGAGATAAGTCAATCCTCCTCCTCATTGTGATTATACAATTCAAGATTCACCAACCGCATGAAAAGTGATCAATATTCAACACAATCTTGTGCCCTCCACCACAATTAAGCTTTTACTAGAAAAAATGGATCCCCAACTACAGGGATCAAACCAGCATATATGTCTGACACCTCCAGATATGCTATGACTCTCCAAATCTGACCTATAGGCCTCCAGGAACAGGGTCTTTTTGCATGTATGTGCTTTTATGAATGTGAGTACTCTTCTACATTTCTAATAAACACTTATCTAGCAGTAGGAACAAAGAACAATGGGAGTGCTTTAAGAACATATTAAATAAAGGTATTGACCAGTGCATTCCAATGGGAAATAAATTCAAATGTGCTAACAAAAGTCCTGGGTGACTTAACTCCAATGTAAAATTGCATATAAAAGCAAAGGGAAAAGCTTTTAAAAATACAAGGCTGAGGGGTTACCATCAGCATTTCAACTTTACAAAGAATGCAATAAGAAATGTAAGAGTGCAATCAGGGCAGCTAAGATAGAACACGAAAGGCACATAGCAGAGGAGAGTTAAAAAAAAACAAGAAATTCTATAAGTATATAAATAGTAAGAAAGGGAGGTCAGAACATATTGGCCCAATAAAGGATAAGGAAGGGAATCTGGTTACAAAAGATGGAGAGATGGTGAAGGTTTTGAATTTATTCTTTTCCTCAGTCTTCACAAGGGAAACGGGGGTTCAGTAACCAAGACAGTAATGTTAATCTCATTAACACGCAACAGGAAGCACCCTCATGGCTAGCAGAGGACAGAATTAGAAATAAACTTGATAAACTTAACATTAATAAGTCACCGGGACCAGATGGATTATACCCGAGGGTCCTTAAGGAACCCAGCCAAGTGATAGCCAGACCATTGTTCCTAATTTTTTTTTTGTAATTCCTTTATCAGAAAGGTAACATGGTACATACAACTGGATTTCCAGTAGCAGTTTTACATGCGAAAGACAAAGCATATAATAGCATCAGGACAATAAAAAAAAGAAAACATTTCCCTTTTTCTGCATTTACATTGTGTAGCTATTATTCAACCAGAGGTGAGGAAAGCCATATCACCTGTTCCGAACACTCCGTATGCTGGAGCACCGGTCAGTTAAGGTAATAAGAGACCTTTCACATTTTCCTGCATTTAAAACATTAAAAACAGAGTACAGGGCAAAGAGTTGTAGGTCTGGCTGGTCTGCACGTTATGCAGGCCTCGTGTCTATTCCACGTTCACTGGGAGTGGTAAAAACAAAAACTAGACGGGCAAGGGTCTAAGTAGAAGGATAGAATCCTGAGATACATGGAAAACTGGGGGTAGGGTCGATCTGGCCTCCCCACAGACCTGAGGCTGAAGGTCGACCACCCACCAGGTCCAAAAAACATACAGACTATAAGGAAAAAAAATGTCAGCCAGAGTCTAGAGGGAAAAGAAGAAACTCAGAGAGAAGCAGAGGTCTGTGCGGTCCGTGCCTGGGTCCCCGAGCGCAGCACCCGATAGAAGCACTAATGCAGAATTTCCGTCAGGTAGGCATCTGTGAAAACAAAATACTGCCAAGGTCTCCATGTCTCACAGAAGATCTCCTCTTTGTTATACAGGGTGGCAGTGAGGTCTTCCATATTTCTTAGCTCATTAACTTTAGAGAACCACAATGCTAGAGAGGGGGGTGCTCGGACTTCCAACAGAGGGGGATGCAGGCCTTGCCCACATTCAGGTGCTATATTGTAAGTGAGGTTTTATATTTTTTGATAGGACGTTTGGACAGGTGGAGAAGACATGCCGCCGGCTTATTATCCTCTAGATCAGGGATATGCAATTAGCGGACCTCCAGATGTTGCAGAACTACAAGTCCCATGAGGCATAGCAAGACTCTGACAGCCACAAGCATGACACCCAGAGGCAGAGGTATGATGGAACTTGTAGTTTTGCAACAGCTGGAGGTCCGCTAATTGCATATCCCTGCTCTAGATCAACGCTTGTCAGGTGCTTAATGGTGCGGGTCACCCCCTGCCAGAAATGGTGCAGCTTAGCGCAGCTCCAAAAAATGTGGAGCATCGTGCCTTCCTCCCTACCGCATCTCCAGCACATGCTGGAGGTCCAGGGGAATAAACGGTGCAGGACCGAAGGTACCTTGTTCCACCGCGTCAAGATTTTGTAACATGTCTCCTGAATTCTGGTGGCGATGGAAGACTTGAGGACGAAAGGCAATACTTTCTCCCTTTCTGAGTCTGTGAATTGGATGCCCAAATCCCCCTCCCACTTGGAGAGGAACGGGGCTTGAAGCCCTCCGAAGGCTGAGTCAGAGAAGTGTGCAGCATAGAGAGGCTGTGGCGAATCGGCTCTCCCCCCATGGCACACGGCCTCAAGAGCAGTGAGTGGCCTGGTGATACCTGAGATCCACTGATATTTCCACAGAAAAGCTTGAAGCTGGAGGCCACTCATAAAGTCCGGGGGGGTGGTGGCGTCGGACCCCGCCGCAGTGGAGAGGGTCCCGTTCGAATTGAAAAAGTCGGAGACATATAGCCGCCCCCCTGTCCTTCAAGCGCTGGAAGAGCGGATTGAGGAGGCCAGGTTCAAACTCCGGATTGCCCAGAATCTGGATCATGGGGGATGGATGCGGTGAGACCGATATATGTCGAAAGGCACCCCTGGCCACTGTCAGGGTGCCTCCAAGAGTCGGGTGTTCCACAATAGTCTGCGTAAGGGGAGAATGGATCCACGGCCAGCTTTTTGCCGTGTTCGCAGAGTCTTCCAATTCCATGGCTACCCACTGTTTTGCGTCAGCATGGCAGAACCAGTCCACCAATCTGGTCAAGTGAGTTGCCCTGTGGTAAGCCTTCATATCTGGGAGGCCAATTCCCCCCCCCCGAGACTTAGGTAGGTGAAGGGTGGAGAGTCGGATCCGCGATTGACGATGGGACCATACAAACTCACGGAACAGGGCATCGATCCACTTGAAGAAAATGGATGGGAGACGAATGGGAAGGGCTTGCGTAATGTACAGCATCTTGGGAAGTGAGGTCATTTTCAATGCATTGCATCTGCCAGCAGAGCTCCAGATAGTGCGTCTTCATGCCGCCATTGCTAAGCCACGCCCCCCATTGTTCCTAATTTTTATGAACAGTCTGTTGATTGGAATGGTAACAACTGATTGGAGGAAAGCCAATGTAGCATCAATATTTTAAAAAGGGCCAAAATATATCCCTGGGAACTATAAACCAGTTAGCCTAACATCAATAGTCTGCAAGCTCTTGGAGGGGATGATAAGGGACTATATACAAGATTTTAGCAATGAAAACTGTATCATTAGCAGTAATCAGCATGGATTCATGAAGAATCATTCTTGCCAGACCAATCTACTAACCTTCTATGAGAAAGTAAGTTGCCATCTAGATAAAGGAAGGCCTGTAGATGTGGTGTATCTAGATTTTGCAAAGGCATTTGATACAGTTCCCCATAAATGTTTACTGTACAAACTAAGGTCTGTCGGCATAGACCATAGGTTGAGTACCTGGACTGAAAACTGGCTACGGGGGTGGTGCTAAACGGGTAGCACTAGGAATGGTCTGGTGTGGAAATTGAGGTCCCCCAGGGTTCTGTCAAAGGACCAATCCTATTTAATTTATTCATATAAACGATCTGGAAGATAGGATAAGTAGCTCAATCTCAGTATGATACAAAACTAATCAGGGCAATAACTTCACGCAAGATGTGGAAACCTTGCAAGAAGATCAATGGGGTGGGCAACTACATGGCAATTGAGGTTTAATGTAGAAAAATGTAAAATAATGCATTTGGTTGCTAAAAATTGGAATGCAGTTTACTCGCTAGGAGGAGAACCTCTGTGCGAATCTAGGATGGAAAAGGACCTAGGGGTCCTAGGAGATGACAGGCTCAGCAATGGCATGCAATGCCAAGCTGCTGCAAGCAAAGCAAACAGAATTTTGGCATGCATTAAAAAGGGGATTTACTCCAGAGATAAAACAATAATTCTCCCACTATACAAGACTCTGGTCCAAACGCATCTTGAGTATGCCATCCAATTCTGGGCACCAGTCCTCATGAGAGATTTGCTGGGGCTATAGAGGGCCCAGAGAAGGGCAACAAAGCTAATAAAGGGACTGGAGGATCTCCGCTATGAGGAAAGACTGCACGCACTGAACTTATTCTCTCTGGAGGGGAGATGCTTGAGAAGGGATATGATTTCAATATACAAATACCGTGCTGGTGACCCCACAATAGGAAAAAAACATTTCAGTTAAAGGGAATTTAAAAAGATATGGCCATTCGCTAACATTAGAAGAGAATCGGTTTAACCTTAAACCGCGTAGGGGGTTCTTTACTGTAAGAGCAATACGGATGTGGAATTATCTACCACAAGCAGTGGTTACAGCGTGGAGCATCAATAATTTCAAAAAATTGTTAGATGGGCACCTAAACGACCACATCATACAGGGGTACACAATGTAATATTAACAGAAAAGCACACACACAGGTTGGACTGGATGGACTTGTGTCTTTTTTCAACCTCACCGACTATGTAACTATGTAGCTATGTGCGGCCTCTGTTTTTCCTCTTCTATAGTGGTTGAGTAATATAGTTCAACCTGGACTTGCTATATTTGACCCGTTTGAAACCTCGTTGCTGGAGGCCTATAGGTAAAAGTCACAGGATATCTGAAGGTGTCAGACATATATGCTGGTTTGATCCATGTAGTTAGGGATCAATTTTCTCTGGTAAGAGGTTTAATTGTGGTGGGGGGTACAAGATTGTGTTGAATATCAATCAATTTTCACACTACATAGTTACATAGTTAGTCTAGTTGAAAAAAGACACATGTCCTTCTAGTTCAATCAATAAACAATGCTGTTGGTGGATCTTGGATTTTATAATCACAATGAGGAGGAGGATGGACTTATCTCTTTTTTCTGAATTTAAACTGTGACCTATCACTATTTTCTGAATTTATTTATATGAATTCACACTTGGACTCTATATGGTGTATGTGTATATAGGCATTATACACTTTTGTTACATTAATTGACAGAGTCTAGGCGGACTGTCAGGGTTCACAGTGGGCCCTAAGATGTAAGAATAGGGATTTTCTGGAAACATACTCCAGTGGTGAGCAGTCACAACGCCACTGTTAAAATTTTACAACTTTATTTAATAAAGAATATAAAATTTGATATAACAATTAGCCATTAGGAACGATACAAAATACATAGTATACATATCATGGTGAATACAGCGTAGGAATCATTTAGCACCGTTTCGCAGCTTTCCTGCTTCGGCCAGGGTGATCCCAATTGCTTGGTATTCTAATATAAATAACAAACTCTATTAGTCACATCATACAAGTATATTATACAAGATAGCAACTAAAAACAACAACAAATTGGCATGCTCACCACAATAATAAAGATTTTCCTTTTTCAACTGCTCGCCTCATCCCCTCCCAGATAATGCCACCAAAACACCAGAACGCTTATAGAACAGGGATGCCAGAGTCACCTGTCCTGCATGGATGGATATTGGGCCGAAACATTTAGGAGGAGGATGGTTGGATGATAAAGCGTCGTCCCCAGGTTGGAGACAGACACACAACCAGGGCGTCACAGCCGTAAGCCCCTTTCTGACACGGGGGAAGATGGACCGGCTACCTGGGAACAAATCAATACAACAGGACTCAAGTTATCCAAAGGTTAATGAGGCATTGTATAACTAAAGCAGTAGCCTCACAGTAAACTACATTACAAAGTTTGTACTGGTATTCAGGGTCCATTTCCGTCAACATGAATGGGGCACAAACATCAACCAGGGGCAAATAGTATATGGAGGCTCACATATTAGGCTGTATTGTCTATGCATGGCTGTGGTTTCTCCAGAGCGCTATAGGCAAAGCACAAGGTGGACCAACACAGCCAGCGAACATGATAAGAGAGCACCCAAAGCACCCAATATACCCACCTCAAGCAGGATAGCCATCCAGCCTGCCTCCACATGTCAGCGCCGCCATTCAAAGGCTGACGCTGAGACGCCAACATGCCTCGTATTATATCCAAGTCCCGCCGGAAGTGACAAGGCTGGCGCAGCCTCCTGACGTCACTTCTGGCACCGCTAGAGGCCCCAGGTCCTCCCGCACTAAGGATGACAGCGCGGGGGGGTGGGGAAGTCAGCTGACATAATTCCCCATAGTGTTAAAGGACGCCCGAATAATCATCCAACAGCAATAGCGTCTCCTATGAGGGAGACAAGCAGAAGGGGTAAGCAAGCAGCTGCCTTTTATGCAAAGAGAACCCTTATAGAGATCCTAAACAAACATACAGGATATACTCCACATTTAGTTAGATAATTCCATAATGCATGTAAACTGTATCCATACAGCCATTATATTATCAGTCTAGAATTGAGGGATGGGCACCGACCGTCCTAAGGGAGATAAAGTGATTTTATTAAGAACTTACCGTAAAATCCTTTTCTCTGAGTTCACTGACAGACGCAGCCCTTCATTGACAAGTGAGTTTATGCACATCCTACCAAGAGTAGACTAGGCAAATAGAAAAAAAGCAAGCTGACCCCTCCCAGGGGGCCGTCCTCACTCCAGCATATAACCCCCCTGCTCTGTATAGCATATCAGTTCGTAACAAGCCGTACAAACGCAACATAGAGGGGTGGGTGCTGCGTCTGTCAGTGAACTGGAGAAGAGAAAAGGATTTTACGGTAAGTTCTTAATAAAATCCCTTTTCCTCTTACGTTCACTGACAGACACAGCCCTTCATTGACAAGTGGGGATGTCCCAAAGCAGTGTCATTCAAGAGGGGTGGGTAAACAACAACAACTGTACCCAACACAATCCTCTCAGGAGGCGCCAGCAGCGCCTACACCGCCGCGTGTAAAACTTTATGGCCAAAAGCAGCATCCACAGATGCTGACACATCAACTTTATTAAACTTAGGAAAAGTGTGCACCGTGGCCCAAGTAGCTGCCTTGCACACCTGGGACACTGAAGCTTGGTGTCTGAAAGCCCAGGAAGTACTAACTGCCCTGGTAGAATGAGCCGTGACTGGAAAAGGAGGGACCTTGCCCCAAACAGTATACACATGAGTGACGGTCTGTCTGATCCAACGAGAAACAGTAGCCAACGAGGCCGCCAACCCTTTGCGCGGTCCTTGCGTCAGCACAAACAACGCATCAGACTTCCGAAAAGAAGCTGTAGCCGCCAAATACACCCGCAAAGCCCTCACGACATCCAAAGAATGTAACTCAAATTCATTGGGATGCGACGGGTGCGGACATAATGAAGGGAGAACAATATCCTCATTAATGTGGAAAGAGGAGACCACCTTCGGCAGAAACGAAGGGGAAGGTCGCAAGACCGCCTTGTCCTTATGAAGGACCAAGTAAGGAGACTTACAGGACAACGCTGCCAACTCAGACACCCGCCTAGCGGATGTAATGGCCACCAAGAAAGCCACTTTTTGCGACAGCAATTGTAGGGGAATATCCCTGATTTTCTCAAATGGCGGTTTGGGCAGTATAGAAAGTACCAAATTCAAATCCCACGGCGCCACAGGCGACCGTATCTGAGGAGCCACATGGCGTACACCCTGTACAAATGTGCGTATCAAAGAATGTGACGCCAAAGGCCGTTGAAAGAGAATCGCCAGAGCCGAAATCTGACCCGTGAGAGTACTCAATGCCAATTTGTTATCCAGGCCCTGCTGCAAAAAAAGCCAGCACCCGGGACACAACGTAAGAGCGGAGGTTCCAACCCCCCGCCTCACACCAGGCAATATAGGTCTTCCAGGTGCGATGATATATCTTGCGCGAAGTACACTTGCGTGCCTTAAGCATGGTAGGGATCACGAAGTCAGAGACCCCCCTATTCCTCAACACCTGGGACTCACTAGCCAAGCCGTCAAAGCCAGCGAGGGTAAAGCAGGGTGCAGGATGGATCCCTGCGACAAAAGATCTTCGCCCAGCGGAAGACGCCAGGGAACATCTGTCACCATCCGCACCACGTCGGCGTACCAAGGGCGCCGAGGCCAATCCGGAGCTACCAGGATTATCGGAATCCCCTCCGCTTCTACCCTGCGCAGTAGCCGCGGTAGAAGCTTGATGGGAGGGAAGGCGTACAGGAGCCGGTACCGACCCCAAGTCGCTACCAACGCGTCCATGGTGGCTGCCAACGGGTCCCTTGTTCTGCACACGAAGGTCTGCACCTTGTGATTGAACCTGAACGCCATGAGGTCCACGTCTGGCGTGCCCAACTTGTGGCAAATCTGGCGGAACACCTTTGGATGTAGGGACCATTCCCCCTGATCCAATGTCTGGCGACTGAGAAATCCGCCTGCCAATTTTCTACGCCCGGAATGTAAATGGCGGAGATTTCCGGCACGTGAAGTTCTGCCCAACGCAGAATGAGGGCCGATTCCACAGCCGCTGCCAAGCTCCTCGTTCCGCCCTGATGGTTCACGTACGCCACAGCCGTGGCGTTGTCCGACTGAACCCGAACCGGCAGGCCGCGCAGCCTTACCGTCCAGTGGGAGAGGCAGAGCCTGATTGCCCTCAACTCCAGCACATTTATCGGAAGGCGGGATTCCTGCGCCGACCAACAGCCCTGAGCCGACAGCTGCCCCAGGACCCCCCCAGCCCAATAGACTGGCGTCCGTCGTGACTATCGACCAGTTCAGGTGAAGAAACGACTTCCCCAACGTTAGAGCAGGGGCCCAAAGCCACTAGGTCAACGATCCTCTGTTCTGATGATCCAATCTGATCAGCCGGTCCAGAGACAGCGGAGACTTGTCCCACCTTGACAGAATCGCACGCTGCAGGAGCCGAGTGTGACTCTGGGCGTAAGGTATCGCCTGCCTCGAAGGCTGAAACCATGAGCCCCAACACCCGCATACAGAACCGTAAGGAGGACCACTGGCGTGACAGCAGGGTTCGCACCGCTGCTTGCAGTGTTAGTAACTTGGCCAGAGGTAAGAACACTTTCGCCTGCTCCGTGTCCAAAATTAGACCCAGATATTCCAGTCGCCAAGACGGGGTCAACGTCGAGTTCTGCAGGTTGATCAGCCAGCCGAAGCCCTTCAATGAGGCCGTGGTGATAGCCATGTTCTCCTCCAGGGCCGAAGCAGACTCCGCTCGCAGGAGCAAGTCGTCGAGGTATGCTACTACTGCAATGCCTCTCTGCCTCAATAGAGCCAGCACTGGAGCCACCAGCTTGGTGAACACCCGAGAAGCCGAGGCCAGACCAAAGGGAAGTGCCACAAATTGATAATTAGTAGTAGTAGTACATCCCCCACCGCAAAGCGCAGAAAGCGCTGGTGCCGGGGACGAATGGGAACATGACGATACGCGTCCCTGATATCCAGAGACGCCAGAAAGTCCCCTTGGTGCAGGGCGGCCACGACCGAACGGACAGACTCCATCCGGAACTTTCGCACCTTCACACACTGTTTTAGTGCTTTCAGGTCCAGAACTGGTCTGACCCCACCCTTTTTGGGCACCACAAAGAGGTTTGAATAGAAGCCGCGGAACCTTTCCAACGGAGGTACCGGCACAATCACCCCTGGTTCAGATAGTGTCTGAACAGCCCCTAGGAGAGTCTCTCGATGCCCCTGAGGGAGTCTCAAGTTCGATGGTAAGAACCTGTCTGGGGGTAGAGTGCTGAACTCTATCCTGTATCCGAAGGACACCGCTTCCTGCACCCATCGGTCAGAAATGCGGGCAGTCCACCTGTCTGCGAACCCCAGAAGTCGCCCCCCCCCTAGAAATGCAACGCATCATGCGGAGGAGGACTTATCCTCCACCTTTTCGCTCTTGCGCTGCCAGGGCCGTTTACTGCATCCCGAGGCAAACTTGCCGGGCCTCGAGCCCTTGCCTGCTGCACCAGGCGCACGAAAAAACCCTCTTCTGGCCCGAAGAAGCAGGACCCTGCTTACGACGGAACTCCCGCCACCTGGACTCCGGGAGGAAAGTACTCTTGCCTCCAGTGAAATCTTTAATGATTCCATCCAATTGTGCCCCAAAGAGCCGACCACCCTGAAAGGGGAGATCCGCAAGGCCCTTCTTAGATGCGTGGTCATCCGACCAACAGTGTAACCACAGCACCCGTCTAATAATGACTGCGAAAACAGACATCTTAGACAGCATGGGAAGCAGGTCCAAAGCTGCATCACACAGGTACCGAAGACCCTGTTTCAGATGGTCTGCTCGCTGTGACGCCTCAAGTGAGCTCCCGCAGCTCAACTCATTGTGCAACTCAGTCGCACACTTGGTAAGGTGTTGCGCCACCATGGCCGACACCAGGGTCTCATGGCTGACCCCGCCAACAAGAACAGTGCCTTGGATACCGCCTCCGTCTGCCTATCGGCCGGATCCTTAAAAGAGGGAGACCCCTCCAAGGGGATGGTCGTTGCCTTATTCAGGCGAGCCACCGGAGGGTCCACTGCGGGGGATGCCCACTTCTTCACAAAACTAACCTCAAAGGGATAGCGTACAGCGAAACGTTTGGGCAAAACAAAGGAATTCTGTGGACGTTGCCATTCCTTATAGACCAGCTGGTCAAAGAATTGATCATAGGGATAAGCCCTAGGGGACCCATGTGGCTTAAAAGACCCACAAACATATGCAGACTCCTGCGACTCCCCGGCTTGGTCCAGTCGTAGGGACGCACGGATATTGGAGATCAGGGTAGCCACCAGCGCCCGTTCGCGCGCTGCCGAGGCCCCCTGGTCTTCCTCGCCATCCGAGGGCTCCCGTTCACCATCTGAGAGCTCCACGGGGGTCCCCGTGACCACCGAGGCCCCTTCCAGTTCAGAGTCCTCCCCCCGATGAAGGGGGGGTGGACGCTTTTTAGACACCCCCTTAGCGCTACACGGCACCTCCCGGGGAAAAAATTCCCCCAATAGGGATCTTAGCTGATCCAGGGGGACTACAGGTCCCAGCGCAGGTTGCGATTCAACCGACTCCTCCTTGGAAGGACCCGCAGGTTCAGCCGCCATTGCGCCACCGGACACTGACAGGCCAAAAAAAAAGGCCCTGACACCCCCACAATGCAGCCCCACCACTGACCCACAGATCAACCAGGAGACACCCAGGAGGATTGCACCCACCGCTACCAGCACCCCAGGGAGAGCCCAGCTATACTTGCTGTTAGTGCGTCCCAGTAGGAGTGCCTGCTGCCAGTCAGGAGCCTGCGCCGCCATGTGCCATCCACGCAGTCCAGAGTGAAGGAGGAAGAAGCGGCATCGTCCGCACGTTTTTCATCCACAGGCACATCAAACATGGCCGCCGAGCGGTCAAAACAGGCCAAAGCCTGTTACACAGGCCGCGACTACGGCAAAATGGCCGCCAATCCGACAGTAGAGGCCAAAATAGCCCACAAAATGGCCAAGGCTATGGCAAAATGGCGGCGATACGCCGCAAAATGGCCGCGGATCGCCGCATGGCGGCTTTGAGGATGCTGAGTGCAGTGCGGGGGAAGGGGGGAGGGGGGTGTAGGAGGGGAGCGACCCCGAGCAAAGACACTCACGGTGATCTGTAGCCCCAGGAACCCTGCACCGGCCGGACTAGTCCGCTACAAAAAAACGCCCAGCCCCCCCCTCTGCACCCCGGGGGGGGAGAGAGGGGGTCACTCACCAATCCGACAGGCGTAGCGAGTAGCCACCCAGTTGCAGACCTTCCTCCCATCTGGTGGAGAGGGATGCTGCCGGCCAAGTGACCCTGGACGTGAGCAGAGCCCGGTCACTGGGCGCAAGTGGGGGTCACCTACTGGCCTCCCGCACGGGATGGGATGATGCGGCGGACCCCTCCAGTGCTAAGGGTAGCTCGCATCGGTCGGCCGCGCTGGGGAAAGTTCAGGATTCGAGATATCCTCTATGCCCCAGCCGGCTACTTGATAGCAGTCTTCAATCAGAAGCTTCCAAAGAAAGAACAATCTGTGGAACCACAGGTCCCAGCAGGGAACTAGGTCTAACTACTTGCACTAGGCATAATAAAACTGATATGCTATACAGAGCAGGGGAGTTATATGCTGGAGTGAGGACGGCCCCCTGGGAGGGGTCAGCTTGCTTTTTTTCTATTTGCCTCTCTACTCCTGGTAGGATGTGCATAAACCCACTTGTCAATGAAGGGCTGCGTCTGTCAGTGAACGTAAGAGAAAAGAACATCTCGCCCCACACCCATACCGAACTGACAGCCTCATTAACTATCAGGAACATATAGTCCCAGCAGCATTCCTAGGAAAATGGCTTATAGGAGAGGCTTGTATTCAGTCCAGGGGCTCAGTAGCCCTTTGGTTATAGATCCAGCATGATTCTACTCTCAAAATACTCTGGTCAATATCCCCTCCTCGTGGATTTGGGGGGACATGGGCTAGTACAAAAAAGGACATCGCCATTGGATCGTAGCTATGACACAAGCCCACATGCCTGCCAATAGGCGTATATAATAGTCCAGCGTCTATATAATAGAAATGATCCTGGATTCGTCTGGCAATCCGAATCAGGAAATAGTGACTGTGAGTAAGCCTATCGCGAAGAGATGGTGCTCTGTGAAACACCATCTCAGGGCGATTAGAAATGTATCTGCTGACTGCGACATCCTCCCCAAGGAAGTGCCAATTGAGAGACAAGATGTTACGGACCTGTTGATGTTGACTATTAAAGGTGGTAATTACCTTAGTAGTAGTGCAGTGTATAGAGGTCAGTAGGATGTAGGGCAATGTACAGAGGCCAGTAGTAGTTAGGGCAGTGTACAGGGGTCAGTAGTATGTAGGGCAGTGTACAGAGGTCAGTAGGATGTAGGGCGGTGTACAGAGGTCAGTAGGTTTCGAAAGGTTTATGGGAGCTAAAGACTAGATCTAATCTAATATGGGCTTTGGGTTTTTTGTAAGCCCTTTTAAGAACCTTCTTACTGTAGCCCCGCTCTCTAAGGCGGTTAAACAGAGCCCACGCTTCCCGTTCTAAATCTTTATTCAGCGCACAATTACGGCGTAACCTAAGATATTGGCTGAAGGGGATGCTGTGGATCAAGGGACGGGGTGGGAACTACGATAATGCAGGATCATGTTTCCCTCTGTGTCCTTCCTGAACAGGGTGGAGACAAGACAGCCATCCTCCCTAAGGACTAACCTAATGTCCAGGAAGGACACATAGGAGGGGCTGTGGGTCATGGTAAAACAGAGATTGAATGTATTAAGAGGACATAAACTGAAAAAATGCCAGCTATCCTTTACCTCGAGGTGGCATCCACAGACCTCGCATGTACACAACCTGCCGAACTGAGGGAGTGGTGTACATGGCCACATGTATCTGCAGTGCCTTCTATATTGGCAAGACTAAGTGCATGCTTGCCAGGCAAATCCAGGATCATTTATATTATATAGACACTGGACTATTATGTACGCCTATTGGCAGGCATGTGGGCTTGTGTCATAGCTACGATCCAATGACGATGTCCTTTTTTGTACTAGCCCATGTCCCTCCAAATCCACGAGGAGGGGATATTGACCAGAGTATTTTGAGAGTAGAATCACGCTGGATCTACAACCAAAGGGCTACTGAGCCCTCTGGACTGAATACAAGCCTCACCTATAAGCCATTTTTATAGGAATGCTGCTGGGACTATATGTTCCTGATAGTTAATGAGGCTGTCAGTTCGGTATGGGTGTGGGGGGAGATGTTCTTATCTCCCTTATGACGGTCAGTGCCCATCCCTCAATTCTAGACTGATAATATATTGGCTGTATGGATACAGTTTACATGCATTATGGAATTATCTAACTAAATGTGGAGTATATCCTGTATGTTTGTTTAGGATCTCTATAAGGGTTCTCTTTGCATAAAAGGCAGCTCCTTGCTTCCCCCATCTGTTTGTCTCTCTCATAGGAGACGCTATTGCTGTTGGATGACTATTCGGGCGCCCTTTAACACTATGGGGAATTATGTCAGCTGAATTCCCCACCCCCCGCACTGTCATCCTTAGTGCGGGAGGACCTGGGGCCTCTAGCGGCGCCGCCCCTATGTGGGCGGCTCCGCCCGTGGCCTCCATCTCCACGCCGGAAGTGACGTCAGGAGGCTGCGCCAGCCTTGTCACTTCCAGTGGGACCGGGATATAATAGGAGGCATGTTGGCGTCTCAGCGTCGGCCTTTGAACGGCAGAGCTGACACATGGAGGCAGACTTGACGGCTGGCTGTGTTGGTCCGCCTTGCGCTTTGCCTATAGCGCTCTGGAGGAACCACAGCCATGCCTAGATAGTACAGCCTAATATGTGAGCCTCCATATACTATTTGCCCCCTGGTTGATGTGTCAGTCCACCCTGTGCCCCATTCATGTTGCCAGGGATGGACCCTGAATACCAGTACAAACTTTGTAATGTAGTTTACTGTGAGTAGAGTTGAGCGAACCCGAACTGTAAAGTCCGGGTCCGTACCGAACTTTCGGGTGTCCGTGTACCGAACCCGAACGTTTGAGAAAAAATTTTGGGTTCGGGTTCTGGTATTTTATCACGCATGTTGAATAGCTGCAGCCAAACAACAAGCGTTTCACTGATTTCCACTATGAAAGCCATCACAGCCTTGCCTACTAATGGCATGGCTGTGATTGGCCAGTGCATCATGTGACCCAGCCTCTATATGAGGCTGGAGTCACAGTGCTGCATGTCACATGCTCTCAGGTTAGTGTAGGGAGAGGATGCTGCCGGCGCTGTGAGGGACAGATTGTGAGGGACAGATTGCAGATCTAATAACTTGGTAGAGATTACTACTACTGCTGTGAGGGACAGATTGCATTGATAATAACTAGGTAGAGATTACTACTACTGCTTTGAGGGACAGATTGTAGATCTATAAAATCTCATCCTGCATTACAAAACGATCTGATTACAGAACGATTTCTCATCCTGCATTACAGAACGATCTGATTACAGAACGGTCTCTCATCCTGCATTACAGATTGATCTGATTACAGAACGATCTGATACTGGACTAGTACTGCTTTGAGGGACAGATTGCAGATCTAATAACATCTCCCATTTTTCTTCCTTTTGCAGCCCTCTAGCACATTCCAGGACTTTTTTACAGTCATTTTCGTGCCGAAAAGTTCGGGTCACCATTGACTTCAATGGGGTTCGGGGTCCGGGGTAAAGTTCGGATAACATTCGGTATCGAACCTGAAAGTTTCTGCGAAGTTCGGCCGAACCCGCCGAACCCGAATATCCAGGTGTTCGCTCAACTCTAACTGTGAGGCTACTGCTTTAGTTATATAATGCCTCATTAACCTTTGGATTACTTGAGTCCTGTTGTATTCATTCGTTCCCAGGTAGCCGGTCCATCTTCCCCCCGTGTCGGACAGGGGCTTACGGCTGTGACGCCCTGGTTGTGTGTCTGTCTTCAACCTGGAGACAACGCTTTATCATTCAACCATCCTCCTCCTAAATGTCTCGGCCCAATATCCATTCATGCAGGACAGGTGACTCTGGCATCCCTGTTCTATAAGCATTTCTGGTGTTTTGGTGGCATTGTCTGGGAGGGGATGAGGCGAGCACTTGAAAAAGGAAAATCTTTATTATTGTGGTGAGCATGCCAATATGTTGTTGTTTTTAGTTGCTATCTTGTATAATATACCTTTATGATGTGACTAATAGAGTTTGTTATTTATATTAGAATACCAAGCAATTGGGATCACCCTGGACGAAGCAGGAAAGCTGCAAAATGTTGGTGCTAAATAGAGTTGAGCGAACACCTGGACGTTCGGGTTCGGAGGGTCCGAACGAACTTTGGAAAAAAGTCAGTTTCGGCACCGAACGTTGCCCGAACTTTATCCCGGACCCCAAACCCCATTGAAGTCAATGGGGACCCGAACTTTTAGGCACAAAAATGGCTGTAACAAAGTCCTGGCAAGTGCTAGAGGGCTGCAAAAGGAAGTAAAATGGGGGTAAGAGTAGGGCAAGTGCCCTACAAAAAAATGGGGATAGGGAAAATAAATTAAAATCAAATAAAAAAAATGGGAAGGGGGGTGGATGTGGAGTAGGAGCCTAGAGGTTGACTAGGCCGTGACCATGGCAGTGTAGGTGGAAGTGGTGGTGGTCGAAGGAGGAGGAGGAGGTAGCCAACACTGTATTTTTTTTTTTTGTTTGTTTATAATTGGGGTATCCCCCAAAATATTGAGCCCTATTCAAAAGAACAAGTATACGAATGGCTGTGTGAGTCCGGTCTAAATGTTTATTCTGCACAAGGTACAGACAAGTGCCTGGTTCATTTTAATAAAGGTTAGCTTGTCCACGTTGGCTGTGGACAAACGGCTGCGCTTGTCTGTGATAACGCCTCCTGCCATGCTAAACACACGTTCAGACAATACACTGGCTGCAGGGCAGGCCAGCACCTCCAAGGCATAAACAGCAAGCTCAGGCCATGTGGCCAATTTGGAGGCCCAGAAGTTGAATGGGGCAGACCCATCAGTCAGTACGTGTAGGCGTGTGCACACATACTCTTGCACCATGTTGCTGAAATGCTGCCTCCTGCTAAGACATTGTCTATCGGCTGGTGGTGCTGTTTGTTGTGGCGGGCTGCTGACAAAGCTTTGCCACATTTCGGCCATGCTAACTCTGCCTTCAGAGGTGCTGGCGGTGGCACAGCTGCGTTGGTGGCCTCTTCCTCCTCCTCTGCCTTCCCCTTGTGCTTCTGCTGAGCCCCCGGTGTCATTTGGGAATGCCCTCAGCAGCGCCTCTACCAGTGTGCGCTTGTAGTTGCGCATCTTCCTCTCACGCTCCAGTGAGGGAATTAAGGACGGCAAGGTTGTCCTTGTAATGGGGATCCAGCAGGGTGGCCACCCAGTAATTAGAAGAAGTTACAATGTGGGCAACTCGGCTGTTGTTGCGCAGGCACTGAGCATGTAGTCGGCCATGTGTGCCAGGCTGCCCAGAGGCAAAGACAAGCTGTCCTCTGTGGGAGGTATATCATCTGTGTCCTCTGTATCCCCCCAGCCATGCTCCAGTGATTCACCGAGCCTCCCACCCAAGGACGTGGTCGTATCCGGTCCAGTTTTTATAAGTTCGGTCCCGTGTCAAGACCTCCTGCTCCTTCTACTCTTCCTCCTCCTCCTTAGCGTCGTCCCACAATGGGTTTGGTCAAACACCCGTAGTGACCTCGTACCGACCCCCCTATGTCTCCTGTGTCTACTATATGGAGGGTGTCTCCTGTCGAACAGAAACGGAGACCCGTCGGACCGTGTGTACCGGCTGATGTACGAGTCACGGACGCGTTGTTGTCGGCTCAACGGGTGTAACATTGAAGAAGATTAATGACCCACCGGTGGGACGACCTAGGGGTAAT
>BLSH010102958.1:137942-159338 GCA_018402905.1 Glandirana rugosa
TAACTCACGTGGCTACGAGTTGGTGAAGACAACGTCCTACTCCTGTACCAACAGAAGTGGTTGAGCATCGGTGCACTCAATGTCTTCCACTTCTGGGGCAGCGCTATGTGGATAGCCCACGGAAAGCACACCAGGAGAGTCATCAAAAAGCATAAGAGTCTCTTGCAGGACTTGGGGCTCAGACTGCTTGGCTAATTTACAAGGGGCTGAGGTGAAAGACAGATGGCCATGGGGTTCAGGTGACAACTCTGAGCTTTCATCAAGTGACCGGGAGGGAGACAATGTGAAGGAACTGGAGGCATTGTCAGCCACCCAATCTACTATCGCCTGTACTTGTTCTGGCCTCACCAATCGTTGAGGGGCATTCGGGCCTACCATATACCGGTGAAGGTTCTGTTGGCTACCTGAGGAAGGTGTTTCCCTTGTGCGTGTAGCTGGCACACCTCAACCATGTCCTCTCCTTCCAACAGGAGGTTCACCAACACCACCAAAACCAGCAGCACCAGCATCACCATGACCACGTTCCTTATTTGCTCTCCTCATTGGGCCCGCAAATGTACTATGTAGCCCTATGTAAGTATTTATTAATACCAATTAATACCTTTTTTTTGGAAAACACCAACGTAGCCGGACGTTTTATTTTGGTGCAAGAAATTCACTGCTTACACCAACAGCTGGAAGCTCTCCCTTTAGAACTAGGAGATGATTTTTGAACAATAAATAATCTGTCACTTACAGCAATAGCAGGAACCTGGCCCTATAAGAGTAGGCAATGGTTTTTGAACAATAATCTGTCCCTCTAAGCAACAGCTGGAAACTCTCCCTTTAGAACTAGGAGATGATTTTTGAACAATAATGTGTCACTTACAGCAACAGCTGGAAGCTGGCCCTATAGGAGTAGGCAATGCTTTTTGAACAATAATCTGTCCCTCTAAGCAATAGCTGGAAACTCTCCCTTTAGAACTAGGAGATGATTTTTGAACAATAATGTGTCACTTACAGGAACAGCTGGAACATGGCCCTATAGGAGTAGGCAATGATTTTTGAACAATAATGTGTCACTTACAGCAACAGCTGTAACCTGGCCTTATAGGAATAGGTAATGATTTTTGGACAATAATCTGTCCCTCTAAGCAACAGCTGGAAACTCTCCCTTTAGAACTAGGAGATGATTTTTGAACAATAATGTGTCACTTACAGCAACAGCTGGCCCTATAGGAGTAGGCAATGATTTTTGAACAATAATCTGTCCCTCTAAGCAAAAGCCTCTACCTAGTGCAGTCAGATCGTGGTGTAATGCAGGGTTTGATCTGCAATCTGTCACTCAAAGCAGCAGTATGTGAAATCTCAAATTACTCCCACAATCTGATCATTGTGTACGATCCCACAATCTTATTGTTGTGTACGATCGTAACGATTGTTGTGTTAGGCAGGGTTTGATCTGCAATCTGTCACTCAAAGCAGCAGTATGTGAAATCTCAAATTACTCCAACAATCTGATCATTGTGCATGATCGTAGCAATCGTTGTGTTATACAGAGTTTGATCTGCAATCTGCAATCTGTCACTCAAAGCAGCAGTATGTGAAACCTCAAATTTCTGCAATCTGTCCCTTAGAGCAACAGCAGTAGTAATCTCAGGATGCAGGATCAGATGTTAAAATGTCTGCAATCTCTCCCTCACAAAAACGCCAGCAGCATCCTCTCCCTACACTAACCCAGGAGCATGTGACATGCAGCACTGTGACTCCAACTTATAAAGAGGCTGGGTCACATGATGCACTGGCCAATCACAGCCATGCCATTAGTAGGCATGGCTGTGATGGCTTCTAAGGGCAAACCAGTGAAACGCTTGTTGATTGGCTGCCCTTCAGCTATTCAACATGCGTGATCAACTACCAGAACCCAGAACCAGAACGTTTTTTGAAATGTTCGGGTCCGGGTCCCAGACACCTGAAAGTTTGGTACGGACCCGAATGTTACAGTCCGGGTTCGTTCAACACTAGAGCTAAATGATCCCTATGCTGTATTCACCATGTATACTATGTATTTTGTATCATTCCTAATGGCTGCTTGTTATATCAAATTTTATATTCTATATTAAATAAAATTGTAAAATTTTAACAGAGGCGTTGTGATACTGCTCACCACTGGAGTATGTCCCAGAAAATCCCTATTCTTACGTCTTAGGGTCCACTCTGAACCCTGACAGTCCGCCTAGACTCTGTCAATTTCTGGATTTACTTCAGGGAGGGGGACATCACTTCATTATTTTTTGTTGGTCTATGTTATTATTCTCTCTACTTTTGTTACATTAGGAAGTGCAGGGAGGGGGAAGCACCAATTAAGTGTAGTATTATATGGTAAACATTTAATGTACAAGATAAAAAACACTTACAAGATATAAGTAGCTGCTACCCCTGGACACAGATCCAGCCATCCACTGGGCGTACATCCCCACCAGCCATCGGACCGTGTGTGGAGCCTGCGGGGCGCCATAGGAGCTGCCAGGATTGATCATATGATGATGGGCATTAACTGTTCTTATATCTTGTAAGTGTTTTTTATCTTGTGCATTAAATGTTTTCCATATAATATATTTTTTTACGGAGGTTCTGGACACACTCTGAGGATGGCTGCCTTCTTTAAACCCTTCGTTCACTTATCCTTTGGGACCAACAGATTTTTATCATTGCTATTTCAGCAATTGCTTACTATTTTTATTAAAAGGACACACACCATTTGGAGCGCTGGATCCCCAATTCACTATACCTCTCATTACATCAGGAAGCGCACCATATTCTGTATGTATACATTTTTTCATGGTGGCTTCATTAGTTGAACTGAGGTCGGAGCAGCCTATTCCTGGAGTTATTGATGCTGTTAAGAGGTGGAGACTATTGACCCGTACACACAATCCAAAAATCGGACAAAAAAAATACTGCATTCGAAAAGATTGTACGATAATCGTATCGTTAGTACAGAGCTTTCGAGAGCCGATCACGACAGTTCATCCGATATTATGCGATTGGGCAAGCACGAAAATTTTTCTCGTATGATACCAGATTGTACGATTTTCGTTTAATCAGCACATTTGTCATCCAAAACTACAATACAAATACACTACAACACATTACATCACTTCTGAATTTTTATTCTGTCATACAAGAATTTCACAACTTTAGTAACCTCTCCATTTTGGATATGCGACTAGCATGCAAAAAAGAAAAAAGGACGATCTGTCGTACGATTTTCGGATTGTGTGTACGGGCCATTAGGATGTGTTGCATTGACCTCCTGTAATTTAAGAGGTCTTGTGTCTCTGCCTCTCTTGTGAGGAATTTGAGTACTTGGAGGTGTGGGAATACTTGGAGGATCACACAAGTTGCAGTGTTTTATACACAGCACTTATCATGGACTTTGAGCATGAACTTTTGTTTTTTTATAGTTTAAATGATATACTGTGTTGTATTGATTCATTTAACAATTGTGTACATTATTCAGTGTTTGGGAAAATTAACAATACGTTTTTTTTTTTTTACATATATGTTTGCTCTTAATCTATGTTTTGTTAATTATTATATAATTTTCCATGTGCATTTAAAAGGACAGTGCATCCATTTTTGTATTTAAGTACTAAAGCCTTACATTTTTTACAATGATTACATTTGTATAAACCAACTGAGAATGGGAAACTATTGTTTTGCTTGCAATTTATTTATTCACAGCCGCTGCATTAGAGAACACACACATGGCATCACTACTATTCCCCCGATTAATTTAAGGGGACTATGAGTCCCATCATACCTTGTGGCAGCACACATGTGTACCCTCTGCTTTTTTTAATGTAGTAATCTCCGCCTGCTGGCATGTGTAGGTGAAGGCAGCAGGCAGCATCAGTATGTTCCCTGATCCTGGAAGAAGGCATGAAAGTGTGGCGCTAGAGGACCCTGTTAGAGATAGAGCCACCCTAGCACTGGGAGGGTCATCAACAGTTAAGGGAATAAGCTAAATCTGGTGATATGAAGCTTTTGAAAAGATAAAGAAGCAGCGTACATAGTACATCGTTAAAAAAATTTGCCTTATTATCACTTGATTTTTTTTAGTTTGCTTGACAGCCTAGTGCATTGCAAAATAGTTGCTGTTCTAGTCTGGTTAGCCCCCTTTGCTCGGGGCTTGGAACTTGCAGTGGCATCTAGTGCGGTTGGTAGTTTAAAGGGTGCCACCTTCAATTTTTTTTTTTAAAGAAAATTTTTCTATTGCCAGATTCCAAAAAAAGATAATCCATCCATCATTTGTCATACTTCTAGGAAACACAATATATCTACACGCCAACGTTAAAGACAATAACATAGATACGTTCAGTACAGTTCAGAGAGTTGTATCCAATAACCAGACAATAAAAGTTATTATCTAAGAGAAGGTGTCATCTGGCAGTACTTTTTTGTTTTTGTGGTAACATACACAACACCTGAACACACTACCAAGAAAAAAAAAACACAGAAAAACTGCTGGGCCAATACAGAAAAGATAAAGAGGTATCCGTTCCTCCTCTTTCCGCCACCCCTGGGAACAATCTGCCCAAGAGGGTCTTGGATCTTCGACCAGAGTTGCAGGAGAGTCTTCCCAAGAAAACCAGATTTTTGTGAACTTCTGTGGACACCCAATGTCTCATATGTCATCCTATATAGGGGGATGTCTACATTAATCATTGCTTTCCATGCCTCAACAGTAAGAGGATCTGCATATATCCATCTCCTAGATTTCTTTGTGGCATTATTCATCTCCTCATTTTCAATGATCCCATATAGCAAGGATTGCATATTTTGGGAATGCCAAAGTTGTCCTCCAAAAACTCGGTCACCTGTGATCAGAGTAGCCTAACCTTGGAACAGCCCCACATCGAAAACAGCAAACACTTGTGGCATACAGCATTATTTCTTTTATGCATTATAAACAGTCGTTATGGAGTATAATAAGTTTGGTGCAAATATCGCGGTTAAATCCTGTCAGTGGCTGCAATAATTGTAGGTAAATAGGTGTGTACAACTTCCTGCCACATGTCCTCTGACAACTCTGGTACAATCCCCAGGGGCCTGTCACCAGTTTATCATTAAGGTCAAAATGCTATAATACCTAGACATCAATCTGACATTGTCCTCCTCTAACATTGTGGATTCCAGTCTAACTGTGGAGAGAGGCACCTCCCTCCTGCTAAACTGCTTAGCCGCAGCATGACTGTTGTATGTATTTTTATACACATGTCCAAGCACCCCCTGTTCTGAGCAAAGATGACACTTTCTATTTTATTAAGACAGCTACCCTTTGACTCTGGAAGCATTTTTAAAACCAGAAAGAAGGCAGGTTGCCACTCTGATGCTTTTAAGGTGATGGCAGCCAAAATCTGAAAACTGGAATTTGTTTTCAGCTTTGCATTTTGGTTCAGCAAATTATGTAAATGTAATTTGGCCAGCTGTAAAGTCACACAATGACTTCTACCTGTAGCTTAAACACTGCATCTCCTTCCCCATCCCCTCTTGGACTCTAGGACTCATGGGGCTCATCTGTAAGTGTAGGACCTCTGCAAAGGGATTCAGGATCAAAAGGGAGTTCCCCAGTCACCTCCCATTCACTGATCATCATGTCTTCTATCAATGTACCTTGCCTGAGTACACTTCTAGATTCAGAATTTAGGAATCCAGGAGCCGGGCTAACTAAACTGCAGTTTGGCTATTCTCTGTTTCTAATCTGTAAACGCTGGAAGCAATTGAGGAATTAATAGTTCCCTGATGTCTCCTTTAAACGTTAAATTGTAAAGACACCCCTACACACACACACTTATACATTCATAAAATAAATGCAATTATATTTACCCTATATTAATAAGCTGAAAAGGTCTCTAATACATTGCCTATTTACAATTTTTTGTATGATCAGATAATTTAATCATTCTTCTTCAAGCACACATTTCTAAACCAACAAAGATTTATTTAAAAAGTCAATGTATTCTCATTATTTTTATTTAACCCATTTACTTAGACATTACTATTAACGCCCTACTAGACAGGCTCCTGTGAGATGAAGAAACCAATTAATGCAGATCTTCATCGTAAACTAATTTTAATTTTCCCCTGACTCTTTCCCCCTCCCTCTCATTTGGATATTGATTTTATTTTATTATTATATTACTATTTATTTTTATTTAAGAACATTTTTGTGCAGCTTTGCCTAGGCAAGAATAATGTTTCCATTTTAATCATATATTTATATACAGTATGTCATGGAATTCTGTGAGTTTTCAATTGTTTTATTATTTATACATTTACACAGTGCAACATCCCTTTGCTCTTTTGTTCCATTAAGTGATGATGTACAGTGTACAGCTGCTATAGGTTCCTGCAGGGACTAACTATGATAAGTTTAGGCTGTTGCTAATGAAAAGGTCCAATTTGCCCCAGACTGAAATTCCACGTGTGTTTATTAGAAAAAAAAAGTCCCTGAATGTCTGAGCTTTAGTTCCAGAAGGAGAGGAAATTCACAGCAAAATAAAAACACATGTAATTTGCAAAAAAAGGATTTGCCTGTGGGCTAGTAAATGAGACAGCACTTGCTATTGATCCAGGATTAAATGCTTATGGGGGTGGGCAAATCATCGGGAGACCTAAGAGGGGGGTAGACACGACATGAAAAACTCTCTGGAACAAAGAGAGAGAGAAGCCAGAGAAAGGCTGTACATCAGTGAAAGCATATGCCGTGCACACATGTTTTCCAGGGTACAATACGTTCAGCATCATGTTTAATCCATATTGAACACATATACATTTACTGCAGGATATGGTATGTTCATCATCAGATATAATCTTCACTACACATATATATATATATATATATATATATATATATATATATATATATATATATTTAACATCATATATACGAATATTCTACACACAAATATGTAAGGATGTGTGTTTCCAGCCCCTGCTGTTTGCAAGTATTTGTATGTTTGTTGGATCTCTCTTGCAAATGGCATTTAAGGGTTTTCTGTATTTGTTTTTAATTTATTTCTTACAGTTATTTTTTAGTGCAGGCAATTTATGCAGTGCTTTACATATTGTACATTCACTTCAGTCCCTGTCCTCAAAGAGCTTACAATCTAAAGTCCCTACCATATATACATACTAGGATAGTGTGTAAATAGTTGTATCTGCGCTGTGGCATAAATATTCAAATAAGGCTGCTAACACAAAAGGCAGTATAATTGTTACCTTCAAACCAAAATGTGCAAAACATTAGTGTAGCGCCTCAAATAAAGTGCGGTATAATTACAATAAACAATATTGCTTAACATGTGCATAAACAGTGTCAAAAATATAAAGTCCAATTATCAAAAGGAAGAGTCCCAAAGTGTATATTCAGTGAAGACAAATACTGTGTATAACAACAGTGTTCATATAGATGTCCCTCAAGAGGTGCTTCAGTGAGCAGCCACCAACATTGAGTGAATTTAAAACTCACTAGAGCGAATGGCTACCATTGGGCATATGTGCCCAAATCAGCATAAGGATCTTACAGGAACCACTATGGCATGTATACTCCAATTGCATCTCCTCTTATACTTCCAACTAGAACCAAATAAAACTAACTTGTGTGGTCTGAAATTGTAAAGTTCCAATGCTGGAGCTGAGCTGGGCATGGTGGGTATTCATTTTCACTTTGATCATTTATTTAGTAATTATTATTATACAGGATTCATATAGCGCCAACAGTTTGCATAGCACTTTACAATATAAAGGGAGACAGTACAATAAAATACAAAAGGGTTAAGGGGGCAGTGCTCGTAAGAGTTTACAATCTAATAGAGTGGAGCAAGTGGTACAAAAGATTATAAATTGATAAAAGTTGTTAGTTGAACGCATGACAGGCTTCAGTGAAGAGATGATATTTCAGGGATCGCCTAAAGGCAACCAGAGTAGAAGATAGACGGACAAATTGAGGTAGAGACTTCCAGATGATGGGAAAGGCTCTGGAGAACTCCTGGAGACGAGCATTGGAGGAGGAGACAAGGGAGCTTGAGAGCAGGAGGTCTTAAGAGGACCGGAGAGGACGGTTTGGATGATATTTGGAGACAAGATTGGTGATGTAGCTCGGGGCAGAGTTGTGAATGGCTTTGTATGTTGTTGTTAGTATTTTTAGTTTAATTTGCTGGGCAACTGGATGCCAGTGGGGGAATTAGTAGTTGCAATAGTCAAGGCGAGAGATAACAAGGGAGTGAATGAGTAGCTTTGTGGTTTCATTAGTTTAAAAGGGGCGAATTTTAGAGATGTTATGGAGGTGAAGTCTACAAGCTTTTGACAGAGACTGGATTTGGGGCTGAAAGGACAGGTCAGAGTCTAGGATTACACCCCTGGCGTGAGGAGAGGGACTGATAGTGGCATTACTGATCTTACATAGTAGGTGAGGTTGAATAAAGACAACAGTCCATCCAGTTCAACCTGTATTGATGTGTGTGTGTTTGTGTAGATAATCATTTCCCATATCCCTGTATATTGTGTTCACTAAGATGCACGTCCAAGAGTCTTTTAAAACTAGCAATACTTCCTGCTGACACCACATCTTGTGGAAGAGAGTTCCACATCCTTACCGCCCTGACAGTGAAAAACCCCCTATGTCACTCTTTCTGGCCAGCCTATAACCTTGATGTAACAGGGTTACATTGGAGTTATTGACTGGCTGCTCTGCTGTGAGTAAGCTAGGGGGCTCTAATCACTTGCCTTACCCTGGGCACTGATAATCCACACTGCGCTAAAAACCTGGCTCCTAACTTTTATAGCTGGCTCCTAGTTTCAAAGCAAATTTGTCAAGCCCTGGTTTAACTTTAATATTGGTTTAGCTTAAAGTGGTTGTAAACCTCAGTCATAAAATTTAAACAAAGCACATATATCTGTAGTGTTTACTTTAGTTGTGCACCGAATGAAAATTTTGGTGCCGAAAGCCGAAAACCGAAGCTGACAGTTTTTAAAAAATATTTATATTTTTATATACAATTGTCATATGCAGACTACCTGTGCCTGGGCACTGACAGGCGGCACTGATTGGCGCTGATAAGTGGCACTGATTGGAAGCACTGATAGGCAGCACTGATTGGTGACACTGATTGGCACTGATAGGTGGCACTGACAGGTGCCTCTGGTTGGCACTGACAGGTGGCACTGGATGGTACTGGCAGGTGGCACTGATTGGCACTGACAGGCAGCACTGGGTGGTACTGACAGGTGGCACTGGTTGGCACTGACAGGTGGCACTGGATTGTACAGGCAGGTGGCACTGATTGGCACTGACAGGCAGCACTGGATGGTATTGGCAGGTGGCACTGATTGGCACTGACAGGCGACACTGGATGGTACTGGCAGGTGGCACCGATTGGCACTGACAGGTGGCCCTGGATGGCACTGGCAGGTGACACTGGCATGTTGCACTGATTGGCTCTGGTTGGCACTGACAGGCAGCACTGGATGGTACTGGCAGGTGGCACTGGCAGAAGAGATGAGTAGATTAACAATGCACAGAGCGCGCTGCTTGTACGAGCCGCTCTGTGCATGAAGCTGTGAGCTAATTACATTGGAATGCAAAGAATGCAGAGAGAGCTGCTAGATTTTCACTGAGATCGGAGGTGGGCAGGACTGAACAGCTAACACCCACCAGCCCCTGTCCCATTGGCTGCCGTTTGATAGCTGTTCTGTCCCGCCCACCTCCCGACATCAACTTGAAAATCTGACAGCTCTCTCTGCATTCTCTGTATTCCAATGTAATTAGCTTACAGTTTCATGCACAGAGTGGCTTGTACAAGCAGCGCGCTCTGTGCATTGTGAATCTACTCATCTTGTTTTGGCCAATACCGAAAACACTGATTTTTAACTGGCTCCTAGATTCAAAGTAAATTTGTCAAGCCCTGGTTTAACTTTAATATTGGTTTAACTTAAAGTGGTTGTAAACCTCAGTCATAAAATTTAAACAAAGCACATATATCTGTAGTGTTTACTTTAGTGGTGCACCGAATGGAAATTTTGGTGCCGAAACTGAAAATGCACTAAGCCGAAAACCAAAACCGAAAACGCATTAAACCGAAAGCTGAAAACAGAAACCGAGACCGAAAAAGACAGTTTTTAAAAAATATTCATATTTTTACATACAATTGTCATATGCAGCCTACCTGTGCCTGGGCACTGACAGGCAGCACTGATTGGCGCTGATAGTGGCACTGATTGGTGACACTGATTGGCACTGATAGGTGGCACTGACAGGTGGCACTGGATGGTACTGGCAGGTGGTACTGGCATGTGGCACTGATGCACTGACAGGAGGCACTGGATGGTACTGGCAGGTGGCACTGATTGGCATTGGTTGGCACTGACAGGTGGCACTGGATTCTACTGGCAGGTGGCACTGACAGGTGGCACTGGATGGTATTGGCAGGTGGCACTGACAGGTGGCACTGGATGGTATTGGCAGGTGGCACTGATTGGCACTGACAGGTGGCACTGGATGGTACTGGCAGGTGGCACTGATTGGCACTGACAGGTGGCACTGGATGGTACTGGCAGGTGGCACTGATTGGCACTGACAGGTGGCCCTGGATGGTAATGGCAGGTGGCACTGGCATGTGGCACTGATTGGCACTGGTTGGACACTGACAGGTGGCACTGGATGGTGCTGGCAGGTGGCACTGATTGGCATTAACAGGCAGCACTGGATGGTACTGGCTGGCACTGGCAAAAGAGATGAGTAGATTAACAATGCACAGAGCGTGCTGCTTGCATGAGCCGCTCTGTGTATGAAACTGTGAGTTAATTACATTGGAATGCAGAGAGAGCTACTAGATTTTCACTGAGATCGGAGGTGGGCGGGACTGAACAGCTAACACCCACCAGCCCCTGTCCCATTGGCTGGCGTTTGATAGCTGTTCTGTCCTGCCCACCTCCTGACATCAACTTGAAAATCTGACAGCTCTCTCTGCATTCTCTGTATTCCAATGTAATTAGCTCACAGTTTCGTGCACAGAGTGCTCGTACAAGCAGCGCGCTCTGTGCATTGTGAATCTACTCATCTCCCACATCCATTGCGGTGGGTATGTGATGCACACATACCCCGCAATGGACAGTACACCCCCCCCCCTTTTCGGTACCTAAAAAAACTGCCGAAATTTCGGTGCATCCCTAGTTTACTTGTCTCTCTCCAAAGCTCCAAGTTTAATTTCTCTCTGGTGCTTCGTTCCTTTTATCAGCATGTGTCACTTTTGACAAGTTATCCCGACACTAGGGATGAAATGGTGATGGGGGGGAGCTCAGCAGAAAGCTTGTCTGTTCACAACACAGCTCTGCATCATTCCTTTGTTACTGTGCCATGTGTGAAGGGGGGTGTCCCTTTCCTACAATTTCCTAAATTCAGCACTTTTGAAGGGATGTAAAAAAGAGAAGACTGGAGATAAACAAGTAAAACTTCTGTAGGAGGATTTGTTTTATCTCTGTGTATCATCTGAAGCTAACCACTTCACTGGGTATATGTGAGGGTTTACAACCACTTTAAATTTGTTTCAGTGAAAATTCAACTAGAATAAGACTGGGTTCACACTTGTCCAACAAACGGACCGACATTAGGAGCACAAGTCGCAAGACATCACCAAATCAATTTTTCCCCATGAGAGCCGTCTTAACTGGTCCGACACAAGTCGATCCGACTTTGAAAAAGGTTCTGTACTACTTTGGTCCGACTTTGGTCCTACTTCAGCCCACTGAATATCATTGAAGTAGGATCAAAGTCAGATCCTTGTTCTAACCATCCAACTTGCGACATCCGACTTGGTGATTACAGCAGCAGTAAAAGGAATTTATCTCACACTGGGATTGTTTTGATTGGTCAAAGGACAAGTCACTATCTCAAAGTCAGAGCAAAATCTTATCTTGTTAATTCAAGTCAGATGGAAGTAGGACCAAAGTAGGACCAATGTTGCAGGGCAAAGCAGGATCAAAAGTCTGACCGTTTTTGTGTTGGATAGTGTGAACCCAGCCTAATAGTGATACCATGCAAATGGCAAGTGTCAATCAATATAGATAAGCTGCGGCAAATATCATGTATAGTATAATATACATCAGAATCACATCAATCAACATCACGCCATGCTAAAAACATGATATACATGGTGATAAAAAAAATGATAAAACACAATAATCAATAAATTAGAGATAAATGACTTGATAAAAAGTACATGCAAAATACTGCGAATTCCAAAACATGAGGAACCCAGGCTGTATAAACTAATAATCAATAAACTAGTTATAAATAAGTGAATTGATTAAAAGATCATGCAGAATGCTGTATAAGTCCAAACACCATATGAAGAATCCAGGCTGTCTCAAACAGGAACTTTGTGTGTCAAAGCTCCACTCACAGAAGAAAACACCTCATGCATACCTTCCAACTTTTGAAATTCAGAATGAGGGACACTGATAGGAGGACGTGATCAGCGGCATGCGCCATGGCAAAATGTGGGTGTGGCAAAATTCTGATGAGTTGGGATAGGTGACTTTTCTTCCACTGCGCCCGGAAGCCTGTCTGAAATACCCTGAGATGCCAGTGAAGCCAATGCAGGATTCCATCATTCCCAACAGGCTCATGCATTGGCAGGCAGACATTACCGATTGCACTAAAGCCTACTGGAACTTCTCTCTTATATTGGGCAACTTCTGAAAAGGAATGGATATTGCGGCAGCCTGGATGCTCTTAACAGTGGGAGGGGCTTAAGGAGTGTGGTTAAACAAAGGGCCCAGGTTTCAGTAAGGCAGAGAAGAAGGGTCACAAGAGCAGAGGACAGGGATCAGCAGGGCAGAGGACAGGGATCAGCAGTATGGAGGACAGGTGGTCAGTAGGGCAGGGTACAGGGGTCAGCAGGACGGAGGACAGGACCCAGTAGGGCAGTTTACAGGGGTCAGCAGGATGGAAGACAGGGGGTCAGTAAGGAAGGGTACAGGGGTCAGCAGGGTGGAGAATAGGAGTCAGTAGAGCAGGGAACAGAGGTCAGCAGGACGGAAGACAGGGGGCAGCGGAACGGAAGACAGGAGGCATGTTCTGAGGCCCTTGAAGGTATACTGCACAAAGCTCTTGTAGGTTCTGTTCTGCACTGGCCTTGATGGGCTCTACTTTCCTCAGAAGGCTGTGCATTCCACCTTGTCTCTATATATAAGACACCGCTGCCCTGTTGTCCATGCACAGAGTGACTGGGCAAACCCGAATGTGTGGCAACAGTACAGTCAGTGCCATGAGTACTGCCTGAACTTCCCGACTATGCCTTCTGTTGGGAAACTCCATGTGCCCTGTATCCTGAGATGAACGCAAGTTGCACCCCATCCTGGCTACAGTAGTAACAATGATCCAAGGCAATGGGCCCAATGGGCGGGACTGCTCAAGTGTCTCCTGATATGTTGACCACTATAGTCTTTGGCACATCCAAGGGGAGATTCTGATGAGTTGGGGTAGGTGACTTTTCTTCCACCGTGCCAGGAAGCCTGTCTGGAATACCCTGAGATGCCAGCAGTGGCGGCTGGTGTTTTTTTTTGGGTCGGCCAATGGCAGTGCTCTGTGCCCCAAGCCCACCCTTTTTTGAAGCCCATTAGAGCCTCTGGCTCTAATCACGTGCTTAAAAAAAACACCCCCCATTGGAATCCATGCGCCAGGGCCTTGCATGTAGATTAGGGGGCCGGATGTATGGATGGGGGTGGCGCCCATGCACCCCTAATGGACGGACCACCACTGGCTGCCAAAAGCAACATAAAAATACAAGATGCCATCATCCCGGCAGACTCATACACTGGCAGACAGACATTACCAATGACACTAACGCCTAATGGATCTTCTCTCTTATCTTGGGCAACTTCTGAAAAGGAATGGATATCATGGCAGCTGGGTACTGATCTGTGTATATCATATTCTAGGATGGTATACAGAGCTCTATCACATGTATGCTGCCATGTTGGTGTCAGGAAAAAAAAATTTAAGCTGTGCTGCCAAAGCAAAAAACACAGCTTATGTATTTAGCACTGGTAACCTGTATAGAGGCACCAGGAAACAAAATATTGTAAATGCAGTGGCCAATGCAGAAATGTCTTCAGCACAGTGTTAGTTATGACTTGTTTGTACCCTTGACACTGCAGAGTCGATGCACTGGCACCATATGTTTATGAAAGTGTTTGGCTGATCTTTGGTCATGCCTTGTTTTGCTAAATTTCCAAGTTTAAAGACATTTAAAAAATCTCTACAAGAAACAAACTTATACAAGTCACCAATTGTCACCTGGACTACTGCCCCTCTATTATTGTTCTGGGAACAACCCAAAATTTGGGATATTCTGTAACTATCAATTTCAATTTGACAAGTAGAGAAGGTAAATCTCCTTAAAAGGGGTGCAGACAGCAATAAAAATGTGTTCTAATCCTTCTAAAATCCAAAACTAAAAAAGTGTGGTCTTTAATTATACTTTAACTGTTTGACAATCATCCATTTAGCTAGCTTCTCTTTTGTCTTCTGGTTATTTGAGCCCTTTATTTTCTTGATTGATTTGAGGGCATTAGTCGCTTTTTGCAGCTGACCCATTCAGTCCAAAGCTACTTTTCTTTTTTTACAGTAAAGTTTTTCTTTAGTTTCAGTAGGTGGTATTTTATTGGTTTTACATGTTGGTATATATTTATTTTTATTTTGTGTTAATAGGGCTTTTTTTCTCTTTGGGGTGGTTAAAGCAGCCTCTTGTTCTCAGCATGCCACTGCATTCGTTAAAGCAAAAGTGTGTGTACAAAAACACCTCCCACTATTTCCCAAATTCCCTGCACCCCATATCTCCACAGTAGGATAGAAAAAAAATGGAAGATAGAATAACGTTTCTAATGCTATAAATCTCACATATAAAAAGATATGGCGAGTCCAGGGGCAACAAAATGGTGAAAGGTCTTAGGGAAACTTCAGGAACCTAATATCTACAGTCTGAAAGAAAGGGGAGATATGATTGAAACCATTAAATACATCAAGGGGGTGAATAAGGTTCAAAAGGGCAGTATTTTCAATATAAAGTTAAATTTAAGAACCAGAGTATATGTCTTCAAACAAGCAGGAGGAAGGTTAAAAACTAGCCTTAGAAATTATTATTTTATAGGAAGAGTAATAGATGCTTGGAATAGACTTCCAGCAGAGGTAGCGAGTTCAGTCAACAGAACGTGCATTCAAACATGCTTAGGAGAAGCATACTGTAGGTCTATACTCTAGACAAAAAAAAAAATGTATTAATAAAAAAAAAGGGATTTTTGATTTACTGTAAAATCCTTTTCTCTGAGTTCATTGACAGACACAGCGCTACCTTAGACATCACCATTGGGTTATATCGCCCCCTTCAGGAGTAAGACACTAGGCAGATAAAAGAATTGGCTACACCCATGGGCAGTCCTAGGTGGTACACACCCCCCCCCCTCTGCTATGGGACTTCAGTTTAGTAACAAGCATTGTCAGAAGTATTAAAAACTCCTTAGAGGGGTGGGTGCTGTGTCTGTCAATGAACTCAGAGAAAAGGATTTTACGGCAAGTCAAAAATCCAGTTTTCTCTTACGCTCATTGACAGACACAGAGCTTCCTAAGACATCACCATTGGGACGTCCCAAAGCAGTGTCAAAAACATGAGGGGAGGGACAGTCATCCATTTACTAGGCTTCAAAGCCAACAAAACAGCAGGAGCTCAACAGGAACAACAGGAGCCAACCTGAACAAGAAAAAAAACCTCAGGGGGGTCAAAACCGCAGATACCAGCACATCCACTTTGTAAAATTTTATGAAAGTGTGTACCGATGGCCAGGTGGCCGCCCTGCAAACCTGCATCACTGATGCCTGATGACGGAAGGCCCAAGAGGCACTCAGCGCCCAGGTAGAGTGTGCCTTGACTGGAAAGGGTGTCACCTTGCCCCGTATGGCTAAGCCTGGGTCACTGTCTGTCTGATCCATCTTGAGATGGTCGCAGAGGAGGCGGGCAGCCCTTTTCTTGGCCCATCCGTGACCACAAACAATGAGTTTGACTTCCAAATTGACTCGGCAGCAGAAAAATACACCCTGATCGCACGAACCACATCCAAGGTGTATAAGGCACATTCCTTCGGGTGCTGCAGTCTGGGACACAGGGAGGGCAACACAATGTCCTCATTCAGATGGAAATCAGAGACAACCTTGGGAAGGAAGGAAGGACAATGACGAAGAACCACATTATCCTTATGAATTACCAGGTAGGGAGTACGCCAGGATATAGCCACCAATTCCGGCACCCTGCGAGCAGCAGTAATAGCCACTAAGAAGGCTACCTTCTGAGACAGAGTGAGTAGGGGAATCTCCTGAATATTCTCAAACAGAGGTTTCTGCAAAACCGAGAGCCCCAGATTCAAGTCCCACGGTGGTAAAGGGGACCGCACTGGTGGAACCATATGGCGGACCCCTTCAATAAAAGGTACGCACCAGGAAGTACGAAGCCAGGGGACATTGGAAGAAAACCGGCAAGGCTGACTGTCAGGAAAAGTCTCACCAGCTGGTGGTGCTGTGGCTCCCGGATCCATGGGCTGCAGTTCCAGTATCCACCAGTGGGTGTCAGTAAAGGGCTCACCTGTTGGTGGCACTGTGGCTACTGGATCCATGGGCTGCAGTTCCAGTGTCCACCAGCGGGTGTCTCCCAGCAGCCAGAAAATCACGAGTCATCACCTGATGCCTGTTGCAGGAAGGATATTTAAACCCTGTCTGCCATGTGCTTAGTGCCTTGGTGTTTGGTCCCCATGTGCCCCTGACCTGTGATCCTGTATCCTGTATCTGTTCCTGGACCCCTGTTCCTGGACCCCTGTCTTGACCCCTTCCCACCTGCTCTCTCCATTATCTGTTCCTTGTTCCTGCCCTGTCTTGCCCCCAGCTCCCTCTGACTGATCGCCTGTGTATGACCCTGGCTCCGCTACATTTATGGTTTGGCATTTCCCTATCCACTGTATATACTTTGTTAGGCAGTTGTTCTTTGTGTGTCACTGTTTTGTCATTTGGCTTGTTTTACACTGTTTGCTATGCTGGAGGTGCGTTTACATCTTTATCCACTTATCTTTTAAATAAATTATATTATTTTACAATACTTGTGCCTGGCATTCTCTGTTGCAGTTCACACATCTCTGGTCACACCAGTTGTTGACAGCGACACTGATCGTACTCAAAGCCAATTTCTGGTCAACCCCTCATTGAAGGAAGGTCAAAATCCTTGCCACCGAGAATTAACGAGGATGAACATCCACCGATTCACACCAGGAAAGGTAGGCTTTGCATGTTCAATGATAGATCTTTCTAGAAGTCAATTTTCTAGCCTTAAGCAGATTCTGAATCACCAATGCAGGTAAGCCCCTGTCCTTCAGCACCTATCTTTCTACAGCCAGGCCGTCAAAGCCAGTGACGTTAAAGCAGGATGGAAGATTGGCCGTTGTAATAACAGATCCTCTCGGAGAGGCAACCGCCAAGGGACGTCTGCGACCAGGCGCACTAGGTTGGTGTACCAAGACCTGCGAGGCCAGTTCGGAGCCATCAGAATAGCCGGAATTCCCTCGGCCTCAATCCTGCGTAAGAGCTGCGGCAGAGGTTTGAGAGGAGAAAAGGCGTAGATCAGATGGTACTGACCCCACGGGCCACCAGAGCGTCTGTGGCGTCCGCTAGAGCGTCTCGAGCACTGGCCATGAAACTTTGCACCTTTCTGTTGAGCCGAGACGCCAACAGATGCACCTCGGGAGTGCCCCAGCACCGACAAATCTGTTGAAACACATCCTGATGAAGGGACCATTTCCCGTGGTCTAAGGTCTTGCGACTGAGGTAATCTGCCTGCCAGTTGTCCACCCCTGGAATGTGGACTGCAGAGATGTCCGGAACGGAGTGTTCTGCCCACCGGAGGATGCCGGCTACTTCCAGAGCCGCCAGTGCACTCCTTGTTCCTCCTTGGTGATTGACATAATGTGGTATTGTCTGACTGGATCCGCACCAGGAGCCCCCGGAGACGGTCTATTCAGTGATCCAGGCACAGTCTGAATGCCCAGAGCTCCAAGATGTTGATGGGTAACCTTTTTTTTTTTTTTTTAACAGAAAAAGTTTATTTAGAAATCGACAGGGTTAAATACAGGGTTATAAGACATTTTTGCTGTGCAATACAGGGTCTAAGCAAAATAATGCAAGTGCAAGTAATATTGAATAAAGTTGCCAGTGCACTTTTCACCAGTACAGTTGTCCTTACTTATAAATTCCGCTAGGATTAGTTTGAATCCCCGGAAGGGGGGGGAGGGAGAGAAGAGAGGGGAAAAAGGTGGGGGGAGGGGGGTGGACACACAAGAGACCTCAAAAAAATTAGGAGCATTATTTCAAAACTGGAGATCAACCTAGGTCTGCATTCCTCCACATTTCTCTATCCAATTAGCCCATATTTTATCAAACTTTTGAGGGCAACGCCTGCTCTTGTACATTATTCTGTATAGTGGTAGTACTGTGTTGAAAGCCTTGAGCCATGCTGCTCCAGTAGGGGGCTCTGTAGACGTCCAGTGGAATAAAATTTCCCTTCTAGCATAGAATAATGTGTAGGTGTCAGAGAACACCTTTGAGCAATAGACCAATATTGCCCACTCCTTTGCACAGGCGCGTGCGGGAGCATGCGCGGGCACATGCGCGACGCCACTGGCGCCAAACAGGCCATTCCCACCAGACAGCTCCATGCAGCTGGTGCTGTCCATTCCACAGCACCATGCAGCCGGTGCTGTCCATTCCACAGCGTGTCCGTGTCCTTGAGTGCCTGTTACCCATTTACCTGTGACCTGTTTCCTGTGATCCGGCTTGCCTTGACTCCGACTGAACTCTGCCTGCACCGACCCCAGCTTGCCCATGACTACTCTTCAGCCTGACCTTTCTGTACCTTGTCGTCTGCCTGTTGACGAACCCTGCCTGTACCTGACAACTCTCCTGCCTGCACCTTTTGTACCGCTTTGCCAGCCTGTTGCCAACCCTGCCTGCATCACCATGCTATTTACAGCACGAGTCACCAAAGGACTTCTCATCTCCAGCAGTAATCCAGTCCAGCCCTCGTGCCCCCCTGTGCTCTAGAACTCCCTGTCTGCTCTACCAGGGGTTCCAGAACCATGGCCGTAAGAGTGGTTGCTCCCTGCATAAGTCAGACTCCACCACCAGGTGCATGACAGAAACAGACAGCCATGACCGAGTCTGCGCAGGGAGCCCACTCCCCTATGGACAATCGGTGTGCTCACCTTGCTGGTCTCATGTAAGCGGTAAAAAACTTACAAGAAGGCTATACCGGATTGGAAGAGCGGGTACAGGAACTCTCTGCACCTATGGCCCCAGGGGCTGGTCAATCCGCAGCCCGCACCATTGTGGCTCTGCCATCGGAGCCCAAGGTCCCCCTCCCAGACAAGTTTTCTGGGGACCGCCACAAGTTCCGGGCCTTCCGAAATTCCTGTGAGCTGTACTTTGGCCTTCAAGCAAGCACCTTCTCTCTCAAGGCCATCAAGGTGGGGCTTGTAATCTCCTTACTTCAGGATGAACCCCAGTCATGGGCCTACCGGCTATGGAAACAGAGAGCCCCTGAAGTCTCCACATTGGCTCTGTTTTGCAAGCCATGGCTCGACTTTATGATGACCCCACCAGGCTGCCACAGAGGAGGCTACCTTACATGCCCTCCAAAAAGGCCGCCGCACCGCAGAGTACTATGTCGTGGAGTTCCGGTGCTGGAGCACAGATAAGGGCTGGAACAATGCCGCACTTTGTTATCAGTTTCGCCTGGGTCTGTCAGAGCCTTTTAAAGATGAGCTTGCCTGAGTCGGGGTGCCTCAAACCCTTGACGCACTCATCAACTTGGCCATCCAAATTGATCGGCGTTTCCGGGAACGCCGCGCCGAAAGATCTTCGGGACCCCTGTGTCCCACCTGGATGCTCCCACGGGTTCCCAGCTACCTGAATCCTGCTTCCTTCACTCCAGTGACCTCCTCCTCTCTGATCACTCTGAGCCTATGCAAATAGGGCTTCTATGTCTGTCTCTCACCCCTGAAGAAAAGCAACAATGCTTCTCCCAGAACTTGTGTCTCTACTGTGGGGACCTGGGGCACGCAGTCAGATTCTGCCCCGACAAATGCGATAAGTGTCCTCCGACTACCAGGGTTGAAATGTATTTGTTGAGTTGAGCGAACCTCTGGAAGTTCGGGTTCTGCTGGTCCGGCCGAACTTCAGGACAAAGCCCGAGTTCGGGTCCGGACAGAACCCGAACGATCGCACGGACCCCGAACCCCATTGAAATCAATGGGGACCCGAACTTTTAGGCACAAAAATGGCTGTGACAAAGTCCTGAAAAGCCTTAGAGGGCTACAAAAGGAAGTAAAATGGGGGTAAGGGTAGGGCAAGTGCCCTACAAAAAAATGGGGATAGGGAAAATAAATTAAAATCAAATAAAAAAATGGGAAGGGGTGGATGTGGAGTAGGAGCCTAGAGGTTGACTAGGCCGTGACCGTGGCAGTGTAGGTGGAAGTGGCGGTGGTAGAGGAGTAGGAGGAGGTAGCCAACATGGTATTTTTTTTTTGTATTGAGGCCTATTCAAAAAAACAAGTATATGAATGGCTGTGTGAGTCCGGTCTAAATGTTTATTCTGCACAAGGTACAGACAAGTCTTGTGGGATCTATGCCTGATTCATTTTAATAAAGGTTAGCTTGTCCATGTTGAATGTGGACAAACGGCTCCGCTTGTCTGTGATAACGCCCCCTGCCGTGCTAAACACACGTTCCGACAATACACTGGCTGCAGAGCAGGCCAGCACCTCCAAGGCATAAAGGGCAAGCTCAGGCCATGTGGCCAACTTGGAGACCCAGAAGTTGAATGGGGCAGACCCATCAGTCAGTACATGTAGGCGTGTGCACACATACACTTGCACCATGTTGCTGAAATGCTGCCTCCTGCTAAGACGTTGTGCAGAATCGTCCTCCGTCGTAAAGTCGTTGTACCACGTTCACATACACACGTGTGCGGATGTACATGACTGACTACCCAGACGGGGTAAGTTGAAGACCCAGAGGTTCAACCGGTGTACCGGACTCGAACGGGAAATACGGAACCTCCACGACCGGACGAGACGTCGGTCACATAACAGCCTTGCACACAAATCGTGCCGTCCCCCGCAATAGTGTCTGTTCGCCTCGGCAAACAGGTGTAAGTTGTACCTGTTCGATTGGAAATAATTTTACTTAGTCCGTATCTAGGGTGTTCTGAACAGACATGGAACACGTCTTATTTGTAAATCTGGCCTGAGTGTGTCGGT
>BLSH010102958.1:167125-189656 GCA_018402905.1 Glandirana rugosa
AAGCCCACATGGACAAGTTAACCTTTATTAAAATGAATCAGGCATGGATCCCACAAGACTTGTCTGTACCTTGTGCAGAATAAACATTTAGACCAGACTCACACAGCCATTCATATACTTGTTTTTTTGAATAGGCCTCAATACAAAAAAAAAAAAATACCATGTTGGCTACCTCCTCCTACTCCTCTACCACCGCCACTTCCACCTACACTGCCATGGTCACGGCCTAGTCAACCTCTAGGCTCCTACTCCACATCCACCCCCTTCCCATTTTTTATTTGATTTTAATTTATTTTCCCTATCCCCATTTTTTTGTAGGGCACTTGCCCTACCCTTACCCCCATTTTACTTCCTTTTGCAGCCCTCTAGGGCTTTTCAGGACTTTGTCACAGCCATTTTTGTGCCTAAAAGTTCGGGTCCCCATTGATTTCAATGGGGTTCGAGGTCCGTGCGATCGTTCGGGTTCTGTCCGGACCCGAACCCGGACTTTGTCCCGAAGTTCGGCCGGACCAGCAGAACCCGAACTTCCAGAGGTTCGCTCAACTCTGTATTTGAAATCTCAAATTCCTCCAACAATCTGATCGTTGAGCACGATCGTAGCGATTGTTGTTTTATGCAGAGTTTGATCTTCAGCTCAAAGCAGCGGTATTTGAAATCTCAAATTTCTGCTATCTGTCCTCAGAGCAACAGCACAGCAGTAGTAAAGTAATCTATCTCAGGATGCAGGATCAGACGCTGTTAAAATGTCTCTAATCTCTCCCTGACGCCATCAGCTACCTCTCCCTACAGCTAACCCAAGAGCATGTGACTGCAGCATCAAGTGACTCCAGCTTATGAAGAGGCTGGGTCACATGATGCACTGGCCAATCACAGCCATGCCATTAGTAGGCATGGCTGTGATGGCTTCTAAGGGCAAACCAGTGAAAAGCTTGTTGATTGGCTGCTCTGCAGCTTCTCAACACGTGGAGTAAAATACCAGAACCCTGGACCGAACCCGAACGTTTTTTGAAATGTCCGTGTTCGGGTCCGGGTCCCGGACACCCGAAAGTTCGGTACGGACCCGAACGTTACAGTCCGGGTTCGCTCAACACTATTGAAATGCCTGTCATGCCAAGTCATGCTTCTCACCTCGTTCTCTCCCTCTCTCTGCAGCTTCCCGGAGGGACTATCAGGGTCCCAGCAACTGTTTTTGAATCAAAAGCAAAGTTTTATTATGATACAGACAGCTTTTGAACAAAGATCAACATACATTCAGTTCAGGTCAGTATCACATGTCATATTCGTTTTCAACAAAGCATATAAGGTATACACCATACTGCCACTTATATTTCTTCTATATTATATTATAATAAAAGTATAACTCTCTAGTATTTTTCTGTCTTAACTAAACTACTATAGTACCAGCATAACTATCCATATGGTAAAGAAAAAATGTATCTTTTTATTTCCTTTTCCTTCTTTTCCTTTCTTTCTTCTGTCTCCCTTTTTGACATGACAGTGGTCAAAAGAAACCTTATAAACACTTTTAGAAAATATTGTCTCCATGTAGTAACCTGTGATGTTATCCCTGCAGCTGTCTCTCCCTGATCAGCTGCTGGGGGCTAGGGGCCAGGCCCGGGGTCTCCAGCCAAGGCTGCCATAACTTTAGGAACTTGTGTGCAGCATTGCGATGCTGATACGTCAGTTTTTCTCTAATTAGCATCTTATTTAGGTGCTCTATCCACTGCCGTCCACTGGGGACCCGAGAGGTCATCCAGTGTTGGGCTAGCAGCTTATGAGCCACATATAACAGCCTCAATATTGCCGTATGATGTTGTGGAGTGAGGGGTTCCTCCAGCAGGGCACCCAGTAGGCAGACAACCGGGTCTCTCTGCAATTTAAACTGATATATCTGTGTAATTGTAGTAAGGATCCTCGTCCAATAGCGAAATAGCTTGGGGCACCACCAAAGCATATGCGCTAGATTTCCTTCATCCCTGTCACATTTTGGGCACAGAGGTGTGTTTTTCCTGCCCCACCTATACAGCTGTATAGGTGTTCTATATGCCCTGTGTAACAGGAACAGGTGGGAAAGTCTCTGAGAGGCTGAGACTGAGACCAGAGGAGCAGACGCCAGGCACAGTTCCCACTTCTCACCATCGAATGGACCAAAGTCCTCCTCCCAGCTCCTTCGGCAGAGGAGTACTAAAGGGTCGTGTGTTGCATGGAGGAAAATGAGATACCCCTAGATATCATTCCCTTTTTGTCCCTTTCCAGGAAAATCTCCTGCGACAGTGGATCCTCACTGGCTACAAAGCCATCAATGCTACCCTGCGCTCAGATTGCTTGTCTCAGCTGCAAATATTTGAAAAACTGACTTTGTGGTAGGTTGAACTCCAGTTTAAGCTGCTGGAACGATTTGTAACTGTTGTAAATATAGGATGCCTGCTCTTTCCCACATCCAGAATCCCTGTAGTTTGTATAACTCGCCATAGTTAGGGTTAAGCCATATAGGGGTAGTATCCTCGAATATGCAATCATTTTCTAATGGTTGTCCATAGGATTTTAAATAGTGCTAGCATTGGGGTTTTGGGTGTTATATGTTCAAATCCTGTGTCTAAGTGCGCTATTGCGGGGCAAGGCGATCCGGGTGGGACCAGTAAGGCACGGATGGGATCCAATGGGTCCTTATGGCCCCAGTCGCCTAGGTGCTGGATTTGCGAGACCATTAAGTAGTGTTTAGAGGAGCCTTTCTCAACCTTTTCAATGTGGAGGACCCCTTGAAATAACTTTACGGTCTCAGGGAACCCCTGCTAAAATGACTATATCTAGAACTCAGGATACATTAGAGTGATGGTCAGTGGGAAGAATGCTCCTTACATTCATGGTCATTTGGAAGAATTCCCCTTTTACAGATAGCTAAAAGGTAACAGAAGTAACTTATCTGAGGGGCAGAAATGTATTATTGCTTAAGGGACCTCTACCAACCTCTGGAGGAACCCTAGGGTTCCACGGAAACCTGGTTGAGAAACCCTGGTTTAGAGTGTGGTACTGCCAGTCCATCCTGTAGAGTAGTTAGCCTGATTCTAGCTGGTCCACTGCACCATATCAGTGCCCTAAAGGGGGAGTCTATTCGGGCAAACCATTTACGAGTTACCCAGATCGGGGAATTATGGAAGATGTACAATAACTGGGGTGCCCACACCATTTTAATGAGGTTCACCCTTCCCACTACAGACAGTGGGAGTTTGGACCATAACGTTTTTTTTGTTTGGCATTTACGTATTAAGGGGGGCAGAATTCAAATCTACATATGTCTGGGGGTCAGGAATCACCTCTATTCCCAGGTATCGAAAAGATGAGATGACTTGTACAGAGTTAGCACAGCCCGGAAGCGGTTCACTAATTGGGTCTAGAGGCATGAGAACAGATTTGTTCCAGTTTATGGAGAACCCGGAAAGGTCTCCAAATGTTTTAATCAGTGTCAAGACATTCTGTAGGGATTGTTGGGTATCTCCCAGATATAGCAGGGTGTCATCTGCATATAATGAAATAATGTTTTCTCTAGCCCCTCTTCAGAACCCCCTAATTAACCCGGAGGCTCGGGCATGTATAGCCAATGGCTCCAGGGCCAAGGCAAACAGCAGAGGCGACAAAGGTCACCCCTGCCGTGTGCCTCTATGAAGTGTAAAGGAGTCTGATAACTCCCCATTTATACATATCCTAGCCATGGGGCTGCATATAATAATATGATCCAGCATATGAAATGTGTGCCTAGGCCAAAGCGTGCCAGGGCATTCCAGAGATAAGGCCATTCCATGCTGTTAAATGCCTTGGTAGCTTCTAATGAGAAGATTGCCCTGTTCCCCAGGCTGTCCACTCTAAGTTGTATTTTGAAGAATAGACTTCGTAAGTTTTGCGCAGTCGATCTAGTCGCGATAAATCCTGACTGATCTCTGTGTACCAGTTTGTGGATGACCCTCGCAAGCCTATTTGAGAGTACCCTAGCCAGCAGTTTCACGTCAAATGTAAGCAAGGAAAAGTTACAGATAAACAAAATGAATTGCAGACCCTATTGAACGAACAAACACTGAGATTGAGAGATAGGAATCGTGCTCTATATTATCTAAAGGGGAATAAACCGGGAAGGCTTTTGGCTAGAGCATTACGACAAAGGACAATGACTACTTCCATAATAAAAATCTTAAAAACATCAGGCGAAGTAACATTTAATCCTAAAGAGATCTTGGAAACTTTCCAAACCTTTTATTCCAAACTGTGTAGCATCACTAATCAAAAAACAGGAAAAGAACTTGAAAGGTCTTGTCAAAAAATACGTCAATACATAAAAGATACTGCAATCCCAGTTTTATCCAAAAAACATTATACACAAACTAGAAAAAGATATATCAATAGAGGAAATACAGAGAGTCATTAAAGCTTTGGCTCTTGGGAAAAGTCCCGGGCCAGATGGTTTCACTACGCGTTTCTATAAAATGTTTGGTGAAGCCTTAGGTCCAATGATGACTAAAACCTTTAATGCAGTTTCTGAATCCTGCCCCTTTGCATTTCAGGGAATGGAGGCTCATATCTCTGTAATACCCAAGCCAGAGAAAGATCATACTATTTGTGGGAACTATAGACCAATGTCCCTCACAAATATTGATCTACGTATTTTTGCAAAAGTAATAGCTGAAAGACTCACCCCAATTTTACCTGCATACATCTACTTGGACCATGCAGGTTTTGTGGAGGGTAGAGAAACAAGGGATAATATTTTGAAAACCCTGTCATTGATTTAATATGCACAGAGGGGTTCCATCCCATCCTGTCTTTTGGTGGCGGACGCCGAAAAGGCATTTGACAGGGTGGGATGGAACTTCCTGGAAGAAACCTTGAGGCAATGGGGCATGGGTCCTTCCTTAATGGGAAAGATAATGGCACTTTACCATAAGCCACACGCAATGGTCCAGATTGATGGGATCCTGTCGGGTCCAATCTCATTTTCGAATGGTACCCGACAGGGCTGTCCCCTCCGCTGCTGTATGTCCTGGTGATGGAGCATCTTACTGCGGCTATACGAAATATCCCTGATATACAAGGGATTAAAATAAAAGGAAAGGAATATAAAATGTTAATATATGCAGACGATCTCCTGCTGCACTTTGTTAATCCTATAATAACTATCCCTAATCTCATTCAAGAGTTTGAGCGGTTCGGAGCTGTAAGCAATTTCAAAGTGAATTATGATAAATCTGAGGCATTAAATTTCTCCTTATCAAATAAAACTCAAGCTCATCTTCAGAAAACATTTCCTTTTAAATGGCAACAAACAGTTCTTAAGTACCCAGGGATAAAAATACCTAGAGACCTACACAAAATAATAGAACATAATCATGCCCCGTTGATTGATAAAATAATAAAATTATTACACAAATACGATAAAACTTTTTCTTGGTTGGGAAGAATAAATATAATAAAAATGGATATACTTCCAAAGTTGCTGTAGGTGTTTCAGACAGTCCCAGTATATCCCCCTGCTGCATAATCCGCAAATTGCGGTCTGCAGTGGGAGGATTCATTTGGGAACATAAATCCCCTCGCATTAAAAGAGATATACTCATTAGATCCAAACAAAAAGGGGGATTGGGTCTTCCGGACTTCACGAAATACATACAGGCGATGCATCTAACTAGGATAGTGGACTGGTTTCATGGAATTAAACTCAAACAATGGGTTAGATTGGAGGAGGATATTTTGGGCCTGAAACTGAAATGTATGCCGTGGGTTACACCAATGAATCGCCCTAAAGTAGCAAATATGCCATTCTTAGTTTCTTCTACTTTGAAGGTATGGGATGCATTTATGGGGGGGCACCCTCTCGACCCGAATTGGGCCAATGACAACTTTGTTTTCTAGCCCTGGACTTCCTGGACTGGCAGAGACAAGATGATCTTAGATTGGCCCAGGTCCTGGTGGATGTGGAGATCCCCCCACTGAATACATTAAGAAGCGAGAATGCAAATAAATGGGGAATTATTCTGAACTAGCGAGAGTACCTACAGAGTTTGAGAAAGTTCTCCTATAGGTTCAAAAACCAGCTCATACACTGTCGAAATTATATAAAGAACTACTCCCTAAGGATTTGGATAGAGAAGTAATATACCTAAATAAATGGGAAGAAGAGATTGGAATGACACTGTCCAGGCCACAATGGGAGAAAGCATTGACTTTAGTACACGGGCTGTCCCCTTCAATTAAGCATCAAGAAAGGAACTATAAAATCATATCTAGATGGTATCTGTGTCCTGTCGATCTCCATAAGATTAAAGAAAGCATCCCTGAAACATGTTGGAGATGTAAAAGAGAAGTAGGGAACGCGTCACACATCTGGTATTACTGTCCAGAGGTATGCCAACTCTGGACGGATATATTCAAGATATATAGGGAGCTCTCTAATTCTACATTACTACCAGATATAGTAATAGCGATATCGTCAATTATTCCCGGTTCATTAAAAGGCCTTAAGAAAGACATCTTACGACATATGTTAACAGCTATAAGAACAATTATTGCCTGTTCCTGGTGAAAAGAGTCGGCCCCCTCGATTGCAGAGTGGGTTTGTGAGATGGGTGATCTGCGATTAATGGAAGAAACAACCAGTGCTGAGATGGGCTGTAGAGAACATTTCAGAAATGTGTGGGATAAATGGGATGATTATTGTACCTTGGGATCATTATTGAAGTACTTATAAGTAAAAATCTTCATCGGCCCATATATACGGAATACTGGGATAGGTTTCTTTTTTTTTTTTTTCCTTCATGTTTCTGAGTGAGTGGTTTCTGGAGATTGGGGATACCATGGCCCTAGTACTGGTAGGCCCTATGGATGAGGACAGTATTCAGAACGGGTATTATTTAAATATGAAATGAGAATACAGATTTAAATTAGAGAATTGTGTAGGATAGAAGGAGGACAAATGTAATAAATATATTTTTGAGGATTGAAGGGAACATTTTCCTTAATTTATAATCAAATGTTTGTCCCATGAAATGTATCTTTGATCATGTAACTGTATTCTCTTAATTAGAGATTGATGTTTGATCTCTCTCTAGAATGTATGTTGAAAAATTTTCTTTGTCTTTGCCTTCTTTGAAAAATTCAATAAATATAAATTACAAACAAATGTAAGTAAAGAAATGGGGCGGTATGAGTCGGGAAGTAGGGGGTCTTTTCCTGGTTTCAGTATAACAACCACTATTGCCTCATTCATAGAAGGGGGCAATTTGCCCGTTTTCAGGGCTTCGTTATATATCTTTAGGACCAGACCGGGTGTTTTCCCATTTTTGTCTGTGCCAGGATTGTCAGCAGTTCCTCCTCAGTCAGAGGGACATTTAAGCCCCTAGCATCAGCGGGAGACAGCATAGGCATTGGATACTCGTCCAAGAATCTGCCGAAATTGGCTTGTAATGGGTCGACCTTAGAGGAGTATGTATCCATAAAAAAGGTACGAAATACCTCACTGATTTTTGAAGTAGTGACCTGTATCCCCCCCTGGGAGTCACTTATGGCCCGAATAAATGAGGTGTTTCGTTGAGTTTTAAAGAGCATTGCTAGGAGATGCCCCGTGTTCTCCTCCTCCTCAAAGTATTTCTGGGCTAGGAAAAATTATTTATTTTCAGCTAGTTGGATGGACATCCGCTGGGACATAGACTGTGCCGAAAGCCACGCCCCCTGGTGTCGTCTGTTGGGTTGTCTATAAACCTACGTTCAGCATCCTGTACTACATGTAAGACCAAGATCTCCCATGCCTTTGTTTCAGACCTGATTCTGTTAATAACTGTTATCAAAAGGCCTCTAATGTATGCCTTAGAGGCATCCCAGACCACCTCTAGTGTTGCTGAGCCCAAGTTGTTTTCAAAGTACATGGTCAGAGCCTCCCCTATTGGATCAGGGTCCAAGAAGAGGGCCAGCCAGAAGAGGTTAAGTCTCCAATAAGTTTTCGTGGGGACACCGAAAATATTCAGATCTACCCAGAACAGAGCGTGATCAGACACCATTCTGGCTTCGTAATTTGAGTCATACACCACTGGTAGAAAAGCCTCATTCCCGAGACCCAAATCAGACCCCCCATAAAAGACGGAGAAGCATGAGTACACTTTTGAATCTTGATGATGCATCCTCCACATGTCCCTTAGGCCCAGCTCCTCTAACAGCTTTGCAAATTTTGTAGGACCGCTAGGTGCCCGGGAGTCCCGGCCGGGATCTTCCCTCAATTTATCTTTAGAATGATCAAGGAAATTGTTGAAATCTCCCACCGCCAGCACGGGCAGTGTCAGGTATTTGGCTACATAATTTGCGAGTGTCTTTAGGATCTTGGACGAGAACGGTGGAGGAATATATACCCCAGCAATAATACAGGGTGGGCCATTTATATGGATACACCTTAATAAAATGGGAATGGTTGGTGATATTAACTTCCTGTTTGTGGCACATTAGTATATGTGAGGGGGGAAACTTTTCAAGATGGGTTTTGACCATGGCGACCATTTTGAAGTCAGCCATTTTGAATCCAACTTTTGTTTTTTCAAAAGGAAGAGGGTCATGTGACACATCAAACCTATTGGGAATTTCACAAGAAAAACAATGGTGTGCTTGGTTTTAACGTACCTTTATTCTTTCATGAGTTATTTACACGTTTCTGACCACTTATAAAATGTGTTCAATGTGCTGCCCATTGTGTTGGATTGTCAATGCAACCCTCTTCTCCCACTCTTCACACACTGATAGCAACACCACAGGAGAAATGCTAGCACAGGCTTCCAGTATCTGTAGTTTCAGGTGCTGCACATCTCGTATCTTCACAGCATAGACAATTGCCTTCAGATGACCCCAAAGATAAAAGTCTAAGGGGGTCAGATCGGGAGACCTTGGGGGCCATTCAACTGGCCCACGACGACCAATCCACTTTCCAGGAAACTGTTCATCTAGGAATGCTCAGACCCGATACCCATAATGTGGTGGTGCACCATCTTGCTGGAACTATGATGTCGGTGATAGGGAATTGCTGGCCATCAAGTCGGCTTTGGAGGAATGGAGGTACCTCCTGGAAGGAGCAGCTCACCCGGTATTGGTTTTTACTGACCATAAAAACCATAAAAAAACCATATGCTGTGAAGATACGAGATGTGCAGCACCTGAAACTATGGATACTGGAAGCCTGTGCTAGCATTTCTCCTGCGGTGTTGCTATCAGTGTGTGAAGAGTGGGAGAAGAGGGTTGCATTGACAATCCAACACAATGGGCAGCACATTGAACACATTTTATAAGTGGTCAGAAACTTGTAAATAACTCATGAAAGAATAAAGTTCCCGTTCAGGGATTCCAATTATGCAGAGATTATTCCGTCTCAGCCTATTTTCCATATCTTCTAGGCGAGCGGCTTGCCGGGATACCAGATGTGTATTATGACCAAGATCACGCTGGATGGGCGCCATGTCAACCTCCAGGGAGCCCACTCTGCCTTCCAGGGCTGATGTGCATTCCCTGAGCTTCTGTGTGTCTTGTCTAATGAACGTGATAGCAGCCTTAACTTCCTTAAGTTCTGCTGTGAGTTCCGCTATACAAGAATTTCTGCTGTCACTGCCGACAATATGTCTCGGAGTGTATTCCCCGCAGGGCTCGCCCCGTCAGATGGTTTAGTAAGAATGTCAACACTGTGGTCCAGTCAGTGCCGGCTCCCTCATTCTCATCCAGGGGCACACTGTCGTCCACATCCGATGCACCGCCCGAGGAGTCCTCTTGCATAAATGGTGCCGGTGCAGTCTCAGCTGGTTTGGCCTTCTTGGAGAAGAACTTTTGGGCCGCTGCCTTGTATTGACCTTGCTGGGAGCGCGGCAGGTTGGCACCATCTTGCTCCATGTGGTCTGATATGCGGTGCTGCTCTTTATTCCGCTTAGACATATGTCACCGGTCTGCAACATATGGTTCCTTACAGTTAGGAGAAGACTCCGGTGTCTGTTTTGTGTAGGTAGGATGGTAGGTTCCGGTGCCACACGGATCTATTGCAGGATATTCAGCGGAGCTTAAGCTACAGACGTCTGTCTACATCTGCCATTCGGACACGCCCCAGGGTCCCAGCAATTGTTGATTCTGGCGCTTGCAGTTGCTTTGTGGATCAAGCCTTTGCAGTGCTGCACCAAATCCCTCTGCAACCAAGAACCCACAAAATGATCATCCGCCTGGCCGATGGATCCATCACTAAATCCGGCATGGTCACCCACGAGACCGCTCCCCTACCTGCCAAGACACAGGACGAGCACCAGGAACTACTTCTTTAGGATGCCATTGCATCCCCTCTCTTACCCATCATCTTAGGCCTGCCCTGGCTTCGGGCACACAGTCCCAGTATTGACCGGACCACAGGGACCATCAAATTCAGGTCTACCTACTGCCTCCAACATTGCCTGAAACAAGTGGAAAATGCAGCATCCCCATTGCTCTGTTTGGATTCTGACCTTGACCCAGACACCCGCTTGTCTGTCCCATCCACCTACTACAACTTCCTAGATGTTTTCAGAAAGAGAGGACCCAAAAAATGACCACCTCATAGACCCTATGACTGCTCCATCGAACTCTTGCCTGGGGCAGAAGTACCTTTCGGAAGGTTCTACCCACTGTCAGAACCTGAGCTAGCGGCCCTCAAGGCCTATCTCGATGATAACCTAGAAGAGGGGTTCACCCAACCAACCCTCTACATCTCCTGCGGGGGCTGGAATTTCCTTTGTTGAAAAAAAAGACCACTCTCTACGGCCATGCATTGACTACAGGGAACTCAACCGAATCACGGTTAAAAACCGTTATCCCTTGCCTCTGGTCCCGGAGTTATTCCAAAGATTGGGGTGGGCAACCATATTCACTAAACTTGATCTTCGTGGTGCTTACAATCTCGTCCGCATCAGAGAGGGCGACAAATGGAAAACAGTGTTCCGCACTTGATTCGGACACTATGAGTATTTGGTCATGCCCTTTGGACTTTGTAATGCCCCCGCAACCTTCCAGCACTTTGTAAATTATGTGTTTCAGGACTACTTAGACCTCCTTGTCATAATTTATCTGGACATTTTCATCTTCTGTTCCTCCCTTGAGGAGCACCGCAGGCATGTTACCACAGTCTTAAGCCGCCTTTGGCATCATGGGCTATACGCCAAGGCAGAGAAATGTGCCTTTGAACAACCCAGCATCCAATTCCTTGGACTTGTTATTTCAGTCACAGGCATCAACACGGATCCTCAAAAAGTTTCCACCATTGTGGACTGGCCAGCACCAACAGACAGGAAAGGGGTCCAATGATTCGTGGGCTTTGCTAATTTTTATAGAAAATGTATTAAAAGCTTTTCTTCTATCATCACCCCGATCACACAGTTGACAAAGCAAAACTCCCAATTTTGTTGGTCCACCAAAGCCTAAACTGCTTTCAAGACACTCAAAACCCTGTTCACTTCAGCACCCATTCGGAAGCATCCTAACCCGGCCTTGCCCTACGTCCTGGAAGTGGATGCTTCAGAGGCTGCTATGGGAGCTGTTTTCTCCCAAAGACAAGGCTCCAAGGCCTTGCTCCACCCTGTAGCTTTCTTCTTTCGCAAGTTGTCCGCACCCGAGAAGAATTATGATGTGGGAGACAGGGAGCTGTTGGCCATCAAATCGGCCTTGGAAGAGTGGCAGTACTTGGCCACGCACCCCATCCTTATATATACTGATCACAAAAACCTGGAATACTTGAGGATGGCCAAGAGATTGAGACCCCAGCAGGCCCACTAGGCGCTCTTCTTTATCAGGTTTCAGTTCCATCTGACATACAGACGGGGATCGAAGAACATAAAACCGGATGCTCTTTCTCCGGATGTTCTCTGTATCTGGAAACACCATTCTGCCCGATACGATACTTCCACCGAGGAATTTTCTGCTCACCCAGGAAGATTTGTTGTCGCAGATCAGACGAGTCCTGGCCGGCTCCTCCGGTCCTCCTGATTCTAGACTACTGGTGAAGGATAGGCTATGGTGGTTCGGCCACAAGATCTTCGTCCCAGCAGGTCAACGCCTAAGGGCTTTAGGACTCTGCCATGACCACAAGTTGGCTGGACACTTTGGGGCTTGGATGAAGGCCGAGTTGCTCTCCCGTTCCTTCTGGTGGCTGCGAGCTGAAGAGGATTGTAGGAGGTACGTCAGATCTTGCCCCATCTGTGCCCGAAACAAGAAGTACAAAGCTAAGGTTTGGGACCTCTTGAACCCGATCCCTGTTCCTGAACGTCCCTGGTCCTGGATAGCCATGGACTTTATCGTGGAGCTGCGTCCTTCTGAGGGATACTCCACCATTTCCTTGGTCTTGACCGTATGACCAAAATGGCTAAATTTCTTCCCATGAGAGGCACTCCCACGGCTGCTGAAATTGCAGACATCTTCATCAAAGAAATAGACGTTCATGGAGTCCCCATCAATATTGTGTCAGATCGTGGGGTCCAATTCACCTCCAGATTTTGGCAGGTCCTGTGCTCAGCATTGGAAATTGAATTATCTTTCTCATCTGCTTACCACCCCCAGACCAACGGCCAAATTGAGAGAATGAATCAGACTTTGGAACAGTACCTTCACTGCTTTTCTTCATTCTCTCAGGACTCGGTTGCACTGCTACCATTGGCCGAGTATGCAAGCAACAACACCATCCACTCGGACACCAAGCAGTCCCCATTCTGGGCGAACTATGGGTTCCATCCCGCATTCCTAACTTGACCCCTGAAAGCATGGTTCCAGCGGCACAAGTTTCTTTGAAACAATAAACTTCTGTAGGACACCCTGTGTAAGACCCAGGAATGGAATGAGGAGGCCTTCGACACGAGAAGAAGGGGGGAATTACAACTACAGCCAGGCAACCGAGTCTGGCTTGCCACCCAGAACCTGAAATTGGCATGCCCCTCAAAAAAGTTGGGACCTAGGTTCATTGGACCATTTCCAATAAAGAGGAAGATTAATAGGGTGACATTTGAACTGGATCTTCCCCCTTCATTACGTATCCACCTGGTTTTCCATACATCCTTGCTAAAACCGGTTGCCCCAGATCCCTTTCTGGGACGAAAGACGGATCCACCTTAACCGATTCTGGTTAACGGAGAGGAGTTTGAGGTGGAAGCCATCTTGGATTGGAAGGGTTATGGGCCCGAAAAAAGTTACTGGGAACCAGAAACAAACATCCATGCAGCAGAATTAATTCTAGCCTTCAGAAGAAATCGCCAGGGAGTTAGAAGCCAGCAAGGCATCCGGAGGCTGCCCCTTGGGGGGGGCAATGTCAGAGAACACCTTTGAGCAATAGACCAAGATTGCCCACTTTTTTGCACAGGTGCACACAGGAACGCGGCAGGTGCGCGGGAACGTGCTCAACGTAACTGGCACCAAACAGGTCATTTAAACCGGACAGCACCATGCAGCCGGTGCTGTCCTTTCTACAGCATGTCCGTGTTCTTAAATGCCTGTTACCTGTGACCTGTTTCCTGTGATCCGGCTTGCCTTGACTCTGATTGAACTCTGCCTGCACCGACCCCCAGCTTGCCCACGATTACTCTTCAGCCTGACCCTTCTATACCTTGCCGCCTGCCTGTTGACGAACTCTGCCTGTACCTGACAACTCTCCTGCCTGCACCCTCTGTACCGCTTTGCCAGCCTGTTGCCAACCCTGCCTGCATCACCACACTATTTACAGCATGAGCCACCAAAGGACTTCTCACATCTCCAGCAGTGATCCGGTCCAGCCCTCGTGCCCCCCTGTGCTCTAGGACTCCCTGTCTGCTCTACTAGGGGTTCCGGCACCAGGGCTGTAAGAGTGGTTGCTCCCTGCATAAGTCAGACTCCACTACCAGGTGCGTGAAAGTAGGTTAGGCATAGTTTAATATATCTGTCTCCTTCAATATCTTCCATATAACTCAACAGCATCAGCTTGGGTTCTGGGGAAATATGCAAACCGGTCACTGACTCCAGGGTGGCTGCAATGGCCTCCCAGTATGGGCTCAGTCTGGGGCAGGTCCAAAACATGTGCCAGAAAGAGCCCGTCTCTGCCTAACATCTGGTACACAGTGGATCTCATGAAGGGTAAATATCTGCCAGTGTCTGTATATAAATTTTAGCTGTATAAATCTGTCTCTGGCTGAAATTAGGGAGGGTTTAAAAGGTAGATAAACAGTCCTCCCAGTACTCTTCCTCCAGCTCTGGGATGTCCGCCCTCCACTTGTCCATGGTTCTAGTAGGTTTTAGCTCATGGGCTACTGTGAGGTAGAGATACAGAGAAGACATTGGCTTGCCCATCACCCCAGAGGTGAGTAGCCTTTCCACTGAGTCAGTCTCCAGAACCATTGGCGCCGGAAGCTGTGCTCTCATCGCATGTCGTAATTGCCAGTAACAGAATTCAAACGAAGGGGGTACCAAGTAGGTATTTCACAATTCCTGGAAGGACATACATGTGCCATCCTTTATGACGTGTTTGAGTGTGATGATGCCCCTGCTGGTCCATATCGATGGATCCAGTATGGTTTGTAGGTGTGGGAGCATAGTGTTTCCCCATAGGGGGTATGTGGCGAGAAGTGGTGGGGTTTCCTATAAATCTTCCTTGCTTGCTGCCACGCTGCGATTGTTGCCACCATTGGTTCAGTAGTAGAGGGGTGAGCCTTTGCTCCCCTAAAGACATGTTTACTAAAGGCTGCGTATGAGCCCAGCATGGCCGCTTCCAGTCTGACCGCTGGATTTTGCCGAGGCTGAGAAAACCACCACCTGACCGTGACAAGCACCACCGCCCAATAGAATATCTGGAAATTGGGGAGTGCCATTCCCCCACCTGACAGTGGAAGATACAGTATCTGTTTCGCAACCCTGGGGGTGTGGCCTCCCCATATAAAATGATATTAGTATCCCCTCAACTCGTTCAAAGAAGGTTTTCGGGATTTGCATCGGGGTGTTGCAGAAGAAATAAAGGAATTTTGACAGATATACCATTTTTATTAAATTGACACGCCCCACCGGTGTAAGGGGAAGATTGCGCCAGGTGTCGCATTTCCGTGTAAGTTGTGCCAGTAGGGGATAGACATTCCGTTCCAGATAGTCTCTAATTTTAGATCCCACTATTATACCTAAATATTTGAACTCTTTCACCCACTTCAGTGGTGTCTGAGTGTCAGTCTGAGAAGTTGATGGGTGTAGGGGAATAGGACGGACTTCTCCCAATTAATACGTATTCCTGAATATTTGCCAAATTGGTCAAAAAGAGTTAGCGCTTTGTGTAGGGAAGAGGAAGCATCTGCCAGATATAAGAGGGTTTCGTCGGCATATAATGAGAGTTTTTCTTCTATCGGCCCTATGTTTATGCCCCTCACCCCCGGGTCTGCCCTTATAAATGTGGCCAGAGGCTCCAGGGCCAAGTCAAACAGCCTGGAGATAATGGGCAGCCCTAGCGAGTCCCTTTTCCAAGAGGGAAACAATTGGATATATTCCCTCGGATTGGGGTAGAGCATCTTTAGCCAGGAAAGATATTTAGGGCCAAATCCAAATTTCGCCAGCACCACCCACAGGTCGCCCCACTCCACCGAGTCGAAGGCCTTCTCGGCATCAAGTGAGGCCACCACTCCCTCCCCTTCAGTTGAGGCCACCGCCAAATGGGTGTGCAACCTCCGGATATTTATATCTGTTCCTCTCCCTGGCATAAACCCAGTTTGGTCTTGGTGCACTAATTCGGTAATGACCGTATTGAGTCTGTTGGCTAATATTTTATCTGTCATCTTGGCATCAACATTAAGGAGAAAGATGGGGCGGTAGGCGGAGCATTGGGCATGATCCTTTCCCGGCTTGGGGATAACTATGATCACCGCCTCCCCCATCGATTCAGGCAGCTCCCCAGCCTCAAATGACCCTGCAAGTAGGGCTTTATGCGAGGGGTCAGTACCTCTGCATAGGTTTTATAAAATTCCACTGGAATTCCGTCCGGCCCCAGTGTTTTGCCAGACTTCAGCATCGTCAAAGCTCTCTGTATCTCTTTCTCTGTCACTGGGGAGTCCAATTTTGCGCTGTAGGTGTCAGTGAGCACTGGGAGGTCTACCTGTTCTAGGCATGCGGTCAGTTCTTCCTGATCGTAAGTGACCCTAGATTTGTACAGGGTTTGATAGTATTCAGCAAAGCATGTATTTATAGTGGATGGGGAGGTTTCTCTATCCCCAAAAGGGATCTAGAATATAAGGGATAGTACTACCGCCCGGCTGCTCCTTAGAGAGCCAAGCGAGTAGTTTCCCCATGCGCTCCCCCTGCTCAAATGTCCTCTGCATTTGATGTAGGAGCCTTATTTCTGTGAAAGATGTCCGTATAGAAATTTTTGGGTCAGGGAGGTAAGTTGAGCGTAATATTGTGGGTCCTTAGTCCTGGTGTAGAGTCCTTCTGGCATTACTGCCTCTGCCTCAGTCTGTGTTAATTCAGCTTTCCTTTCCTCTCGGACCCCGGCGATGATACGCTGGTATTGTCCTCTGGCAAAAGCCTTATATGCATCCCATATGGTCATCACCGAGGCCGAGCCGGGGTTGATCCTTCAATATTCCTCCAATGCCTCCTCAAACTTGACCTCCATTATCTAATCAGAGATCCAAAATCTGGAGAGTCTCCAGAGTCTGTTAGCAGGGTCAGTTGATATGTCCAGGCTGAGGAAAATCGGAGCATAGTCAGAAATGCTTCAGGCCAGAATCCGAATGTCCAGCCACCTGGACAGGAGGGGTCTACTTATGTATATCAGGTCAATGCGGGAGAATGATCTGTAAGAGGCTGAGTGGCATGTATAGGCCCTTTCCATGGGTTTTCTCCACCTCCAAGCAACCACCAGACCATATGTTTCTGCCCAGTCTGCTAGTCCTGAATTAGAGACCCCAACAGGCATTATCCTATCCAATTCCGCATTAGGGGTAAAATTGAAATCCACCAGAAGAATAACATTATTTGTGGGATACGCCGTCACTCTAGTGATAATCTGGTTGAGAAGTCTGGTGGAGGCTGAATGGGGTAAATATAGCTCCACTATGACTCATGTCAATGAATGTATATGGGCGTGGATAATCACATATTTGCCATCCGCGTCCAGGACCAGGTCCAACAATTTGAATGGTAGTGATCTACGCACTAATATGCTCACCCCTCTGGGAAAATTAGACTAGGTAGCATGATCTGAATAAAGGTAGGGAGGGGAAGGGGAGGAGGGTCCTAAGTGAACTCGGGTATCTCCGTTCCCCCATGAAGAATTCATTGAAAATAAGAACTCTTACCCAACTACGGGGGAAGGGTTAACAGCACAGAGGGTAGATTATTAACATCCAGGGCTATATCACAGTGCCGTGCGTAGTATATAGTATATATTTTGACCAAGGAGTAGTAATGACCCTCCCCCAGTCGGCATCAAACTTCAATGGCAATGAGATCCCCATTCCTCCAGATGTATGTTGGGCACTAGGGGAGTCCACAGTATACATATAATACCATATATACCTGAAGTCCACAGTTAGTAGTTCATCTAGCATTACCTTAGTTCAGTAGTTAATGATCCAGGGAATTACCCCCTTGTGAGGAGCTAGAAGAGCATTGGGTCCGGTTTGAGGTCTGCCAGAGTTATCTAGGATTCGCTTCAATCCATGATGTCGCCTCACCTGGGTTGGTAAAGAACAGCAGTGGGCTCCACCCTCAGCTTTGCAGGAAAGAGCATGCTATATTTGTACCCCTTCTCTTTCAGCTTAGCGCGGACATGGTCGAACGATTTCCTCTGGCATTGAGTCTCCACCGTGTAGTCAGGAAATATAAGTATTTTTACATTTTCGTATTTCAGCTCGCCTTGCAGTCTGGCCTTCCGCAGTACTGTATTTCAGTCTCTGTAGTGCAGCAGCTTAAATATGAAAGTGCGAGGCTGAGATCCAGGTGGGTTCCGATTAGCGGGGATGCGGTGGACCTGCTCAACAGAGAAATGTAGAGAGAAGCGAGCTCTGGGTAGGAGGGAAGGAGCAGCTGCTCCACAAAGGCCACCGGATCAGCCCCTTTTGGGGAGGCCTATGAGCCGCAAGTTATTTCTGTGGTTCCGATTCTCGGCATCCTCGACAATCACCTCCAGTTGTTTTACCTTCACCTTAAGGGTTTGCAGATCTAAATGGTGCCCACAATGTTCATCCTCCACCTCTGACACCCTCCGCTCAACCTCCGTGACACATTCACGGAAGCGGTCCATGTCTCGGCAAATGAGTCCTACATCAGCCTGGATGAAATCTATCTTATTGGTAAGTGTCTCCTCGCAGTTTATAACTGCCTGCATAAGGGTGTCCAACCGGTCCACAATGGAAGTAAGGACCGCCAAGGGTTCCATCTGTGATGCCATATCTTTGGTCGGCGAGTGCGGAGGCCCAGGTTTTGGCGGGGTTTTCCTAGCGGCTGATTTACCCATCTTCTGCTTGTGGCTGCAACCTTTTTTTATCACCCTTGTACTGAGGTCGATCAGACGAGTCGTTTGGGGTGTAAATCAATAAGTATTATACCGTGATATGCAGGATAAAATCTGGGATCGGGATCGATCCGTCTACATGTCCGCTCACTTCGCCATCTTGGACACCTTGATTCCTCCATCGTACATCGACCCTCAGCGGAGCTCAGGCCCAAGATTCCTCCCCATCCCGACAGACTGGCATCGGTCGTGACCACCGTCCAGTATAGTGGGAGGAAGGATTTTCCCCGTTAAAGGGCCGGAGATCGGAGCCACCAAATTAGGGAACCCTTGGATTTCCAGCTCAGTTAAATCTGGTGGTCCAGAGACCCCGGGCATTCGTCCCAATATGACAAGATCTCCTTTTGTAGGATTCTGGTATGGAACTGTGCAAACGGCACCACCTCGAAGGTCGACACCATCAGGCCCAGCACCCGCATACAAGTCCATATGGTGACCCACCTGCGCATAGCAAGAGGTGAATTGCTGCCCGCAGCTTCTGGAGCTTTTCCAGTGGGAGAAATACCCTGGCCTGAGCGGAATCCAGTGTCAGGCCCAGATAGTCCAGTTTCAGGGCTGGCTGCAGTGCTGAATTTTGGCAGTTTAGGAGCCAACAAAACTCCTTCAGAGTTTGGATAGTAATCTCCATGTCGGCATGCAGAGTCCTCCGCGCACAGAAGGAGGTCGTCCAAATATCCCAGGACAGCAATCCCTCATTGGCGCAGCAATGCCAGGACCGGGGCCAACACCTTGGTGAAAACCCGTGGAGCGGAAACTAGACCAAAGGGTAACACCACAAATTGATAGTGCTCCTCTCCCACAGCAAAGTGGAGGAAGCGCTGATGTTGTGCACAGATTGGGATATGCAAGTAGGCATCTTCGATGTCGATGGAGGCAAGAAAACCCCCCTGAAGCAGCGATGCCACCACAGAACGAATGAACTCCATTCTGAACTTCCGGACTCTCACAAAGTACCCTCCTTCTTGGGGACCATGAATAGGTTTGAATACAACCCCCAAAAACATCCCGCGTCCAGAACTGGGAAGGTCACCCCTTGAAGCAACAAATCCCGTACCACACCATGAAGGGCTAACAAGCGTTCCGGGGACAGCTGTACATTAGATGGGAAAAACCTGTTTGGGGGCCAAGACTGGAACTCTATCTTGTACCAGGACAGAATCACTTCGTGGACCCACTTGTCGCTAATCAATAAGGCCCATGGGCCCGGAAATCGCCAAAGACGTCCCCCCACCCCAGAACCGGGTGAGGGCGCCCCTTCAGGCTTAAGGGGTCTTATCTGTGGCGTTAGAAAAACCCGCTCTTGGTTTACCAGGTCAGGATCACTTGGAGCCTCCTGAAGAGGGTTTGAAGGGTTTTGAACCCTTGTCGGTGGACCGAGGGACGAGGGTGGGGAGCTTCTTTTCCCTTTTTTGTCTGCGGCAAGAAAGTACTCTTGCCCCCTGTGACACTCTTTATGATGTCGTCCAGAGTGGCCCCAAACACACAATCACCTTGGAAAGGCAAGTCAGTTAGGGCTTTTTTAGAAGTCTGGTCTGCCATCCAGCACTTAAGCCACAATACCCGCCTAAGCACCCCCGCTGAAACGGGCAGCTTAGAGAGCAAGGGAGCTGCGTCTAACGAAGCATTGCAGACAAACTGCAACCCCTGGTCCACCAATTCAGCGAAAGCAGGAGGGAACTGCTCTCCCTCCAGATCAAGGTGCAACAGTTTCGCCCGCTCGGTCAAGGTCTGAGACACCAGAGTCACGGTCAGCACCGGCCTAAGTACCAAGCCTGCAATAGTGAACATAGTGCGGCCTAGAGCCTCTGCCTTCCGGTCAGCCAGATCTTTAAAGGCAGGAGAGTCTTCCACCGGAATCATGGTGCCTTGTTCAACTGAGAGACTGGGGGGTCCACCACAGGAGGAGTAGTCCATTTTTTGAGGAGGCTCTCCTCAAAAGGATAGCGCACAGCAAAGCATTCTGGGACCGAAAAGGGGAGCTTCAGACGTTCCCATTCTTTATAGACAAATTTGTCAAAATAGGCAGGGTAAGGAAACACCTTTGCCGTGCGAGATGGCTTGTGAGTGCCAAATTGAATGGGCACCTCCACCGCAGCCGCATCCTCCATTTTTAAGGTTTCCCACACAGATGTGATCAGTGCGTCCACCAGCACCTTTTTTTGCGCAGCCACAGGGGCAGAGGAATTATCCTCACTGTCTGAGGAATCAGGGACCACAGCCACAAGCCCAGCAGGGCGGGCCCTGTCCGCAGCGGCTGAGTCCGATCCCGGATCTGACAAGACAGATGAGGCAGGGGACGGGAAGGGCCATTTTTTGCTAGGCCGCCACCCGCAAGCCACCTCCACCCAGTACACAAAGGACTCGAGGACCATAGTAAGTGCATCCAGGGATGGCTAGACCTAGAGGGACCTGCAGCCTCTGAGAAGGGGTCCGGTGGGGAAATCTGATCCTGAGAATCCATAAAAATGGGAAGGAGGCCCACCGTACCAAGTGTAACCACTGCTCTGGGACACCCACGCACTGGTAGGACACCCCACAACCGAGAGAGGAGGGGACCCCACCAGACTCACCACCCCGCTGATATAGCGCTTGTTGCCTCAGAGGTAGAACTTCAACCGTGCGGCGTTCAGGGAAGAAGCATCTACGTGTCAAACACCGGGAAGCAGAGGAGGGGCTTGTCTCTGCCAAAAAATGCAGTCTCAGGCTCCACAGTAATGGCTGCCGCTGCTAAGCACCAAAGGCACCTGTATCATGGCCGCCGAGCTGCACAAACATGGCCACCGGCCATAGGAAACTGCATATCTGCAGTTCCAGAGGCTCAGGCTACAACAAAATGGCCACCAGCCGTGAAAATGCAGCTCCACAGGTTTCAGGGTGGACCCTGACACCCGGCCAGCAGGTCTCCTACAAGGAGAGGGTACAGGCCCCCCCACACACAGTAATCTGATGCTCCCTCGCCTTTGCGCATCCACGGAGAGCTGGAAATTGACGTCATTTCCGGCTCTCCGCATCCACTGACGTCACGTCCGCCTGTGGTGGAACGCACGCCGTAACCAACGCCGCACACAGCATAGGATTACCTAAGCAAAGGCGAGAGAGCATCAGATTCTCCTGTAAGTGTTTCCTTTAAACTGCGCAGAATAAATGATTTTACGGTACTTCACTATGGAGGCTATTCTTCTTTTTTCATAAAACCATTTATGGATGAGTGGAGCCCACAGTCTGCAGTCTCATGAGGAGCGGGTCCTGCATTGCTGATACCACTATCCGTATCTGACCAGCACCAGGATTAAGCTTATTGTGATCCCCAGACTGCAAAGCTGGGGGTCCATTTGTTCTGGTGAGTGGGGTCACAAGAGGGGACTGTCACTGAGCACCACGGATTGCATATTTGGCACTTGTTTTGAGCACGGAACACTTTATTTATTTTCTATGGACTATATTGGATGGTTGCTAGCATCCTTGAATTGTGCATAGTATATATGTTTTCTTGTATACTTTGTTAATAATTGTCACTTTTTACATGTGAAAGCAATTTTTGGTTTATAACACTGAGGGTGGCGCAGCAATATTTTGTTTGTTTATTTGGTAAGGGTACCTTTATATAGATACCTGTATAGCAGCAGCCCCCGGACATCCACCTGTCCCTGGAATCTGGATAGGTTTTACGGGATTGGTGTATGTAATTCATTCACAAATCTATAGCGCGGAATAATTAGCACATAAAAAATTGCCAGGACTAGAGATCCCAGCAGGTCCTTACTCCTGACTAGGGAGAAAAAAAGAAGCAGAGGAAGCTGTAGTGTAAACTCCCCCCTCCAGTGTCATGGCTGGCTTTTCCTCCAGCAACTTCTGCTGATGATAGTGTGAGGGGTGGTTGTGCTGATGTCACACCAGGACCAGACAGTCACCGCGACAAGTCACTTTACCAGGCAGGGCTGCTGTTACAAATCATGAGGCCCCGTACAGCCTACCTGACAGGGGGCGACCTCCTTTTCG
>BLSH010102958.1:189817-212953 GCA_018402905.1 Glandirana rugosa
TGTTAACCCCCCCCCCCCCCCCAGTACCTAGCCTGCACAGATTCTTCTACCTGGGTGCAGTGCTTCTCCTGCAGGTGGTTCTTCTGGAGCTGGGAGCATGAGATCAGCTGTGCACCACTGGCACATCTGGTCCTCTCCCTTCCTGTTGGGCAACTTGGGCTGGAGGGAACTGGGGAGGCCCAGAGATAGAGCGGGCAGGGAATCCCAAATCTTGTTCACCAATAAGTTAATCCCCCGCTGTGCAGCTATTTAGAAAACAAACTTCTCCGGGCCCCATGTTCAGTGGGGCTGGGGGAAAGAGAGCTAACTAATTCATCACTTTCGGGTTTTGCGGATTAATACACCGCAGCACACCCGGTCGGCCGCGGTGTATTTTTATATTGAAGAGGCCGGGCTTCAACTGTGTAGCGCGCTGCAGCAGATTAATCCACCTAAACCTGAGAGTGATGAGATAGTCCGCTTACTGTCCCCCGGCCCCTACTAAACACAGGTGGTCGGATATGTTTTTTTCAAAATAGCTGCACAGTGGGGAATAAACTTATTGGTGGACAAGATTTGGGAGTCCCGCCCACTCTACCTGCGGGCCCCCCCTGCTGGGATGGCAGATCCGGGCCCAATACAGGAGGGCTGGTGGTCCCCCCCCTCTATTAGTGGCCCTGTTACCAGGCACTGTTACAAGTGTAGTGGGCACTGTGGCTGCCAACTCCTCCCTCCTTTTAGGCTGTGTAATTATATCCCTCAGCCTGCGATAGCCTTGCACAGGCCGGAACTTTCAATTAAAGCAGTATTAAACCCCAAAACAAACATGTATTATATTGCAAATTACCAATTCTTAGATGTGATGGCTGCATTAGTTTTCTTTATTAGACTTTAATTTCATCCATCCTGTACAACTGTTTTTCAAAAGAACAAGTTGTCTTCTAGATGTATCAGTTTGCAGGGATGAGAAAAACAATATACCACTGACAGGGGTGCTTACAATGATTAGCTTGTATTTATTTATGCAAAACCTTTATCCCAAAAGAAATAAACTTTTGCTGTAACTAGAGATGGGAAGGTCCAGAAAATAAACAGAAAAATTGGGGGGAAAAAAAGAATGTTTTCCAATTTTTTCAAAGCCTTTTTTTAAAAAAATATAAACAAAAAAAAAATCACAGTTAATCACAACAAAATACACTGTATGAATCAGTTTCATTCAGTAAAATGGTAACACTGTATTGCTCTGAAAAGAACAAAGAAAAAAAATTGTAAAAAAATTTTTAAACTGTATTTGTGTGGAAAAAAATGATACAAATTTCATAGGGGTACAGTGCTGCATGATCGCGCAAGTGTCAAAGTGCGACATCGCTGAAAGCTGAAAACTGACCTGGGCAGAAAGGGGGTAAAAGTCTCCAGTATTGAAGCAGTTAATGTACAACCCCGATTCCATAAAACTTAGGACGCTGTGCAAAAAGCGACAAAAAAAAAAACAGCATACAATGATTTGCAAATCTCAAACCAATATTTTACTCACAATATCAAAAAGATTGAACTGAGAAAATTACCATTTTAAGAACAAAATTAGGTAGTTTTGAAATTGATCTCAAAATAGTTGGGACAGGGCCATGTTTAACGTTAATGTAACATCCCCTCTTCTAACAACACTCTGTAAACGTCTGGGAACTGAGATCAGTTGCTGGAGCTTTGGGAGAAGAATGTTGTCCCATTCTTCATATAGGATTCTAACTGCTCAACAATCCTGGGTCTTCTTTGTTGTATTTTTCTTTCCAAGATGCTCCAAATATTTTCAATTAGTGAAAGGTCTGGACTGCAGTCAGACCAGTTAAGCACCTGGGTTCTTCTACTACGAAGCCATGCTGTTGTCATAGATGCAGTATGTGGTTTATTACTATTATTATTATTATATAGGATTTATATAGCGCCAACAGTTTACGTATCGCTTTACAACTTGAGGGTAGACAGTATAAATACAATACACTTAAATACAGTAGGAATCAGAGGGCCCTGCTCGTTAGAGCTTACAATCTAAGAGGGAAGGTCAAGAGATACAAGAGGTAATAACTGTGGGGAATGTGCTAATAGAGAATATAAATGCACAGTTGTCAGCTGGGAGCCAGATAGGCTTCTCTGAAGAGATCGTCTGAAGGTGGACAAACTAGGAGAAAGTCGGACAGATTGGGGTAGAGCATTGCAGAGGATGGGGGTGGCTCTGGAAAAGTTCTGGAGGCGAGCATGGGATGAGGTGACAAGGGAGCTAGAGAGCAGGGGGTCTTGGGAGGAGCGAAGAGATCGATTTGGTTGGTATTTTGAGACCAGGCTAGTGATGTAGCTGGGGGCCAGGTTGTGAATTGCTTTATAAGTTATTGTCAGTATCTTGAATTTAATACGTTGGTTGAGTGGCAGCCACTGTAGAGATTGACATTGGGGTGTAGCAGATGCCGAGCGGTTTTTAAGGTGGATGAGCCTGGCGGCAGCGTTCATAATGGACTGAAGTAGGGATAAGCTATTTAGAGGTAGGCCAGTGAGGAGGGAGTTGCAGTAGTCGAGGCGATAAATGACCAGGGAGTGGATTAGAAGCTTTGTGGTGTCATCAGTTAGGAAGGGGCGAATCTTGGAGATGTTGCGGGGGTTGAGGCGGCAAATTTTGGATATCGATTGGATGTGGGGCCGAAAGGTTAATTGTCTAGGATTACACCTAGGACCTTGGCGTGGGGGGACGGGTTGATAGTTGAGCCATTGATTTTGACAGAGAAATCTGGGGAAGTGGCACGTGGGGGAGGAAATATCATAAGCTCGGTTTTGGATAGGTTGAGTTTGAGGAAGTGATGTGACATCCAGGCTGATATGTCTATTAGTAAGTTGGTGATGCGTGAGAAGACAGATGGAGAGATCTGGGGGGTTGAGAGATAGATGTGTGTGTCATCAGCATAGAGATGATACTGAAAGCCATGGGAGGCAATCAACTGACCCAGGGAGGAGGTGTAGATTGAGAAAAGGAGAGTCCAAGAACAGAACCTTGGGGGACACAGAGAAAGGAAGAGGAGAGGAGGAAGTAGAGTTGTAGGTGACACTGAAGGAGCGGTGGGATAGGTAGGATGAGAACCAGCGAAGAGTACAGTCACGGAGACCAAAGGCGTGGAGTTTTTTTAGGAGGAGGGGGTGGTCCACTGTGTCAAAGGCAGCAGAGAGGTCCAGGAGTAGTAGTACAGAATAGTGTCCTTTGGTTTTAGAAGTTATTAGGTCATTCATTCAAGGAGAGCAGTTTCTGTGCTGAGGGCGAAATCCAGACTGAAGAGGATCGAGAAGTTTGTTCATGGTCAGATGGTCACTCAGTCGGTTGTAGACCAGTCTTTCGAGGAGTTTGGAGGAGAGGGGGAGTAAGGAGATGGGGCGTAGGTTGTTAATATTGGTGGGGTCCTTTTTAAGGATAGGGGTGACTAGGGCATGTTTTAGAGAGTTTGGGAAGACGTCAGAGGAGAGGGAAAGGTTGAAAATGTGAGTTAGAGAATGTAGAATTGAGTCGGAGGGTGAGCGTAGCATTTGCGAGGGAGCAGGATCCAGGGGGCAGGTGGTTAGATGGGTGTTCAATAAAAGTTTAGCAACCTCGCTAGTACTGGCAGGGTTGAATGCGGAAAGTAGGGCTTGTATCTGTGGACACGGGGTGTTGAGTGGGGGTGGTTTGTGCGCATTGGAGATTTTCTCATGAATGTTATCAATCTTAGTTTTAAAGTGATTGGCAATCTCCTGGGCAGTGAGTGACTTAGAGGGTGGAGGCAGTGGAGGACAGAGTAGAGTGTTAAAGGTCGAGAAGAGTTGACGGGGACTGGATGATAATGTGTTAATGAGTGTGATAAAGTAGGTCTGTTTGGCAGTTTGGAGGCAGGAATAGTATTTTAGGAGGGCAGATTTGTAATGTTTGAAGTCTTCTTGGAGCTTAGTCTTATGCCACAGATGCTCAAGAGCGCGGCTATGTTTTCTAAGACTTCTGGTGTTGCCCGTTTGCCAAGGTTGTAGCGGCCGGGGCCTGATTCTGCGTGTAGTAAGGGGGGCGAGCTTGTCTAGGGAGGATGACAGTGAGTTGTTGTAGACGAGTGTGGCTAGGTTGGGGTAGGACAGGGGTGAGATTTTGTCATAGAGGTGGTCATTAGCAGAGTAGAGAAGAGAAGGGTTGAGGTAGCGAAGGTTTCTACGGGTAACGGTAAGGCGGTTGGAGGGAGAGGAGGTGGAAGACAGTGAAAGAGTGAAACCAATAAGATGGTGATCAGAGAGTGGGAGAGGATTGTTGGAAAGGTTGCACGGAGTGCACAGATTAGAGAAGACAAGGTCTAGGGTGTTTCTGTTGGAGTGAGTAGGAGCCTGTATCCATTGCTTCAGGTCGAAAGATGAGGTTAGACTAAGAACTTTAGAAGTAAGAGTAGCGATAGCGTTAACAGGGATGTTGAAGTCGGCAAGAATGATTGTGGGGATTTCAGAAGAGAGAAAGTGGAGTAGCCAGGCAGAGAAGTCATCAAAGAAAGTAAATAGCGGCCCAGGGGGCAGGTAAATGACAGCGACTCTTAGAGGAATAGGAGAAAATAGACGGATGCAATGTGCTTCAAAAGAGGAGAGTGTCAGAGAGGGAGGAGGGTGGAGTACCTGATAGGTGCTGCGTGGTGCAAGAAGAATTCCCACTCCACCTCCCTTCTGTCCACTTGGTGTAGGGGAGTGTGTCCAGAGAAGGCCACCATGGGAGAGGGAAGCATGAGCTGTATTGTCAGATTCATGAAGCCAGGTTTCGGTAATGGCAAGGAGGTTGAAGGAATTAGTGATAAAGAGGTTATGGAGGGCAGTGAGTTTGTTGCAGACAGAGCGGGCATTCCAGAGGGCACAGGAGAAGGGGAAGCTGGTATTAGGAATAAGAGGAATAGAGACCAAGTTCTATGGGTTGCGGCTGCTGCCAGAGGGTGTTGGGAGATGGGAGTGCCAGGCAAAGATGGATGATGGAGGCCGAGGGTTTGGAGATATAAAACCAGAGGTTAGGAGAAGCAGGAGGGTGAGCGAGGTAATGTGGGAGTGTGATTTAAATGGAGGGGCATGCCTCAGAGTCCTGATGGCTCTTTCAGTATATGGATGTAGAATGAGAAAGAGTTGGTGGGAGCAGTAATAGGGAGAGGACAGAAGGTGGAGCGATATATAAAAGCTGGGTGGTGGAGAAGATAGGTGAAAGTAAGAGAGTTTGAGGAGAGAGGATACAAGTGCTAGAAGGAGTGCTAGAGAATGCATATTATAGAGTGGAAGGAGAGCTAAATAGAGAGACTGGGTCATCTGCATCCTGTTGGGTGTTTGCAGTGCAGTTTGCTATGTATAATCGCTTTGTGCAATCGCTGAAGTGCAGAGCTTGAAGTGCGCATCCCTAGTAGAAAGCATCACTTCGACAAAGCAGCCCATGCAATGTGCTCCCCCAGTAATGTGCTGACCCCATAAAGGTTCTCAAATGTATACTGGTAAACGGGTGGGGGTGGAAATTTGTTAATTAATCATGAGTGATTATAAGGATGCCTAACAATCAAGTGGACCTTTCACTTAAGACAGAGTAGAGATGGACCATAAAGATAGCAGCACATAAAACTTGGGTAAGACACTACAGAGAAACAAAAACATTATAATAATGCACACAGGGCAACACATGGAAGAGGCCACATACCATAGCAAAGATACATAGAGGTTAAAGCAGAGTCCAGTTAAGGGTGGATGATTGCTTCAGCTGACACATACCATAGCAAAGATACATAGAGATTAAAGTAGAGACCATTTAAGGGTGGATCATTGCTTCAGCTGACACATACCATAGCAAAGATACATAGAGATTAAAGCAGAGTCCAGTTAAGGGTGGATGATTGCTTCAGCTGACACATACCTGTGAAGGGACAGAGAATAAATGTTTACATGATGCAGAGCATGAAGTATGTATCACTAGTAGAAAGCATCACTTCGAGAAAGCAGCCCCGTGATATCGTCATGGAGGAATGCAAGAGGACTTCAGTGGCAAACTGTGAAGCTCCGGTGAACTCCATGCCCAAGGGGGTTAAGGCAGTGCTGGAAAATAATGGTGGCCACACAAAATATTAACACTTTGGGCCCAATTCGGACATTTTTACTTAGGGGTATACTCACTTTTGTTGCCAGCGGATTAGACATTAATGGCTGTGTGTTGAGTTATTTTGAGGGGACAGCACATTTACACTGTTATACAAGCTGTACACTCATTACTTTACATTGTAGCAAAGTGTCATTTTTCAGTGTTGTCACATGAAAAGATATAATAAAATATTTACAAAAATATGAGGGGTGTACTCACTTTTGTGAGATACTGTATGTTCAGCAAGAATGGTGCCTTTGCAGATGTCCAATTTGACAATTTCATATGCACTTATTGAAGTTTACACTGTGAAAGCACTAATATATGGTGATATATATTTAGGTAGATTTGTTATTTATCAATTCAGCACTGACTATAATAAAATCATTTTTAACTGTTAATGTTTATAACATTGATGTGCTGGCTAACTTTAAGTATTATATATATACATATTGGGAGGGAACCAAAGAAGACTTTTTATAATCTACTATTTAAAGTTGTCCAGTTTGTTGCTGAATTTGGAAGCAAGAGGGTCCACACTTCTGGCAAAACCCTGGAAAGACCTTCAGATGCATGCAGAGCCCATTCCCCAGATACAGACATTGAAGACGAAAAGTCTACCTGCCAATTTCTGTGCATGGGAAGTGTACAGCAGACAGGGTCATGTAGTTCTGCCCAATCTGTTTCCTTTTGTGTACAATGACTTCTCGTGCCTCCTTGATGCTGATGTGGACCATGGCCAGGATATTGCCCGACTGAATTTTTGTTGGATGCCTTCACAAATTAGGGGACTAACTTTGAAAGGACAACCAAATAGCCCTGAGCTCTAGGATGTTAATAGGCAGAAAGGCTTCCTCCGACGACCGAGTCCCCTGTGCCGAGAGGGCATCCAGAACTACTCTACAGCCTGATCGCTAGCATCTGTTGTGAGACCTTTCCATGCCATTGGAGGAAATGGCTTCCCTGACTCCAGAACTGGGTTGGAAATCCACAAGGAAGAGTCTGGCCCTGTAGGCTAAATACATCTTGCAGTCTAAGTACCGAGTCTGTTTGTGCCCTGTTGCTAGAAAGTTGTATTGCAATGGTTGCAATGGTCTGGGGTGAAACTGAGTGTACAGCACAGCCTCAAAGGAGGCAACCATTAGACCCAAGATCCTCATGCAGGCACAAAACAAGGTTCCCCACAGGGCCCTCAAGACCCAGGCATGAAAGTGGAGAGACAGAAATTTGTCCAGGACAGAGCCATGTCTAATGTAAAGCCCAGGTGATCTATTCTGCGAGGTAGTTCCAGCAATACCTTATGCAGGTTGAGGATCCAAGTGAAGCTCTGCAGTCTGCACTGTCCACTGGTTTACAGGAATAGGGGGTACTGACCCTACAGAAGGTACCCCAGCACATGAATCCCTTGCTTACAGAACTAATACTGAAGGAAAGCATCTTGGTCTAAACCTGGGGGCCATGAACAAGCCAATGGGAAGGGCAGCAAATTGGTAATGCAATGAAAGTGCTCATGGGGTGGAAAGACTGGAATGTGCAATTAAGCACCATAATGTCTACTGAAATCAGAAAGTTTCCCAGAAGATGGGACATGGCAACTCAGCACCACAAGCCAAAAACGCTATTTAATTCATTTTTGATATTCAAAGCAAACTCCCCCATCCATCCCTGTCTCCGTGGTTTATTTTGCTGAGAAATCACTAAGGCCTCATACACACGGGCGTCTGAAAAAAAATAAAATAAGCAAAACGTCGGGTACGACGTTTTGAAAAAATCTGTGTTTTGCATCGACGTTAGTGATCGTTAGTGAGAGTCTGCGTCAATAGGCGTTTTTTAAAAAAAAAATCAGTCCTCTGTTATATTTCCACCTAAAAACGTTGGCGTCAAAAAATGCTGATTAATGCCAGTACAGTGTTAGCGGGCGTTAGTGAGCGTTTTGCCGATTGGCGTCAAAAAATGCTACAGCCTCAGAACGCACTGGTCCTGCGGTCTAGAAACAGCTCACTAACGCCGACGCCCTCTACTGCTCAAAAAAACGTATTTAGAGGGCCATTGAATAACATGGAGAGCTGCAAAAACGCCGGCGTCAAAAAACGCCCGTGTGTATGAGGCCTAAAAACACATTTCTGGCTGTGGCCATCTTGTGTAAGGGCAGATGATTCATGTAACAGTTACTTCTTGAAATGCTACTGCCCTTAGCTCAGGCATGCAGGCAGGAGTAGGGTGACCACATTTCCAAATTGCCATTCAGGGACACCCACCCCCCCCCCCCCTCAGCATGCGCCGGTCGGTGACATCACGAGGGGGCGGTGCCATCATGTGACGTCACTGGGTGGCCCCGCCCCTATCTAAGAAATGTCACTCAGCTTACAATGCAGTCGGCGAGTGGCCATGCTCAAGGGCGGAGTGGAATTTAAATGCAACTTTAGTGCCTTAGATATAAAGAGCATTTGTTTAATGTATGTTAGCCTAACATTCCAGTTGCAAGCGGCCATGTAGATTCAAAGAGTATAATTGTTACTTCAATGTTAGGCTAACATACATTAAACAAATGCTCTTTATATCTAAGGCACTAAAGTTGCATATAAAAAAAACCCCATACTTTGCACTATAAAAGGAATACAAATTACCTGAGGGATCCGGAGAAAAAATTGGACATACACTGACCTACCTCCCAATTCTTACTTCCTGCGGTGCTAACGCTACTCCCCCCACATATGTACAGTGTAGATTGGTGGATTTTGCTCACCTCTCCATGGCCTTAAAATGCACACAAACACACATGCAGAAATACATAGTGAATGCTGAGACTGTGGAGTAATCAAGTCTTTAAAGTGCAATTCGCCACTGACCTAACCATTGCTTCCTGCATGGTAAAATGCAGCATTTTACTGCACTGGAAGAGATGTTTCTCACTGAGCATGAAGTGTTCTGGTCTGTTTCTTATGACTTGTTTACACTATGTGCAGAGAACTGCAGGTCTCTGCAGAAGCACGCAGACAATGGTTTTCTATGCGCCCTGTCCACACCAAAACGCTTGTGTCATGTACAGAGCTGTGCTCAAATGCATTATGTCTTAATTTTTTTACACTGCAATGCAAATAAACACCTATAAAATACAATGCACTCCAACATAACACAGGTAAATGTGTAGTTATGCATATTAGCTGCATTTTTTTCATAAATTTTGATGCACTTATAATCTAAATATACCCTTACAAATACTGTAGGCTGCATTGCAATTACCCTCTGTATTTTTACCACTCATATACCCATAAAACTTGTAATTTATCTCTGCAAAACAGCACACCTTGCGCCATATGCAAAATGTTAATAAAGGGTAAATTCAATTGTGTCCAATCCGGTACACATTTGGGAACTTAACAACATATAAAATACATTTACAATTTCATGTGAGAGAATCACAGGATTAGCATGACCATCCCTTTTCCTCCTTGACATCAGTACAGTTCTAATTCAAAAAACAGGAGTCAGCAACTGCTGCATAACAATGAGCCCATTCCTCTTATGGCAAACCATTTTGTTTCATCTGCTGCAGTGAAGATAAGGAGGGTGAGACTGGAGGTACAAAAAAGAACACAAACCATAACTTGTCCGCTGAAATGTAAGCCCCACCCTGAGAAAAGTCATACTTCTCCTTTCCTCCTCACCCAGGTCATCCATCATGGTTTCCATTGGATGAGGATTCTCCCCAGGATCAGGTACTGTTCTGGAGTCCTAACACCCGCCACCCAGCCTCTCCTAGTTATACCTCGCCAGCCAGGAGCTCACCAACCAGTTGCTGTGCGCTCTGCATCAAGCTCTGCCCCTTCCCCTCCGCCGCTCTCAACTCACACGCTCTGACTGCCCACACCCAGGGTTGCCAACCGCCAGTAAATTTACTGACAGTTTGTAAAAATCAGTGATTTTTACAACTGTCTGTAAATATCAGGGTCTGATAATTTGTCAGGCTGTGCTGACTTTTTCACTGTAAATCAGGCAAATTACTTGATATGGGTATTGTCAGTGTTTCCATGTTGTGTTTAAATATCAATTTTCTTCGTTTTTAATAGGAGTTCTATTATTTTTCAAGTTGCCAGTAAAAAATGTGCTCAGCCAGTACATTTTCTATGTTTTGCCAGTAAAAAACACTGCTGGAGGTTGGCAACACTGCCCACACCTGAGGGATCTTGGGGGACAGGCTGAACCACAGGAGTCCATGGGCGGGGGGAGGGTGCTGCAAAGCAATTCCCATGATATGCCGCCCTCATCGAAGGTGTAGGGGGCCAGAGGAAGCACGAGGCACAGCAAACTTGGGACGACAGTGGCAGTCACAGCAGCACAGTGATAATGCTACACCTGGGGCGAGAAAGTACTGGCTGCCCCCCCACACTACAACACTGAGGGACTGGTATGGATGATGTCAACGGCAGAAATGGATTGATCTAGAATTGCGAACGGCTGCATCAGCTTCGTTCTGGGACACTATATTGTCCCGGAATGAAGGTACCCGGGACCCGGGACAGACCAGCCAAATGCGGGAATGTCCCGGGAAATCCGGGACACGTGGTCACCCTAGGCAGGAGGGTGTGCTTAGCTGAGAACCCACCCCCCCTTTCCTCCTAAAAACTCCTGAGATGTAGGGCAGAATTTGCCTAGGCATAGAAATCAGGAAGTAACTGAAGAAATGTAAACAAAAAAAGTTTAAAACAAGTAGATATGATTTACTTTCCTATCGATTCACTAATGCTAGCAGCAAACACATTTAAAATAGTCAATATTGATTGAAAGAGTGCAGCTCCACTTTAATTTCTAATGAATAGAAACCATGAAAACATTGTTCTTTTGCTACAGGGGTAATGACTCCAAGACAGAGGTTACAGAATGCTAGAAATAAGAACTTCCTGCCTTAGCGGGCATAGAGACAAGTTTAGAACATGAAGTGGGTAGGAGGTAGAGTTTGAAATTCCAGTTTGTAGCCCCTGGAAATGACACTCTGGGTCCAGACTTCTGCCAGCTTTTTGTTACTATGTCGCAACATTTTTGAGAAATGTTCTGCCATTAATTTGCAAATTAACTTTTTTTTTTCTTGAAATGGAACATTTTCTCAGTTTAAACATTTGATGTTTTCTATTTAAGGCTCGGTTCAAACTGCTGCGGTGCAAGTTTTCTGAGAATTTAATACAATTGCGATGCAAGTTTTTCCAGTTCAGACACAAGTGCGATTTCTACATGTGTTGGTGCAAAGCTACTGCAAAGCTGTAGCTGGAGTTGGAGGGGGAAGCTATTGCAGTGATGTGAATGGAAGATTGCGTTTTCAATCCGTGTTCTATTGTAGTCTATGGAGCTGAATTCGCAATGCACATCATCGCACACAGATCAAACTCGCACAGGACCCTTTTTCGCCACGGATTAGATTCGCAACGCATCTATGTGAACTGCCCTGATAAAACACTGTTATTGGAGATGACTTGCGACTCTCTCGCAACGGCTTAAATTCGCAGTAGAGTTCGCAGCAGTGTGAACCCAGCCTTATATTGTAAAAGACAATGTATGTTTTACTTTGTTATCTTAAAGTGTATCTAAACCCAAAGCCAAAGATTTCATATATTGCAGCTTACAAGTCTTTGGTGTAATGGCTACATTTGCTCTCTTTTGATCAAGCTTTTTGTTTTTTCACCTGGTAATCCTGCAAATAACACACTTTCTGTCCCTGGGTGGCTATGTCATTCCTCCACTGTTTCTGTGGATGAAGCCATGCTTGTGCCCTTAGGTGGCTCTTCTGGTTAGGACCACAAACATGTCCATGTCTCTCCATCTCTACATGGCGAGCAGGGCAATTGGTAGATTACGGAAGATAGCTATAAAGGAAGATACTTTGGTGAAGCCCTCCTGAAGTGACCTGGACAGAGGAAATTTCTTGAAGGATCAACGGGTATTTTCTTTTTGTACTGAAAATGTTCTTAGCCTAAAATAGAAAAAAAAATGCAGCCACCACATCTAAAGACTATATTACATGTTTGTTCTTGACTTTACTTATCACTGAATAAATGGGCCCATAGTAGAAATTTCTCTGGTCTATAGGTATGAAGGTATAAGAGCTAATGCAGTTAAAGTTTATATAAATGTTAATGATTAATGTCTCTTAGGATGGTCATACATCATCCCTCAAAATTTCCATTTGCCTGCTCGCATTTGGTGTGGGAGTGTGGAGCAGGGGCAACTGGGCTGACCGTTTCCTGGTTGACCGCTTCTGGCAAAAGTGGCACGGCCATCAGAGCGGCCCGGAGGGGGGCTCCCTGCCCCCTGGGCCGCTCTGATGTCCTGTAAAAAAGGCCATATCACTTCTGGCAGAAGCAATCAACCAAGAAACTGTCAGGAGGATCTGGCAACCTGATCGCGCTGGATGTCCCGCTGAAACACATCATGTATATGAATAGCCGCACTGTCAAAGTCCCACCTCCTGGATCGGCAGTGGATCAGTGTGCTGTCTATTAGAATGGCCGGTCCAGGAGGTGGGACTTCGTTTCACAGCTTCTGGCTGTTCGTATACAAGCGGGACATCCCCGGGTCTCAGTGGGACATCCCTGCATTGATGGGCTGCATTGATGGACAATGGTAGGCTGCACTGATGGGCAATTATATACTGCACTGATGTGCAATGATAGGCTGCACTGATGGGCAATTATATATTGCACTGATGGGCAATGATAGGCTGCATTGATGCACAATTATATATTACACTGATGGGCAATGGTAGGCTGCATTGATGGGCAATTTTATACTGCACTGATGGGCAATGACAGGCTGCATTGACGGGCAATTATATACTGCACTGATGGGCAATGGTAGGCTGCATTGATGGGCAATGGTATGCTGCATGGATTGGCAATGATAGGCTGCATTTATGGGCACTGATAAGGCTGCACTGATGGCCACTGATAAGGCTGCATCAATGGGCACTGACTGATATGCTGCACTGATGGCGACGGACGAGGCGGCACTGATAAGCTGCACAGATGGGGCTGCACTGATGGGCACTAATGAGACTGCACTGATATGCTGTACTGATGGGCACTGATAAGGCAGAACTGATATGCTGCACTGACGGCCACTGATGAGAGGGCACTGATGAGGCAGCACTTTTATGCTGCACTGATGGCCCCTGATGTGGCTGCACTGATAGACTGCATGGATTGTACTGATGGGTGGCACTGTTGGGCTCGGATAAGGCTGCCCTGATGGGCACTAATGAGGCTGCACTGATCGGTACTGATATGCTTTATGTTAATATTGTTAAAGTTGTTGTTAATATTTGTTTTTGGAACTTAATTCTGTATAAAACATTTAACGGTGTAATTTCATCAGATAATTTAGGAGGACGTGTTTAGGGGCGGTTTTAGGGGCGGGGCAGGGTAGAGGCTGGGTGGGGTAACTGGTGGCGAGTAACACTTAAGGCCTGGCTAGTGACTCAGGACTTGAAATTTTGAGCCTGGCCATACATTATACAATTTTCCTTTAGATTTACAAAAACCATATATGGAGGTCAAACCTAAACATTTTCAATTTTTATGCAATCAGGCAGGCCCTTGCACTACCATAGGTGAAGGTAAATCTAAAGGAAATTGAATGAGAAAATTGTATAATGAATGGCCAGCTTTATTGGCTGCTTTCTTTTGGACTTTTAAATATACTGTAGTGTTTTGTTATATCTGTTCGATAAGTGGAAAAAAAATACCTACTGATCCTGCCAGAAACCTATCGGGTCAATAACTTCTCGTGTAGAATTAACAAGCATTTAGCCTTTGCAGTGCAAGAATGGGTGGGGGTGCCTGGAGTCCAGCTTTAAGGCCCACTTAAATGCATTCTTTTAGATCTCTACATGTTCTTTGTAGCAATCCTTCATTTGGTAAAGCATTTATTTGCTAAAATGTAGTTCTTCTACAGTGTAACAGACAAAATCCCTGAGGCACATAAATATTGCTATGAGATCGATGGAGGACTAGCTTTTGCATTTGCTTTTGAGTTAAAATTCAGTATATTTAATGGGTTTATAGTATTAGAAAAGAAAATATAGTATTTAAACCACGATACTAGGCAGTAATAAATGCAAAAACAGATATTTAATACAACCCCAATTCCAACAAAATTGGAACGCTATTTAAAATCTACATCGAAAACAAAATGCAATGATTTGCATACCTCATAAACCCATATTTTATTCACAATAGAAAATAGAAAACATACCAAATTTTTAACTGGTCATTTTGAAATGGATTAAGTTAGCATAGATGCATTGTCCTACGTTATGACTTAACCACTTCCTTACTTGGGCCATTGTAAAATGACGCCGGCAAGGTGTACTCCCCATCCTGGGTGGACGTCATGTGAGGTCCTCCTGTTTTCACCACTCCTGCGGGCCCCAGGGGGCAGCGCAGCGATCGGGGATGAGACGTGTGCCTCGGACACAGCCCATCCCCGATCAGTGTAAAGAGCCAATAAAAAAATGGCACTTTACCACAATCACAGCCGGTCAAATGCACTGTCCTTGTGCCCTGGAGACAGGTACTATGGTAATTTGATGGGCTGATGACAAGTACTCAGGTACTCTGATGGGCTGCAGATAGGTACCCGGGTAATTTGATGGGCTGGTGAAAGGTACTTGGGTACTCTGATGGGCTGGTAAAAGGTACTCGGGTACTTGGATGGATTGGTCACAGGTACTCGGGTACTTGGTTGGACTGGTGAGGGGTACTCAGGTATTTAGATGGGCTGGTGACAGGTACTCAAGTACTCAGATGGGCTGGTGACAGGTACTCAGATGGGTTGGTGACAGGTACTCAGATGAGTTGGTGACAGGTATTTGGGTACTCTGATGGGTACCTGTCAGCAGCCCATCTGAGTACCTGTCACCAGCCCATCTAAATACCTGAGTACCTGTCACCAGCCCATCTGGGTACCCGAGTACCTGTCACCAGCCCATCCAAGTACCCGAGTACCTGTCACCAGCCCATCAAAGTACCCAAGTATCTATCTGCAGCCCATCACAGTACCTGAGTACCTGTCACCAGCCCATCAAATTACCCGAGTACTCATCTCCAGCCATCAGAGTACCCGAGTTCCTATCTGCAGCCTATCAGAGTACCCAACTACCTGTCACCAGCCCATGCCTTATAAGATATACATTGGGGTGTTTACGTTCCAAAATGGGGTAATTTTGTGGGTAATTCCACTGTCCTGGTGCTCCAGGACCTTCAAACGTGTGATAGGTAGGAATGAAATTAGATGTGTAATTTATGTTCCTAGAACGCCAGAAGGTACTACTTCAATGCTGGACCTCTCTATGTGGCCAGGCTGTGTAAAAGTCTCACACGTGGTATCCCAATACTCGGGACGAGTAGCAGAATGTATTTGGGGGGGGGGGTCATTTTTGCCATGTACATGCTATGTGTTAGAAATATCTTATAAATTCACCACTTTGTGTAAAAATAAAAGCGTTTTCATTTTCTTTTCACATTTTTTGAAGACTTGTGGAAAAAAATGGACCATTCAAAAGACTCATAATGCCACATAGAATATACGTTGGGGTGTTTGCTTTCCAAAATGGGGTCATTTTGTGGGTAATTTCATTGTCCTGGTGCTGCAGGGCCTTCAAAATTGTAATAGGTGGTTAGGAAATTTTATGTGTAATTTATGCTCCTAGAACGCTTGACGGTGCTCCCTGCATGTTGGACCTCTCTTTGTGGCCAGGCTGTGAAAAAGTTGCACACATGTGGTATCGCTATACTCGGGAGGAGTAGCAGAATGTATTTTGGAGTGTAATCGGAAGTATGCATATGCTGTGTGTGAGAAATAACTTATGACAATTTTGTGTAAAAAAAGAAAAAACAATAATTTCTTAATATACCAATCAATGTACGCTTATTGCGATTTTTTTTACCAAAAATATGTACAGGGTGGGCCATTTATATGGATACATCTTAATAAAATAGGAATGGTTGGTGATATTAACTTCCTGTTTGTGGCACATTAGTATATGTGAGGGGGAAAACTTTTTAAGATGGGTGGTGACCATGGCGGCCATTTTGAAGTTGGCCATTTTGAATCCAACTTTTGTTTTTTCAATAGGAAGAGGGTCATGTGACACATCAAACTTATTGGGAATTTCACAAGAAAAACAATGGTGTGCTTGGTTTTAACTTTATTATTTCATGAGTTATTTACAAGTTTCTGACCACTTATAAAATGTGTTCAATGTGCTGCCCATTGTGTTGGATTGTCAATGCAACCCTCTTCTCCCACTCTTCACACACTGATAGCAACATCGCAGGAGAAATGCTAGCACAGGCTTCCAGTATCCGTAGTTTCAGGTGCTGCACATCTCGTATCTACACAGCATAGACAATTGCCTTCCGATGACCTCAAAGATAAAAGTCTAAGGGGGTCAGATCGGGAGACCTTGGGGGCCATTCAACTGGCCCAAGACGACCAATCCACTTTCCGGGAAACTGTTCATCTAGGAATGCTCAGACCTGACACCCATAATGTGGTGGTGCACCATCTTGCTGGAACTATGATGTCGGTGATAGGGAATTGCTGGCCATCAAGTCGGCTTTGGAGGAATGGCGATACCTCCTGGAAGGAGCAGCTCACCCGGTATTGGTTTTTACTGACCATAAAAACCATAAAAAAACCATATGCTGTGAAGATACGAGATGAAAGAATAAAGTTATGTTAAAACCAAGCACCCCATTGTTTTTCTTGTGAAATTCCCAATAAGTTTGATATGTCACATGACCCTCTTCCTATTGAAAACACAAAAGTTGGATTCAAAATGGCCGACTTCAAAATGGCCGCCATGGTCACCAGCCATCTTGAAAAGTTTCCCCCCTCACATATACTAATGTGCTACAAACAGGAAGTTAATATCACCAACCATTCCCATTTTATTAAGGTGTATCCACATAAATGGCCCACCCTGTAGAATACATATTGGCCTAAACTGATGAAGAAATTTGTTTTATTACTTTTTTTTTTGGATATTTATTATAGCAAAAAGTAAAAAATATGTTTTTTTTTTCTTCAAAATTGTCGCTCTTTTCTTGTTTATAGCGCAAAAAATAAAAACCACAGAGGTGATCAAATACCACCAAAACAAAGCTCTATTTGTGGGGGAAAAGGAAATCTATTTTGTTTGGGTGCAATGTTGCATGACTACGCAATTGTCAGTTAAAAGCAGCGCAGTGCCGTATCTCAAAAAATGTCCTCATCATTAAGGGGGTAAATCCTTCCAGTCCTTAAGTGGTTAAAGTGGTTCTAAAGATTGGGTTAAATTAAAAAAAACATATTATACTTACCTGCTTGGTGCAATGGTTTAGCACAGATCAGCCCCAATCCTCTTCTTTTTGGGTCCCCCGCCGGAGATCTTGGCTCTTTCCCACTGTCAAGTGCCCCCAATACCAAGCCTCTTGCTATGGGGGCACTCGAGCAAGCTCGCTCCTGAGCCACACTCCTGTGAATGTGTCTATTCACACACAGAGCACGGCTTGGCCCTAACCCCTCTCTCCTCATTGGCTCACTGGCTGTAATTGACAGCAGCAGAAGACAATGGCTCCCGTTGCTGTGTGAGCCAATGAGGGAAGAGAGACATGGGAGAGCTGGATCGAGAGGGGGCTCAGGCAAGTATAAGGGGGGGGGCTGCTGCACACAGAAGGTTTTTTTACCTTAATGCATAGAATGCATTAACCACTTCAATACAGGACACTTATACCCCCTTCCTCCCCAGACCAATTTTCAGCTTTCAGCGCTCTCACACCTTGAATGACAATTACAATGACATAAGTGAAAAAAAAAACACTTTTTTCTTTAGTTTCTATGATAAAATTTTGCAAAAAAGTCATTTTTGTTCATAAATGTGGGCCAAAACCTATACTGCTACATATCTTCAGTAAAAAATAACTCAAATTAGTGGATAATATTTGGTCTGTATGAACGTTATAGAGTCTACAAGCTATGGTGTCAATCATTGAAAATTGATCACACCTGATGCACTGACGACCTCATTTCTCGAGGCCCTGAAATGTCAGGAAAGTACAAATACCCCCCAAATGACCCCATTTGAAAAGTTGACATTCCAAAGGTATTTAGTAAGAGGCATGGTGAGTTTTTTGAAGTTGTATTTTTTTCCCCACAATCCTTGGGAAAATTAAGAAATTATTATTTTTTTTACACATAATTGTCATAACAAGTTATTTCTCACACACAGATTATGCATACTTCCAATTACACCCCAAAATACATTCTGCTCCTCCTCCTGAGTATAGCGATACCACATGTGTGCAACTTTTTTACAGCCTGGCCACATATAGAGGTCCAACATGCAGGGAGCACCATCAGGCGTTCTAGGGGCATAAATTACACATCTAATTTCCTGTGGAAATTACCCACAAAATGACCCCATGTTGAAAAGCAAATACCCAAGTATATTCTATGAGGCATTGTGAGTCTTTTGAACGGGTCATTTATTTCCACAAGTCTTCAAAAAACGTGAAAAAAATGAAAACGCTTTTATTTTTACAGAAAGTGGTTTATAAGATATTTCTAACACATAGCATGTACATAGTAAAAATTACCCCCCAAAATATATTCTACTACTCGTCCCAAGTATGGCGATACCACATGTGTGAGACTTTTACACAGTCTGGCCACATACAGAGGTCCAACATGCAGGGAGCACCGTCAAGCGTTCTAGGAGCATAAATTACACATAAAATTTCCTAACAACCTATTACTCTTTTGAAGGCCCTGGAGCACCAGGACAGTGGAACTACCCACAAAATTACCCCATTTTGGAAAGAAAATACCCAAATGTATATTCTATGAAGCATTGTAAGTCTTTTGAATGGTTCATTTTTTTCCCACAAGTCTTCGAAAAACGTGGAAAGAAAATGAAAACGCTTTTATTTTTTACAAAGTGGTGAATTTATAAGATACAAAATACATTCTGCTACTTGTCCCAAGTATGGTGATACCACGTGTAAGACTTTTACACAGCCTGGCCACATAGAGAGGTCCAACAAAAGTAGTGCCTTCAGGCATTTTAGGAGCATAAATTACATATCTAATTTCATTCCTACCTATCACACTTTTGAAGGTCCTGGAGCACCAGGACAGTGGAATTATCCAGATAATGACCCAATTTTGGAAAGTAAACACCCCAATATATATTTTATGAGACATGGGCTGGTCACAGGTACTTTGGTACTCTGATGGGCTGCTGACAGGTACTAGGGTAATTTGAAGGGCTGGTGACAGATACTCGGCTACTCTGATGGGCTGCAGATAGCTACACGAGTACTCTAATGGGCTGGTGACAGGTACTTGGGTACACAGGTGGGCTGGTGACAGGTACTCAGGTACACAGATGGGCTGTGACAGGTACTTTGATGGGGTAGTGACAGGTTCTCTTTATTACTGTGGGGGGGAGCAATCAGTGTGCTTGGTGTATACTATAAGCGGTAACGAGCTGTTACTGCAATCTCTTCACACACGATCAATGTGTGAGAGGGAGAACCCGGTAACAGCTTGTTAGCGTGGTTTGTTGACATTCTGTGACCGGCTGTGACTGGACACAGCCAGTCAAGTGGTAAAGAGTCAATTTTATTGGCTCTTTACCCTGATCACGGATGGGCTGAGTCCCGAGGGACACGGCCAATCCCCGGGATGCGGGCCAGATCGGCGAAAGCGGGAGAGCGTCATATGACCTCCACCCAGGATGAGAAGTGAACCTTGATGGTGTATTATTGCAATACGCCGGTAAGGAAGTGGTTAAAGTATAACTAAAGTCAAATTTTTTTTTTTATTTTGGATAGATTGCAGAGGGATTAGAACGCTTGTCAGTTTTTATTGCTGTCTGTGCCCCTGTTCGCCCTCTCTATTTGTCCTGTTTACCATTATCATTTAATGTAAAATTAAAAGAAAATCCCAAATTCTGGGTGGGTTGTCCCCAGAAAAGTAACAGAGGGGAAATCTTCCAATGGAGACAGTATTTCTGGTGACCTGGGGATCTTCAAGGAATTCCCTTAACCACTTGACCTCCAGAAGATTTACCCCCCTTTATGACCAGGCCATTTTTTGCGATATGGCAATGCGTTACTTTAACTGACAACTGCACAGTCATGCAACACTGTACCCAAATTAAATTTATGTCATATTTTTCCCGCAAATACAGCTTTCTTTTGGTGGTATTTGATCATTCAGGGAAAACAGGTGTGTAGGCGCTGCAACCTTCCCACATAAACACTCCGCCCGGTGCTCAGACCTTGAGGCTGCTGACACCTCCAACGTTCCAGAGTAAAGAAAGGGATGGTCGGCACTCAGGATGACATCCAAAATGGTATTTCTTTATTAAAATACATGTACAAAGCTGTAAAACAGACTATGCATTTTGGACGTTAGTCCTTAGTCGTGGCCGAGCTTGGTACGTGTATTTAATAAATAAATACCATTTTGGATGTCATCCTGAGTGCCGACCATCCCTTTCTTTACTCCGTTATTTGATCATTACTGTTTTTTTTATTTTTTGCGATATAAACACAAAAAAAACCTGACAATTTTGAAAAAACAACAATATTTTTTACATTCTGCTATATAAAATATCGAGAAAAAAAAAATTGTAAAATCTATTTTTTTCATAAATTTAGGCCAATACATTTTTGCTACATAAAGTCGGTAAAAAAAATCCCAATAAGCGCATATTGATTGGTTTGTGCAAGAGTTATAGCATCTACAAACTATGGTATATATACTTGAATTTTTTTTTATACTAGTAATGATGGCGATTAGTGACTTTTAGTGGGACTGCGATATTGCGGTGGACAATATGACACTCTGTGGGTACCAGTGACACTAAGACCCCTTTCACACTGGGTCATTTTTCAGGCGCTGCGGTGCTAAAAATAGCGCCTGTACAGCGCCTGAAACCCCCCCCCCCCAATTCTCCCCAGTGTGATAGCCCGAGTGCTTTCACACTGAGGCGGTACACCTGCTGGACGGTCTTTGGGGCGGTGTGGTGAGCGATGTATACACTGCCCCCTCCATTGAAATCAATGGACGGCGCCCCCGAAGCGGCTGTACACCACCTAGGAAGCGCCATTGCTTTCAACCCCTTTTTAATTCCTTCTTGGGGGTTAAAAGCGCCCCGCTCCCGACTGCATAGGGGCGCCATAGCCCTGCTATAATAGCGGTAAATGCGCCGCTAATTTGCGGCACTTTACCACTACCGCCCCTTCCTGCCCCAGTGTGAAAGTGCCCTAATACAATGATCAATGCTAAAAATATGCTGGCTGGGAAGGGGTTAAACATCTAGGGCAATCAAAGGGTTATATGTGTGCCTAACCAGTGTTATGTACTACATATGCTGCTTTCACTAAGGAATGCAATGGATTTTTCCATTCTTTGCAGGGAAAGAAATTCCATCACATCCCCGTGGTCAGGACGGAGCTCTGCATTGTTTAGATATGCAGAGCTCTGTCCACTCCCTCTCCTCGATGATCAGCGGGTGCCAGTGAACATCCATTGGCCAGCACCCACTGATCAGTTTCTGCTGTGACTAATCACAACAGAAGTGGTGTACCCCATACAGGGAAGTGCAGAATCACATATACAGTATCTCACAAAAGTGAGTATACCCCTCACATTTTTGTAAGTATTTTAGGGCCGAAACAACTAATCGATTAATCGACAACTAATCGATTATTAAAATAGTTGTCAACTATTTTCATAATCGATTAATCGGCCAGCCCATTGGTTGGCCTGCATTATGTGTTTACATATCAGGAAATACAGTGCAGCACACATACAGCTCAGTACACCGTCCATACATGTCAGAAGACACAGTGCAGCACACATACAGCTCAGTACACTGTCCATAAATGTCAGTAAGTGCCTGAGAACTTGTGAATGTGTGAGGAGCAATGCCTCATGGGACATATGGTCCTGGGCAGGAAGTGAGTGGTTCCAAAGGTAGAAGTTTTTTTTTTACCTTGCTATAGGGGCTTTCTATACTATACTTTGCAGGTTGATATTGGGGCACTCTGAAGGCCGGAGGAGCCAGAAGCGTTGATGTGGGACCCCAGAGAATCAGGGCTGCAAAACCATTACACAGAGCAGGTAAGTATAGCATGTTTGTTATTTAAAAAAAAAATACTTTAAAGACTGTGTACAGGGAAGATCAGCATCCGAACCCAGAGCAGGTGGAGGCTGGCAGACTGGAGGTAATAGAAGGCATTACAATTAGTGTTGAGCGAACCCGGACTGTAACGTTCGGGTCCGTACCGAACTTTCGGGTGTCCGTGGCACGGACTCGGACCCGGACATTTCAAAAATCGTCCGGGTTCGGTCCGGGGTTCTGCTATTTTACTCCACGTGTTGAGAAGCTGCAGGGCAGCCAATCAACAAGCGTTTCACTGGTTTGCTTGGGTTCCTCGTACACTGACGTCGTGACACTGAGGTCGAATATTTCTCCGACCCAGTGTACTACGTGACCGGTTAGTGTCGGTACGGTAATCATCCGTACCGACACTACCGAAGATTCCCGTTTGGTCACTTTGCGAACAACTAACCGACGGGACGTCGAAGAGTTGTGCACCTCATTTTATCGTCTTGGGGCCTGGCTTGGGCCTGCTAAAAACTTTACAGGCCCAGGCTCAGGCACGGTGCCTGTGGGCTTTCAAGCCATGCCTGGGCTTGCAATGTCAGGCCCAAGCGAGTTGTGATTAACATTACGGAAGATAATGGAGGTCAGACGGTCGGAGGTGGACGAGACCCAAGCCTACGACTAGAAGGGACATGTGTCAGAAATTTCATAAAAAAAAAATTTATTGTTTGTACGATATGAATGGACGAGACACATTACCAAAACGTCGGGACTAAGAGACCCCAGGGTGTAGTTGCGAAGACCGAGGAGGCCGGAAGTCTCACGGGGTTATAGTTGGACGTTTCATATCATATCTTTCGGGGAT
>BLSH010102958.1:217173-259532 GCA_018402905.1 Glandirana rugosa
ACCCCCCTTCCCGTTTTTTTACTTGATTTTAATTTATTTTCCCTATCCCCATTTATTTGTAGGGCACTTGCCTTAGTTTGAAGATGGTTTTAGAACAGTTATATGGCTTCTACCGTTAATTAATACTTTTCAGACACAGTTTGAAGATGATCCACATTCACCTCCATTTTTGCTTTTTTTATGTTTTTATTTTTTTAAAAATATTTAAAGTTATTTCCCTGTCCCCATTTTTTTGTAGGGCACTTGCCCTACCCTTACCCCAATTTTACTTCCTTTTGCAGCCCTCTAGGGCTTTCCAGGACTTTGTTACAGCCATTTTTGTGCCTAAAAGTTCGGGTCCCCATTGATTTCAATGGGGTTCGTTGTCCGTGCGATCGTTCGGGTTCCGTCCGGACCCGGACTTTGTCCCGAAGTTCGGACGGACCAGCAGAACCCGGACTTCCAGAGGTTCGCTCAACTCTAATTACAATTACATTTAAAGTAAACATTTACCAGTATTGTGCATTTATATCTAAAATGATCATATCCATGAAAAAAAAAAGTCTCAGCTTTTAGCACTACTTTAATATAAAAGATTTCTATCTCCCTTCCACCCTTCATATAGCTTCATGTCTGACTCCTAGGTAAAATGCCCATATATCCTACTTCTAGGTGTATTTATTATTATATATGCTTCTGTCTGTTATTCTTCTGGATTAGAGATTTTGTTCCCTAACCACATAGTTGGTTATTTATATTTACCACTGCATAGAGATATTTAAGAATACATTGCCTTTTTTTTTAACTTTATACACCACATTTTTTTGTAAGGTTATTATTCGATTTATCAAAACAATCGACCAACTAATCGATTATGAAATTAATCGTTAGTTGCAGCCCTAAAATATTTTATTATATATTTTCATGTGACAACACTGAAGAAATTACACTTTGCTACAATGTAAAGTAGTGAGTGTACAGCAGTGGAAGAGTACTCCAGTGGCAACCTGTGAATTTCTAGTGAACTATGTGTCCAAGAGGGTTAAGGCAGTGCTGGAAAATCATGGTGGCCACACAAAATATTGACACTTTGGGCCCAATTTGGACATTTTCACTTAGGGGTGTACTCACTTTGGTTGCTAGCGGTTTAGACATTAATGGCTGTGTGTGGAGTTATTTTGAGGGGACAGCAAATTTGCACTGTTATACAAGCTGTACACTCACTACTTTACATTGTAGCAAAGTGTTATTTCTTCAGTGTTGTCACATGAAAAGATATAATAAAATATTTACAAAAATGTGAGGGGTGTACTCACTTTTGTGAGATACTGTGTGTGTGTTTGTGTGTATACAGTTGTGCTCATAAGTTTACAGACCCTGGCAGAATTTATGATTTCTTGGCTATTTTTCAGAGATATATGAATGAGAACACAAAAAAAGTTTCTTTCACTCGTGGTTAGTGTTCGTCTGAAGCCATTATCAATCAACTGTGTTTACTCTTTTTAAATCATAACGGACAAACAGAAACTACCCAAATGATCCTGATCAAAAGTTTATATACCCTGGTGATTTTGGGCTAACATGCACACAAGTTGAAACAAAGGGGTTTGAATGACTATTAAAAGTAACCATTCTCACCTGTGATGTTTGCTTGTAATTAGTGTTTAGTGATTACCGTATATACTCGAGTATAAGCCGACCCGAATATAAGCCGAGACACCTAATTTTACCACATAAAACTGGGGAAACTTATTGACTCGAATATAAGCCTAGGGTGGGAAATTGCAGGGCCCATTACATTACACTGACAATCACCAACACATTACAGAGGCCATTACATTACACTGACAATCACCATTGCATTGCAGGGCACATTACATTACACTGACAATCACCAACACATTACAGGGAACATTACATTACATTAATCGTCATTACTGGTACATTGCAGGGGCCATTAAATTACACTGACAATCACCATTGCATTGCAGGGCCTATTACATTACACTGACATTTACCAATACATTACAGGGGACATTACTGGTACATTTCAGGGGACATATCGTATCTCTTCTCTTCAGCCTGCATGTTCAGCCGCTCCGACGCACGCTCCGGCTCCGGACCCGCCCCCAGGACAGTGACAAGCCAATGACTGGCAGTCACTCTGAACTGCAGCCAACAAGCCTATGTATGTGTGCCGCTCATTGCACATACATAGAGTTTTCTGACCAGATGCTGACTCCGACGCGCGCTCCGGCTCCGGACCCGCCCCCCCGCCCCCAGGACAGTGACAAGCCAATCACTGGCAGTCACTCTGAACTGCAGCCAACAAGCCTATGTATGTGCGCCGCTCATTGCACATACATAGAGTTTTCTGACCAGATGCTGACTCGAGTATAAGCCGAGGGGGGCATTTTTCAGCACAAAAAATGTGCTGAAAAACTCGGCTTATACTCGGGTATATACGGTAGTGATAAACCATCAGCACAACCTCCCCCCCCCCCCCCGTCAGGAGCAGCCGATCGGCTCTCCACTGTTCAGGTCTGCGGACCTGAGTACAGGAGAAGCCAATAAACGGCTTTCCTGTGTACACAGTGACCAGCCGTGATTGGTCACAGCTGATCACATGGTAAAGTGACTCCAATGGAAGCGCTTTACCGAGATCAGTAATACGGGGGGTGAGACTGACCCCCCCACACCACCAATCGCTGCAATGCGCGCCCCGGCATGTTATCCTGGGGACGTCATATGATGCCCAATCAGGATAACTGAACCACTTCCCGGCCGTCATTCTGCATACGGCAGTCGGGAAGTGGTTAAAATGCGTAGGGGGTTCTTTATGGTAAGAGCAGTGAGGATGTGGAATTCTCTTCCACAAACAGTGGTTTCAGCTGGGAGCATAGACACTTTCAAAAAACTATTAGATGGGCACCTAAGGGACCACAACATTGAGGGACATGAACTGACATAAAAACACACACATAGGTTGGACTTGTGTCTTTTTTCGACCTTAATATATATATATATATATACACACACACACACACACACATATATACACACACACACATACTGTACATGATTTTGCACAGAACAGCTGCCCTGTAGCAGACAAGCTGTCAATTTGCAGGGATTTCCTCTCACTTCCTGATTGGCTATGGGTCCGGGGTTATAACCCTCCCTTGCTCTATCAAAAAAAAAAAAAAGTTTTGCCTATAATTCTACTTTAAGGTAAAACCTTCTGCCTTTAGATCCATTTTATCCAGTTCGACTCTAGAGCAATTTTTTTTCTTTGTCGCATACATGTAAAAATACAAATGTTTTGGCATCAAAATTACATAAACCCGCAGAACATTATATATTTTCTGAAAGCAGAGGCCCTGTAGAATAAAAAGTTGATCGTTGCAAATTTTTGTTTCACATATTTGCGCAACTGTTAATTAAACGCAAATTTTCCAAAAAAAATAATAAAATTAATTTTAGTACAAAATCACACCATACAACACCCATTTTTGGTTAAAATATAAAAGATGAGGTTGCATCGAGTAAATAGATAGCTAACATTCCATGTTTCAAAATTGCGTTATAGTTCATCAATTTAGAGTTAACTAGGAGCTCTTGTACTAGAAATATTGTTCTTATTCCGACAGTCGCGGCAATATGTCACATGTGTGGTGTGACCATGGATTACATACGTGTACGCACCCAGGGCTTGCGTAGGTGTGTGGGGCAATGGGTTTTGGCAAATTTTTTTTTTCCATTTTAATATATTTTATCATTTTATTTTTTTTTTAGTATTTTTTTTTTTTTTTTATGTGATTGCGATCACAAGGGATTAATAAACCCCTATGTGGATAGCATTGGGCAAGTGACAGGTACTCTTTTTGGTCTAATAGACCCCAATGTCTCCCCTGCCCTTTACACCACCTTCGCACAGATCGGCTTGGTTAGAGGTTTCTCCTGGCTGTACTCGCCGGGAAAGTGTGCATATGAAACCGGAAGTGACACCACTTCCGGTTTCATTGTTTGCATGTGAGATCGAGGTTTGGATATGCCTTGGTCTCACTGCAGTCTCTCTCTCATAGCTATGCTTGGTTTTTAATGCAGTGCCATCTGAGGGCCAATAGATCATGGGCATCCAATATTGGATTTCGCCTTGTCCCTTGGAGACTTCTCCAGATTATCTTTTGATATTATTACTGTAGTACTGTAGATGTTGTTTCATGTCTTTACAATTTTAAAGTGGTTGTCAACTCGTGATAACCACTTTAACCTGATATTGTTACTGTAGTACTGTAGATGTTGTTTCATGTCTTTACAATTTTAAAGTGGTTGTCAACTCGTGATAACCACTTTAACCTACAGGTAAGCCTATAATAAGGCTTACCTGTAGGTGCCCTGCATATCTCCCAAACCTACACGGTTCAGGAGATATGCAGTGTTCTGCATGTGCCGACGTCATTTTGGCACATGCGCAGTGAAGAAACGGCCTCTGTGCTGTTTCTCCACTGAGACCGTGCCGTGACTGGCGGCACGCGACTCCGGCCAATCACAGAGCCTGATGTCACGGCCTCGGAAGGAAGAGGGGCAGAAGATGGACGTTGCCAGCACAGGGGACAGCGCTGGACATCGCTGGCTTTGTTTGCAGATAAGTGGCACATAACGGGCTACTATGCGATGCATAGTAGCCCATTATGCATCTACTTTAAAGGGGTATGTAGAGGAAGTAAATCCAACCTGGGTTTACTTCCTCTTTAAGTTGAGGAACATTATTTTGAACTTGTTTGACAATATTTAGACAGCTTTTCACATATTAGATATATTGCCTATCTAGAGACAGAGACAGAGGTAGCAGAGGAACTGGCTTGGTTAAAGCTTAATAAAGCAATGGGCCCTGATGGTATTCATCCCAGTGTTCTAAGAAAACTTTGAGATATAGTTGTTGGACCATTAATTGATCTTTTTAATCAATCTCTTCTAACACAGCTAATAATGTGAGGATAGAAAAAGAAAAAAAGAGGGTGCACTGGCCTAGTGCATTATCCAACAGATTTATTAAAAAATATGATAAAATATGAAATATGAATAAAATCATAAAGATGTCTACTCACAAACAAGTTAAAACCATGCTTGTCAGGCCACATGTGTGGCTATCTCTCAACGGTTGCTGGAATCACCGAACCTGGGAGTGGGAGGGGTCCTGGATGAGACCCCTCATGCTGACGCGTTTTGCAGCACTGGCCTTCTTCTGAGCCTCAGATGTCTCATTCAGGACCCCCCCCACTCCCAGGTTCAGTGATTTGAGCAACCAATGAGAGATAGCCATGTGGTGTGACGAACGTGTTTTTAACTTATGTTCATGAGTAGACATCTTTATGATTTTATACATACCGTTTAATAAATATGTTGCATAATGTACTAGGCCATTGCACCCTCTTTTCTTTCTCTATCTTCACAGCACTGTCAGGGCAACCCCAGTCCTAGAGGGCAGCAAGGCATCTATGAGATTATCTTTGTTTTGACAAGGCACCTGTGACATTACGCAGTCAGCTGACTTTAGCGCGTATTGTTCTTTACAGCTAATATTGTACTTCTCCACAAGAAGGGCAGCAAGGTATAAGCTGCCAATTACAGGCCAGTGGGTTTTTACCATCAATTGAAGTGAAGTCAATGGAATCACTCCTGGAAAGGATCATTGATCACCTAAAAATACACAACTTGCTGGACTCAAAGCAGTATGGCTTTACTGAGGGCAGACCATGTCAGAGTAAATCGGATTTAATTTTTTGACTAGATTACCAGTGTTTTGGACCAGGGAGGTGCTGTGGACATAGCATATCTTGATGTCATTAAGTCATTTGATACAGTTCCACATAATGATCTAATACAAAAGTTGTACAAGCTAGGACTTAACCCTTGTGTGGTTCAGTGGATATGCAGTTGGCTAAAGGATAGATACCAGAGTATGGTTGTAAATGGGTTCATTCAGAATAGAGACCAGTCACTTATGGTGTACCACAAGGCTTTGTACTGGGTCCTGTTCTATTTAATCAATATGTAAGTGATAGAACTAAAGATTTGTTGGGCAAGTTATGTCTTTGTTAATGATAATACAAAGGTACGCAATAGGGTTGATATCCCTGGAGTTGTCTGTAATATGGAACATGATTTGGCATTGCTGGAAGACTGTAACCACTTAGACCGTCCACCATCATTATACGTCGATACTGTGACGTGGAATACCACTGTTATGGCAGCAGATAACTGGCATAACCCTGGTATCCTCTTAAATGGCAGGCAGTCTGCTTTGAGATAAAAGTGTTCTCTGCAGCGGATTCGCCACAAGATCACTTTTATCGGCGGCGGGAGAGGTGCCCCCTCCTGTTGCGCTCCGGTTGTCTCCGCCACTTACCGGAGCAGTCGGTAGTGGCTGAACCGATCCGATCCTTCTCCCTCACAGGCCTGTAGATAAGTGATGGAAGATGGCCCCCACTCTGCTCCATAACATTGGATAACGGAAGTGACGTCAAAACGGCACTGGCACTCAATGGTCTTAAAGGGGAGGGTTTTTTTTAAAGACTTTTTTTTTTAATTGCATTTAAGTGTAAATGTGAGATCTGAAGTCTTTTTGACCCCAGAACTCACATTAACCACCTGAATACTGGGCACTTAAACCCCCTTACTGCCCAGGCCATTTTTCAGCTTTCAGCGCTCTCACACTTTCAATGACAATTACTCAGTCTGCAAGACTGTACCCATATGAAATATGCATCCTTTCTTTCACACATTTCTTTTGGTGGTATTTAATCACTAGTGGGTTTTTTATTTTTTGTGCTATAAATAAAAAAAGACCGAAAATTTTGTGAAAAAAATGCCTTTTGCTTTGTTTGTCATAAAATTTTGCAAATTAGTCATTTTTCTTCACAAATTGATACTGCTACATATCTTTGGTAAAAATAGCCCAAATCAGTGTATATTATTTGGTTCTTGCGTAAGTTATGGAGTCTACAAGTTATGGTGCCAATCATTGAAAATTGATCACACCTGATGTACTGAAGGCCTATCTAATCTCTTGAGACACCAAGTCTCAGTTCACACAGGGGCAACCTGTCAGGCGACTTAACCACCTGACAAGTCGCGCTCCATGCAGTGCAATGAAGTTGCTCCAAAAAGGCTCCCGCACTACTTCAGTGCGACCTCAGAGCGATTTGCATTGCCTTCTATCATAGAAGTCCTTTGCAGGACACGCTGTGTGGGGTGGCTTTTCAGAGGCGTCGGAATGACTTTGAAGCCGCCTCTGTGTGAACCGGGTCTAACAAGTCAGGAAGGTACAAATGCCCCCCCTCCCCAAATGACCCCTTTTAGGAAAGTAGACATTCCAAGGTATTTAGTAAAAGGCATGGTAATTTTTTTGCACAATTCTTTGCAAAATGAAGATTATTTTTTTTTTGTACAAAACTGTCATATTAAGAAAAGGGTTATTTCTCTCATATGGCATATGCATACTTGCAACTACACCCCAAAACACATTCTGCTACTCCTCCTGAGTATGGCGATACCACATGTGAGACTTTTTCACGGCCTAGCCACATACAGAGGCCCAACGTGCAGGGAGCACCATCAGGTGTTCTAGGGACATAAATTACACATGGAATGTCCCCCAACGTATAATCTATGAGGCATAGTGAGTCTTTTGAACATGTAATTTTTTTCCAGAAGTTTTTGGAAAATGTGGGGGAAAAAAATGGAACCGCATTTTTTTTTTTTTTTACACAATGTTGTCCATTTATAAAAGATATTTCCAACACATAGCATGTGCATAGCAAAAATGACAGCCCAAAATACATTCTGCTACTCCTGAGTATGGCGATAATACCACATGTGTAAGACTTTTACACAGCCTGGCCACATACAGAGGCTCAACATCCAAGTATCACTGTCAGGCATTCTAGGAGCATGAATTACACATATAATTTCCTGACAACCTATCATTTTTGAAGGCCCTTTATATATTTCTAACACATAGCATATACATACCAAGAATTACACTCTAAAATAAATTCTATTGAGGAAAGGGTAAAAAAAGAAAGTATTACCTGTGGTTTTAGTAGTGTCCAGAGGAGGAGAGCATTGGTCCAGGCAGCAGGCAGGGATGTGCTTAGTGACAGCAATAGTAATTATCCAGGCAGCAGGCAGGAATATTGTCTATAGTCAGTACAAGGATATTGTCAGCACAGCCAAAGCATTTGTCCAGGTAGAGACAGCCAGCACAGCCATAATCTTGGTCCTGGTACACTGTTACCTGCAGTCAGTCACTCATTGTTCCTCACTCCAGCCCTTCATAAACATACTGCCTTTTGCTACAGCTAATTACTTCCATAGTCCAGGTAGCAGGCAGAGGTGCGGTCAGAGGCATGATAGCAGTAAGTCAGCAGCAGGCTGAGAGCCTCAGTCAGGTAAGACCTGTGCACAGTGGTAGAGGCTTCTCCCACCCAAATCTCTTTGAAGCCTCTGGGCAACCAGACCCTAATCAGGAAATAACGAAGCCCGGAGAAAACAAAAAAAATTGTTTTCTCCAATCCGAAAAAACTATTCTGGTGCCCCTCACATATGCGAGACCCCTGTGTACTACAGTAGCAGGGCAACAGATCAGTCCAAGCAGTAGGCAGAAGCGTGGTTGGTAAAACAGGCCAGGTTCAGTTCACGTGGAAGGCAGGTTATTTGAGGAAGCATGGAAAAATGGTCAGCACAGATGATGAAAATGGGGATCTTTTTTGGCATCTTTGGCCTGCTTTAGATGGTGGAATGTTGTCCAGGAAGTGATGCTTATGAAGTTGGCTAACCGCATCAGATCAAAGGTTTTCTGGGGGGGGGGGGAGGGGCTTTGTTGATAGATGAGGTATGTGACAACTTCTTCAGTGAATTTTAGTAAGGGGAGGGGGGCTTTCTGTGAATTTGGTGAAGATTATGTATGCATTACAAATGGCCAAATGGATGAGATAAATTGCTACTTTCTTGTACCAGAAACAGGACATCCTTATTGCCAAATAGGGCTGAATCATTTGGTTGTTGAAATCCACCCCCCATGTAGAGATTGTAATCTTGGACACATGTTGGCTTTTCGATGGGACCTCTTCTTTGAACCTCAAGACTGTGGTGTCATCATGGATGGTGCATCATTGTTATCCTTCCACCTCAAGGCCAGCACTTCGTTGCATCTCAAGGTTGCTCCTTCCCCCTTCACAGTTTTTTGTTTACTATGGATTGTGGGAAGCCCTTCCTATTCTTTCTGGAGGTTCCACAGGCCAGGTGTTTGAAAAGGGACAAGCTGGTGTAGAAATCATCAAGGTATATGTGGTAACCTTTGTTCAGCAGTGGGTAGGCCAGGTCCCATACAATTTTTCCAGATGTGCCTATATAGGCAGGGCACTCAGGGGGCTGGAGCTGGGAAGCTCTTTCTTCGTATATGCGGAATGAATACAGATATCCTGTGACTCTCTCGCAAAGTTTATAAAATTTAACTCCATATCTGGCCCTCTTGCTAGGAATATATTGTTTTATTCCTAGCCGGCCTGAAAAGGGTACAAGGGACACATCCACACATATATGCTGCTCTGGGACACAGAGTTCTGCAAATCGTTGGGAAAATAAATTTATCAGTGGGCTAATTTTATATAATTTATCATAATTTGGATGATTTCGGGGAGGGCACTGAGTGTTTTCGCTGAAATGAAGGAAGCACATAATCCTTTCATATCGGGACCTGGCCATTACGGCAGAAAAAAGGGGGGTGTGGTGGATGGGGTTTGTGGACCAGTAGGCACGTCCTTCATTTTTTTTTGTAAGCCCCATGTCAAATCTCTCCACTCAAACGGACTGGCATATGATAATTGGGGGTTGTTGGAAATATATTGCTGGGCATATAAATTGGTCTGGTCCACGATAAATTGCAGCAAAGTGTCAGGCAAAAAAAAAGAAAAAAACAATCAATTTCTGTGAAATTTTGGGTATTGACCTGCACACCTGGCTGTGCATTAAAAGGGGGAATACTTGCTGCTACCGAGCCGGAAGGCAGCCATGTTAGGTTGGCAAGAGCATCTGGGAGGTATGTAGTAGCCCTGGCTCTTGGGGGACGTGACACTCCAGTGCTGGTACTTGGCATTTGTTCCCGGGGCCTATTGCTGATGGCAGCGCTGGTACTGGGCCTGGCAATTTGATCCCAGTTTCTGGTGGCAGCGCTGGCACTGAGCCTGGGAATGTGATCTTGGTTGCAGGCAGCTGCCTGGTTTCCAGAGCGCCATGCACTTTTAGGAGGGAGCCATTCTTCCTCCGATTCAATTTCTGATCCACTGTTGTCAATTTGTTCAAATGCAGAATCAGAATTGGCTTTGGATTCTGATGAGAGCTCCAGAGGATCTGGAATGCCTCCTCACTGGTATATAATCTTTTGGACATGGCTGTGCGACGGGTGGCAGGCGGTCACTGATGGGCTGTGCGGCGGGTGGCAGGTGACGTGCACTGATGGGCTGTGCGATGGGTGGCAGGTGATGTTTACTGATGGGCTGTGCGATGAGTGGCAGGTGACGTTTACTGATAGGTGATGACGGTCACTGACGAGTGATTGGCGATGGTCACAGATGGGTGACTAACAAGTAAAGTTATTGATAGAGCGCAAATGACATGCATCCAAAGGGAGAAGGATTGTGGTATCATATGTTTAGAAGTCCACTTGACCGGCAATCTTAGGGCAGCTGTTAGTGAAGAAGACAGACATACTTCTGGGAGCAGGAGACAAAAATACACAAGAAGCGCCTCGAACTGCAGCCGTATAAACAGATTTATTAAAACACAAGTGGAGGTACTCACAAGGAAATGAAGCAAGGGTGAATTGCAGTGTAAGCCAATGCAAGCTCTACTCAGCAGATACACCTGGTAGACCAGAAGTGGAGGAGATGGGCTGGATGCTTCACAGGGCTCAAGAGTTGGGGAAACGTCAGTGGCTTCCAGCGCTTCCCGTGTCATAAGTGTGGATCCTCTGTGAGGATGGGCCAATGTTTGGCCATGATTTTTTCCATGTTCTTGTACTTGTAGTGAAACTGAGTGGTAAACCTGATGGGTTGGGGTTGGGTAGGATTAGAGAGTGTGTGCCTGGTGGAATCTGGGGGTGAGAGGTAGTAGGAAAATGCATCAATCGACAAGTTTGGGTGGGAAGCCCTTTTGTAGAAACTTTTCTTTTAAGAGCGAGCTTTGTTGTACATAATCCTCATCCCTTGTACAGTTCCTGCGGAGTCTGCAAAATTGGCCCTTGGGTATATTGGATACCCATCTAGGATGATGGCAACTATTGAAGTGCAGATATGAGTTCCATGCTGTAGGTTTGATATCATTTTTGGCTAAAATTTTTCCTTCCTCGTGGAATAAATGGAGATCAAAGAAGGCTAAATTGAGAGGGTCTTGTACCGAGGTGAAAGACAGGCCAAAGTCGTTGTTATTGCAATAGGCCACAAATTCCCTTATGGTATCACCTGGGCCATCCCATATGACTATGATGTCATCTATATACCTCCCATAAAAGACTAAATGGGAGGCGTATAGGTTGTGGTCCCAGATGTTCAGGGCTTCCCACAGGCCCATGGTGAGGTTTGCATACCTAGGGGAGAAATTCACGCACATAGCTGTGCCGACCAGTTGTAAAAAGAATTCACCATCAAACTTAAAATAATTATGTGTCAAGCAGAAATGGACAGAATCCAAAATAAACTGGGTTTGCTCGGAATTGATGAGAGGGTCCTTGGTCAAAAAATATGAAACTGCCTTTAGGCCTACGGGGTGTGCGATCCAGGTATATAAAGGAGTTGACGTCTAATGAGAACCAAATATATGTGGGTTCCCAAGAATAGTGTTGTAATTTTTCTAGAAGGTCAACTCCATCTCTAATATATGGAGGCCTTGTGCCAAAGGTTGAAGAAATACGTCTATGTAGTGTGAGAAGGGACTGGGGATGCTGTCCATGGTGGCCACAATGGGCCTACCTGGTGGATTGGAACTGTCTTTATGATTTTTTGGAATATGGTAGAAGTACCGAGTGGCGTTGAAATTCTTATTGAAGGCTTTTTTAACAATTACCCCTGCTCCTTTGGCTTGCGATGTAAGGGTTAGGGCCTCTTGTGCAAAGGCAAGTTGTGGGTCAGAATGAAGTCTGATGTAAGTGGTTGTATCAGATAATAGTCTATGGGCTTCTTGTAAATAGGTTGTCTTGTCTTGTATGATTATACCTCCTCCTTTATCAACAGTTTTGATTATCAAGTGGGGATCCTCCATCAGAGCTTTTAGGGCATGTTTCTCTTGGGGGGGTAAGGTAAGGTTCAGTGTATACAACCCGATAAATAGTCTGAAGGTAAGGGCCTTTATGGTGTACAGGATTGAATACGGGTTTAGGTTTAAAAGATGTGTGTTTAGTGGTGCGGAGACATGGATGGGTGTAAGGTAAATGGGATGAGATCTTCGTCATCACAGAGGTATAATTCTTCTAAAATTTGTTGGCCTTCAGGATCAAAATTGGTGTAGTTGTTGTATTATTTTTATAGTGTTTTGAGCTTCACTCTTTTTGACTTATCTACTCTTACCCCTCGCTTTCCTCTTCGTCTAGTTTTCTTTTGCTTTGGGTTTTGAGGTTTGATAGCAAGGGGGTGTCCGCTAAAAAATCCACTTGTAGAAGGATGGCCGAGCTGGAAGAGGCCTGTCCAGAGGGGACAGTATTGTCAGTGGGGGGTGAGTGAGATGGGGGAGGTCTGGGGGCCATGAGTGAATTGGGAGGCTCAATGGTCCTGTTAGATCTGGATCCCCCAGGGGGACCATTGGGAGATACATGGGGCGAATTGTTAGAGCATACAGCTGGTTGATGTGTTGCCTCTACTGTGGTTGGGATGACCCCACTGGACTGGGTGTCATGGGTGTTGCCAGTTGTTGTCTTTTTGACTGTACCCCTCTGGTGGGGTCTCTGTGTACAAGGGGGTAGAGGAGGAGGGAGTAAGGGAATGGGATTAGAGTTATGGTTATAAGAGTTTGTTTTATTTTGATTCTTATACAAGATATATGAAGAAATGACACTTTGCTACAATGTAAAGTAGTGAGTGTACAGCTTGTATAACAGTGTAAATTTGCTGTCCCCTCAAAATAACTCAACACACAGCCATTAATGTCTAAACCGCTGGCGACAAAAGTGAGTACACCCCTAAGTTAAAGTGTCCAAATTGGGCCTAAAGTGTAAATATTTTGTGTAGCCACCATTATTTTCCAGCACTTCCTTAACCCTCTTGGGCATGGAGTTCACCAGAGCTTCACGGCTTGCCACTGGAATCCTCTTCCATTCCTCCATGATGACATCACAGAGCTGGTCAATTTTAGAGACCTTGGCTCCTTCACCTTCCATTTGAGGATGCCCCACAGATACTCAATAGGGTTTAGGTCTGGAGACCTGAGTGGAGGTACTCACAAGGAAATGAAGCAAGGGTGCTTTGCAGTGTTTTAACTGTTTTTCGAAATGTCTTTCTATTGCTGAAACATGGTCTTAAATTGTTCCTACACCGCCTGGACCGGATTCTGATGCCATGTATTACATGCTGTCTAGAGCGATGGGCGCGGAGTTCTCTCCATGTCATTATTGATCTGCCCTTACATTTGCCTACACTCAGTATGATGTGATTGGCCTGATGAAGAGGCGTATGTCTCGACAATGCGTCGCCAGTACCGCAAGCCCACTGCTGCGACCATAAGTGACGTTTGAGGGACTTTGCTCCGCCGCTCTGAGACACGGGAAGCGATGGAAGCCACTGACGTTTCCCCAACTCCTGAGCCCTGTGAAGCATCCAGCCCATCTCCTCCACTTCTGGTCTGCCAGGCGTATCTGCTGAGTACAGCCCACAGTGGCTAACACTGCAGTGCACCCTTGTTTCATTTCCTTGTGAGTACCTCTACTTGTGTTTTAATAAATCTGTTTATACAGCTGCACTTTGAGGCGCTGTGACCACTGGCAGTGGTCACTGATGGGTGACTGGCGGTGGTCACTGATGGATGACAGGTCACAGGTCACTGATAGGTATCTGACTGTGCACAGTTTGGTAAAGAATATGGGACTTTTAAGGTGCAAAAGATAAAGAAACAGATATAAAAATTCAAATATTTTATTTGATTCTTAATTAACCACTTCCCGCCCGGCCTATTGCCAAATGATGGCTGGGCGGGGGGGTTCATTAACCTGACCGGATATCTATTGACGTCCTCAGGATAAGCCACTAGCACGCGCCCGTGGGGTTCACGGTAAACAGCCAATTTAACTGTGTATAAACACAGCCGATCACAAGCACTTCCGGTAAGCGGCAGCACGCCGCAAGTGAGTCAAGTGCACGCCCCCAGAGGCGTGCCCACGTGATCGGGGGGGAGTGGGTGTCCCTCGGACACAGCGCTTCCCCGATCTGTAAACAGCCAATAAAATTGTTCACAAATGTAAAAAAAAAAAAAATAGAGTTAGACTTACCGGTAACTCTGTTTCTAGGAGTTGTCCAGGACAGCACTAGAGAGATAGGCTCCTCCTCCGAAGGCAGGAAACACATCACAAGACTTTAAAGGGCAGTCACCATCCATTCTCCCTCAGTCTTTAACTCCCCCAGAATGTAACGATTTCTGTAAGAAACAAAAAATACTCGTTAAAAGTTATAACAGCATATAGGGAGGGAATCCCTGCTGTCCTGGACAACTCCTAGAAACTGAGTTACCGGTAAGTCTTAAGCCTCGTACACACGGTTCGACGATCGTATACAACAGGTCATACGAACGACTGTTGTATGCTAATCCGACCGTTAGTACGCACGATTAGAACAGCTGATGTACGATGGTCGTACAACAGGTGTTGTATGAGCAAAGCAGAAAACTTTGGTTGTACGACAAGCGTTCATACGACTGTTGTACCGTGTGTAAAGAGAAGTTGGTGCCACAAGTTGTACCTACCAAAACACGTATGCTCCAAGTCAGCAACGTCCGGAAGTGTCCGTTCATGTAAACCTAGTTCCAATTTCATAATGCATATTTGTTTGTCTATCGGCAATTGAATTCAAATAGCAAAATGCAGCTCACATTAGCATCTTTTTCAATGAGATAATAATTTAGATGCATTGCTAGAGGTACTCACGTTCCGAACGTAATGAAAGACAGTTTTTCTGTAGTGATAGAAATATAATTGGTAATATTGTGAATCTCTTTAATTCTATTAATCATTTCCCCAATATCATTATTTTGGAAATATAATTACCAAAATAACTTTTTTTCCCCTTGCTAATTGTTCTAACTTATTCTAAGTTATTTCTCACACACAGCATATGCATGCTTGCAATGACACCCAAAAATACATTCTGCTACTCCTCCTATGTATGGCGATACCCCATGTGTGAGGCTTTTACACGGCCTGGCCACATACAAAGGCCATATTTGTTAAAAAAGTTTGAAATATCCAATAAATTTCGTTCCACTTCATGATTGTGTCCCACTTGTTGATTCTTCACAAAGAATTACAGTTTTATATCTTTATGTTTGAAGCCTGAAATGTGGCAAAAGGTCGCAAAGTTCAAAGGGGGCCGAATACTTTCGCAAGGCACTGTAAGGCAGCTTAGGCAGCTGCCTTACGGCGCCAGGCCAGGAGAGGGCGCCAAACCCAGGCATTCCTCAACAAGAAGTTTTTCTGGCATCAGATCTGCTCACAGCTTTACGTAGCTTAGGTGCCTGGGGGGGAGGAGTTGAGTGAGACCAGGGGGAGGGAGCCCTGACCCAGCTTCAGCCACGGCTCCTGTACACGAGAGAGACGATCCCTGCTAAGTTGTGAGAGGAGGAGGAGTCCAGGAGGAGGAGCCAGCAGGAATGCTATGGGAAGCCTTAGAAGAAATCATGGTGTGGTGCTGTGCCGCCCCCTCCCCAGCTCATCTCTCCCCTCCATGGGCATTTTGCCTGGGCAGGAAGGCTGGCTGCAGTGTGTGTAACAGTCTCACTTCACTGTGAGCCCAGCCAGCCCGCTCCTCCTCTTCTCTCCCTGCTTGAATGGGAGAAGAGAAAGAACGATGCGTCTGCTCCAGCCCCGCCCCCTCTGTGTCTGCCCCGCCCACACTCCTATCCCCAGCCTGCAGCCAATATCAGAAAGGGGATGTGGTGGGCGGGAGATTCAAAGTGACAACAGCTTCAGCTGCATCTGGGCTATGGCTGCATGATTGGTGCCCCTGTGTGAGCCATCAGATGAGTGGGAGCTGAACTCTCTCTCTTTATCTCTTCTCTCCCCCATCTGCCTCCCTCCCCAGCTTTGTGTTTAACCCCTTCCTTACCGGGCACTTAAACCCCCCTCCTGCCCAGACCAATTTTTGGCTTTCAGCGCTGTCGCATTTTGAATGACAATTGTGCGGTCCTTTTTTCCCCACAAATAGAGCTTTTTTTTGGTGGTATTTGATCCCCTCTGCTTCATTTCTGATCGCCGCTATAAACAAAAAATGAGCGACAATTTTGCAAAAAAGAACAATATTTTTTACTTTTTGCTAAAGTACAAATCCATTAAAAAAACTATTCATCAGTTTTGGCCGATATATATTCTTCTACATATTTTTGGTAAAAAAAAAAACCGCAATCGGCATATATTGATTGGTTTGCGCAAAAGTTATCGCGTCTACAAACTGGGAATTGATTTATGGCGTTTTTATTATTTTTTTTTTTATTACTAGTAATGGCGGCGATCTGCGATTTTTATCGGGACTGCGATATTGGGGTGGAAATGTCGGACATTTTTTACACATTTTTGGGACCAATGACATTTATACAGCGATCAGAAATTTAAATGTCCACTGATTACTGTGTAAATGTCATTGGCAGTGAAGGGGTTAACCAGCAGGGGGCAGTGAAGGGGTTAAATATGTTCCCTGGGTGTGTTCTAACTGTGGGGGGGCAGGGCTGGCCGGGACATAACAGATCTAACTGATCCCAGTGACAGGGATCAGTAGATCTGTTATGTCCCCTGTCACAGGACGGGGAACCTCCGTGTTTACAACGGCGGTTCCCCGTTCTGAGGCTCCTAAAGGTGATCGGCGGGTCTCGGGCGGACATTGAGTCCGCCCGACCCACGGGCACGCTCGCGCAGCGTGCGCGCCACCGCTGCCGCCGGGGGCGCGCCTGGAGCGCGCCTGGAGCGTGCGCAGTGGAGGACGTCCATGGACGTCCTCCGGGCATTTCAGGTCCGCGCTGGAGCCGTACTTCGGCTATAGCGCGGACCTGGAGTGGTTAAAGGAGCTTCACACACTTGGCAGGGTGGTTTGCTGTCCAGGTAGCCCAGGCTTTTACAGGCTGCATGCTTTCTCTACACTTAGATGAGCCCAGGAGGTGGAGGGCTCTGGTGTCATTGGATGAGATTTGTTGCTCTGATGGGGGGGGGGGGTGATCATTATGGAGTGTAGGTGAGAGCTGTGCAGGTCTGTAGTGACAATGACCCCAGCATTGGATGGGTGAACACACACTGGATGTGAGCTTTGTCTCCTGTAGACCTTCCTTGCTGTATGCTGGGATCGGTCCTGGTAGTTGTGTCCCTGTATTGTCTTTATCCTTCTATAGGCTGTATGCTGAGGATTGTGTTGAGCCCCCTGTGTGCTGTCTTTTGTGGTGCAGCAGTACAATGAGACAATCACACTTCTTTCTGACATTCGTCATACATTATCTTGTGGAATTCTATGACTGATGGAAACCTGTTGGACTTTCCCTGCTTATTCAGCACCATGAGCTGTAGCCAGCAACGCTGATCTGTTTATTCTGATGGCAGAAAAATCTCCCTGCGGTCAGAATACAATCCCTCAATGGGCAGGATTCCCCCATCCACCTTCTGGATATGGATTGGAAAATCAAGTCTTTTTTTTGTCCAACACGCTGGAGGACTGTCTTAGTTGCTGTTTTTACACAAACTGTCCTGCAGATGTAGCAGTTAGAGGGATGAGACAGACCATTTACCACTGACAGGGGTGCTTAAATGATCAGCTCTTATTTATGTAAAACCTTTATCCCTAAAGGAAAAATGCTGTTTCTTTAACTGATTATAAAGTGTTAGCTGGAGTTTGTCTTCAATTTATTAGTGTATATAATTTTTCTAGCACATCAGACACTCCCTTCCTCTCAGACTGACAATGCTGCTGTGCCCCCTGTGCTCCTTCATCCAAAGTGGGGGAAATCTAATACAGGTGGAATTGTTACTGGCCAGATCACTAGGTGAAAATTGAGGGAAATAAGCCTTAAAAAGAAAACTAATGCAGTGGTCACATCTATTCAGGTATTCTGACAGAATGGTGTTGTCTGTCAGAATACAAAGCCCAGAAGGGGGAAGGGGGTGCTCATCCATCTACGTTGTTAGTGTGGATGGAGGAATCTGTTAAGCTGCCTAAGCTATACACTATACAATCTGATTGTACAATCTCCTTTAGTTTCACTGAAATTAGTCCTATGAAGACCAACCTGAACATTCTTTTTTAATGAGTATCAAATCAGGCAGGCCATTATACTACATAATTGTTAATAAATCTAAAAGTATTGTACAATCAGATTGCATAGGGTGTGGTTAGCCGTAGATGTGTTGCCATATGGGCCTGGGAGGTTGTATTCTAGAGGGAAAAGAGGGTAGTAGTAGGACGATGGAGTTGGGGGGGGAGGGGGGGCACCAAAATGCTCCTTTGCCTGAGTTGACAAAAATCCTTGCACCGGCCCTGCCTTCAGGCGTTCCTACGAGCATAAATTACACATCTCATTTCTCAGCCACCTATTACACTTTTGAAGGCCCTGGAACACCAGGACAATGGTATTGCCCACAAAATGACACCATTTTGGAAAGCAAACACCTTAACGTATAATCTATGAGGCATAATGAGTCTTTTGAACTGTTAATTTTTTTCCAGAAGTTGTTGGAAAATGTGGGGAAAAAAATGAAAATGCATTTTTTTAACACAAAGTTGACCATTTATACGATATTTCCAACACATAGCATGTACATAGCAAAAATAAATTACACATAAAATACCCTAATGACCTATTACACTTTTGAAGGTCCTGGAGCACCAGGACAGTGGAATTACCCACAAAATGACCCCATTTTGAAAAGCAAACACCCCAACGTACTCAGATGGGCTAGTGACAGGCACTCGGGTACTCAGATGGGCTAGTGACAGGCACTCGGGTACTCAGATGGGCTAGTGACAGGTACTTGGGTATTCAGATGGGCTAGTGACAGGTACTAGGGTACTCAGATGGGCTAGAGACAGGCACTCAGATGGACTGGTGACCGGTACTCGGGTACTCTGATGAGCTGGTGACAGGTACTCGGGTACTCAGAAGGGTTGGTGACGGGTACTCTGATGGGTTGGTGACATGTACTCGGGTACTCTGATGGGCTGATGACAGGTACTCAGATGGGCTGGTGACAGGTACTCGGGTAGTGTGATGTGTTGGTTACAGGTACACGGGTAATCTGATGGGTTGGCGACAGGTACTCGGGTACTCTGATGGTCTGGTGACAGGTGTTTGGTACTCAGATGGGCTGGTGACAGGTACTCGAGTACTCTGATGAGATGGTGACAGATGCTCGGGTACTCTGATGGATTGGTGACAGGTACTAGGCTACTCAGATGGGCTGGTGACAACTACTCGGGTACTCTGATGGTCTGGTGCCAGGTACTTGGATACCCAGATGGGCTAGTGACAGGCACTCGGCTACTCAGATGGGCTAGTGACAGGTACTAGGGTACTCAGATGGGCAAGTGACAGATACTCGGGTACTCAGATGGGTTGATGACAGGTACTCGGGTACTGTGATGAGCTGGTGACAGGTACTCGGGTACTCTGATGGGCAGGTGACAGGTAATCATGCACTCTGATGTGCTGGTGACGGGTACTCTGATGGGCAGGTGACAGGTACTCGGGTACTCAGATGGGCTAGTGACAGGTACTAGGGTACTCAGATGGGCTAGTGACAGGTACTCAGATGGACTGGTGACCGGTACTCGGGTACTCAGAAGGGTTGGTGATGGGTACTCTGATGATTGGTGACATGTGCTCGGGTACTCTGATGGGTTGGTGACAGGTACATGGGTAATCTGATGGGTTGGCGACAGGTACTCGGGTACTCTGATGGGTTGGTGACAGGTACTCGGGTACTCTGATGGGCTGGTGACAAGTACTTGGGTACTCTCATGGGCTGGTGACAGGTACTTGGGTACTGTGATGGGTTGGTGACAGGTACTCGGGTACTCTAATGGGCTGGTGACAGGTACTTGAGTACTCTGATGGGCTGGTGACAAGTACTCAGGTACTCTCATGGGCTGGTGACAGGTACTCGGGTACTGTGATGGGCTGGTGACAGGTACTCGGGTACTCTGATGGGCAGGTGACAGGTATTTGTGTACTCTGATGTGCTGGTGACGGGTACTCTGATGGGCAGGTGACAGGTACTCATGTACTCTGATGTGCTGGTGACAGGTACTCTGATGGGCAGGTGACAGGTACTCGGGTACTCTGATGGGCAGGTGACAGGTACTCTGATGGGCAGGTGACAGGTACTCGGGTACTCTGATGGGCAGGTGACGGGTACTCTGATGAGCTGGTGACAGGTACTCGGGTACTCTGATGGGCAGGTGACAGGAAATCAGGTACTCTGATGTGCTGGTGACAGGTACTCGGGTACTCTGATATGCTGGTGATGGGTACTCTGATGGGCAGGTGACAGGTACTCGGGTACTCTGATGTGCTGGTGACGGGTACTCTGATGGGCAGGTGACAGGTACTCGGGAACTTTGATAGACAGGTGACAGGTACTTGGGTACTCTGATGGGCAGGTGACAGGTACTCGGGTACTCAGATGGGTTGATGAGAGGTACTCGGGTACTGTGATGGGCTGTTGATAGGTACTCAGATGGGCAGGTGACAGGTACTCGTGTACTCTGATGTGCTGGTGACGGGTACTCTGATGGGCAGGTGACAGGTACTCGGGTACTCTGATGTGCTGGTGACGGGTACTGTGATGGGCGTTGACAGGTACTTTGATTGGGTGGTGACAGGTACTCTTTATTAGGGGAGCAATCAGTGTGATTGGTGCACACAGTAAGCAGTAACGAGCTGTTACCGCTATCTCCTCCTCACACACGATCGGTGTGTGAAGGACAACCCGGTAACAGCTCGTTACCGCGGATTCTTGTCAGTCTGTGACCGGCTGTGATTGGACACAGCCGGTCACGTGGTAAAGAGCCAATATCATTGGCTCTTTACCGTGATCAGGGTTGGGCTTTGTCCGAGGGACAAGCCCGAACCCCGATCGCCGTGCTGCACGCCCCCGGGGGCGCGCACGAGCGGCATGCACACTGCTGTGTATTGTTGTCGGAAGTGACCGGCTGTGATAGGACATAGCCAGTCACGTGGTAAAGAGCCAATTTTATTGGCTCTTTATCCCGATCATGGAGGGCCGGAGTCCCGAGGGACACGGCCGGTCCCCAATCGCCGCGATGCGGGCCCCTGGGGGCGGCGAAAACAAGTGGACGTCATATGACGTCCACTTAGGATGGGGAGTGCACCTTGCCGATGTATAATTACTATACGCCAGTAAGGAAGTGGTTAATGTAACTGCCTAATTCCAACCTGTAATTTGACTCCAAAAACATAGGTAAGTATTTTTATTTTCATTATTATTTATTTTTAAGACTAAACAACATAAATGAAATTATAAATGCATGATTTCTGCAAATTAAATACAACAGAATCAAGTGCTTCACAACAGTAAAATGGTTAAAGCAAAAACAAAATCAAAAAACGACAAAAAAAAAAACTGAAAGCAAATTAACCCATCAATGGGGGTATTGCCCATAATGCCCAGGCCATGGCTGTTGGTGGGGGCCATGGGGACCATATTGCCACTGGCCAGTATGCTTGTGTGGTGGTTGGAATGGGTGCAGAGATGGTGTAGGTGGGGGAGGTGGTGGTACATTTTCATGGAGCTCTGTGAAGTCAGTAATTTGGCCCCTTTCCCCCTTGAACAGGACCTGTGTAATGAGCTCCTCTGCCCTGCTCCTTTGGTAGGGAGCCATGGCCTTTAATTTTGCAGCTGCGTATGCCCCAAATGTTTTTTGCTGGTCCAAATCCCTATGTAGGATGGCTGTGGCCGTCCTAAAAAATGTGGATGCGCCCTCATCCACATTATGGATTTTTCTTTTTCTCTTCATCCCAATATGGAGGGGAGGGATTTGGGATTGGCAAGGCTGTGATGAAAGCTGGGATGGCCCAGCAACTTCCTCCTCTGTCATTGTCTCTGTGACACTGTCCTGTGTATGAAAAGTGACATTATTTTAATATATATTTGTTTGTGTGGGTCATCAATCCAAACAACTGAACATTTCATGACTATTGCTAATAGAACAATTTGAAATACAAAACACTAGCATTCTGGCACCAGCATTTGGATTTATCCTAAAAAAAAGACTTTAGGCCACAACTGTGTTTGGATATTGAAACAAATGTGTAAAGGCTCAAATATTTCAGCAATAAGGTTTAGTTATTACCATTACAATATGTTCACCAACACTATACCTGGGTCAAGACGGCCTCCTCCTCATCTTCATCCTCAGGTCTAGGAGCCATGGCCTCAGCAGAAGTAGAGGGAAGGGTGGATAGGGATGGCCTGCACTCAGAGGGGTTTTTTTTTTTAACCACTTAAGGACCGGAAGGATTTCCAGCTTTAGGACCGGAGCCATTTTTGCGATTCGGCGCTGCGTCGCTTTAACTGACAATTGCGCGGTCGTGCGACGTTGTACCCAAACGAAATTTGCGTCCTTTTTTTCCCACAAATAGAGCTTTCTTTTGGTGGTATTTGATCACCGCTGCGTCATTTCTGATTGCCGCTATAAGCAAAAGAAGAGCGACAATTTTGCAAAAAAACCCAAATTTCTTACTTTTTCCTAAAATACAAATCCAAAAAAAATATATAAAAAAACATTTTTTTTCACAGTTTTTGGCCGATTTATATTCTTCCTCATATTTGCGATAAAAAAAAAACGCAATCGGCGTTTATTGATTGGTTTGCGCAAAAGTGGTCGCGTGTACGGATGATGAGAATTCATTTTTGGGGTTTTTATTTTTATTTTTTTTTTTAATAATAATGGCGGCAATCTGCGATTTTTTGCGGTACTGCGATATTTCAGCGGACATGTCGGACCATTTTGACACTTTTTTGGGACCATTGGCATTTATACAGCGATCAGTGCTATAAAAATGCACCGATTACTGTGTAAATGCCATTGGCAGTGAAGGGGTTAACCTGCAGGGGGCGCTCTAAGGGTTAACTATGTTCCCTGGGCGTGTTCTAACTGTATGGGGGCTTGCCTATCTGGGGAAGGGAAGTGGTCACAGCCTTCACGTACAGGAAGGCTGTGATCACAGCCCTTCCCCCTCATACAGAGCGGAGGTCCGTGTTTACATACACGGACCTCCGCTCACTCGCTCCGGGGGGGCCATCGCGGGTAGCCGGCGGCAATCGAAGCCACCGCACCCGCTCCCTGGCCCCCCCTGGACACAGTGGGCGCGCGCGCTCACTAAACTCGTTCCCGCAGCCGCCGCCATATGACGGCGCTTTGCGGGAATGAGCCACTTTGCCGCCGTCAGATGCCGATCGGCGGTCGGCAAGTGGTTAAAATGCAGGCTGTCAAAGTACCATAGCTTCCGTACATAGACAGCAGATGCTGCAGCTCCGGACCTTTGGGAGTCTTGTACCTTTTTCACCTCCCTCCCATATGTAGTCCTGATGTTCGCAATTTTGTTGCATACATATTTAGCTGTAGCATCAGGTTTGATTAGCTTGCACAGCTCCACCAATTGCTGTACAGATGCCAGCCTTCGGGCCCGATTAAAATATTCCTTCGTGTGGACATTCCACAGACTGGGGTGTTGCCTGTACAGATCGATAAACTGACAGGAAATCTTGCAAGAAAAAATTGTTGCTAATTATGCCTGCAAGACACAAGACAAAGCATCATGCAACTACGCCCAGCATACCCCTAAAAGCTCCACCAAATCTAGGCCACAAGCCAAGCAGCATAAGCCATTCTTCCCAATCCAATCCAAGCATAACAATATAGACCTCTACCCACCTATGTCAGAAGTTCCAGTCGAACCTTTGTTTGCACCAGATAGTGAGCAGTTTCTCACACGTTCGTTCTCACACAATGTTCCTACCTACGGCCGTTTCCTTGAGCATTAGTTCGACTTTTATACACTGCGCATGCGTACCGCTCTCAGGTGTGACGTGACGCTGGGGCGTGACACGTACCAACGCCTCCAGGGAACGAACAATCGCAACTCTACGATCGGGCAAAAACCATGGTGAATTCCCGCAGGAGCCAGGCTACTGGACACCACAAAATGAAGGCCACCCCCATGACCAGGGCAGAAATGGTGGACATGGTGGGAATCATGGAGGCCCGGGACTATGATTGTAAGAGGGGGGATTATAAGAGGCCGAACAGCCATAAGGATTATATCCTGGAGAGGGTCATTGAGCGGCTGTCTCACAAATATGGAGTCCAGCGGGCAAAGGATCAGCTCTGCAAGCACTGGTCCGATCTCAAACATCGGGAGCAAGACCAGCTGCGCCGGATCTATCGAAGCCTTGAAAAAAGTAAGCAATATTTTTTTTTAACCAATATGTAGATGTGTAAATTAGGTGTCTGGATCTGTTCTTGGTCAAAGTAGCTAGAGAGAATTATTTGTGAATTTTTGAACTCTTTGTATGCCTTGGGGTTCCCAAATAAAGCATACTGTATATGAAGAATACCATTTTAGACTGTTTTCAGACATTCCTTTAGCTTTTGCACTTATGTTCTTTTTGTATTTTGCAACAGGGAAACCACCCCCCCCCCCCAAGGGACCAACGGATGTTCTCACCCCTTGCCCATCAGCGGAGGTGGAATCAAGCCCACCTTCACGCACAGAATGTAAGTGCTAAATGACAACAATACAAATTCTGCCACAGACAGGGGTGCTGCTAGGTGGACAAAAGGATGGGGGTTTCAGGCCTAAATTAAAGGATAAGTATCACTTTACAGGCTGCTGACTGATTCATCAGTGCCCATTAATCGAGCCTTGCTAGTGCAGACATGGGGAGAGGATAGGCCCCAGTGCTGGAAGGCACACAAATGCATATGATGGATATCAGACAGCCCACATCCCATAGGAGCGAGGAGGGGGGGGAGCAGCTGTAGGAGTTGACAAATGTTGCACTTGTTAAAGCGGTAGTAAACCCATCCATTTAACAGGTTAAGAACCAGTCACATTTCCGGCATTGGTTGTGCTCTAAACCAAACTGTCAAACCATCCAATGGCTGGTGTCATAGCTGATCACATGTGCAGCATTATAGCAGTTTTTTTGCACATAATCCTACAGAGTCACCCCAAGCCCATGCGAGAAGTCCACCAGATGCACCCAGCCAAGCCCAATTGCAAGGTTGGTCAACTCGAAAAATATCCTACAATGTATGTGTTGAACCTGTAATGACTTTGGGATGCTCAATGAATGCATTTGACATTTTTTTTCTTTAGAAGAAGCATATTCCCTTGAGCTGTCCCAACATCCCAAGCCCCCAAGGGAACAAGCTGCGAGTGAGCCTGTCGTTTGCCCTTGTAAGTACTGTTCTAATATTGCTTCTTGTGTATTGACATGTCTGTTGGTACATGGGACAGCTGACCGCAGTTAATAATCTACACCAACACACCTTTTTTCCTTTGTTCTAAAGTATGGCCATGGCCTTTATTATTGTTGCCTTTAAAGTGGCTGTAAAGTGCCCCCCCAACCCAAAAAAAATAGGCCCACCCAAGGCATAATAGCTCTTTCTGAAATAGTTACCTTGGAACGAAGCTGCTGCACCGGTCTCAGCACCCCACTGTCACCGGCAACATATTTCTTCCAGGTCTGCGCCTCCATCCAATCACAGCACGGGCTCCAGCGCTGTGGTTGGCCTAGGCGCCCTGATGTCACTCCCGCGCATGTGCATGGGAGCCGCCCTTTACGGCACGTCAACAGAAGAAACCTTACCTGAGGCTATCCCGGGTGCCCATTCTTCAGTGCACGTGCCGATGACGTCGGCACATGCTGAGACAGGGAATATCTCTTCAAGTGTACTGGTTTAGGAGATATTTCCCGGACCTACAGGTGAGCCTTATTGTAAGCTTACCTGTAGTTTAAAGTGGTTGTCATAATTTGCCAAACACTTGTACAAATACATTACTTTTTGATTCCTACATTCAAACCGGTGTCACACCACAGCCACTATGTCTCGAGCTGTATGAACCAAGTAAAGGTTAAATCGCCCCAACTTTCATATGAAAACTTCACTCGAAAGACTTTAGATAAAAATGCATCAAATACCAATCAATGTCAAGATATCACATTTATAAAAACTACCAAAATAACACAAATCACTATGTTGGCCCTCAGCCACTTGACCATCATTGCACTTATGCATTTTCCTCTACTTAACAGGTCATGAGGTTCCACAATGCACCATTGGAAGACTCAGGAGGGAAATTCAGTGGTGCTGTGGGGAGCTACAGGACATCCAGAGGGCAGTGCAGGACCTCCAACGGCGATTGACGGATGTTGGGGATATGCTTGTGAAATTTTAATTCTTCTTGCAATTGGGCTGGTTTTTGTGGACCCCATTTTAGGGCCTGTTGCCTGTTTGAAACGGCTTCTTGAAAAAGAGTGAAAACATGTACTCTATCTCATTAGGGGTTGTCAAGTGTCATCTTGCTGGGTGGGCAGACCCCCTTCCTCCAAACTGGAGTTTTTTGGAAAAAGGGGTGTTACATCTTCAAAATGTGTGAGTTGATCCCATCAGGGGTTCTGAGCTGACATGTTTTGGGGGTGCCCACCTTTATCCAAACTCCACTAGCTTGGATAAAGGGGGGAAACCCTGAAACGCATCAGCTTAGAACCCCTGATGGGATCAACTCACACGTTTCACAGATGCAACACCCCTTTCTCCAAGAAACTCCAGCTTGGAGGAAGGGGGGGTCTGCCCACCCAGAAAGATGACACTTGACAACCCCTGATGAGATAGAGTACATGTTTACACTCGTTTGTGGCCTACCAGGTTTCTATGTTTGACATCTGTTTTTTACATGTTGCAAAGCACCTCAGAATGTGCAAGTAATATAAAGGTTTGATACCAACAGTGTGTGGCTTCTTCTTTACTTTATGTATGCCTGTGAGTTCCATAAAGTTTAGGTTTTTACAGAGCGAATGTGCTCTTCTATGTGGTCAACACAGGTGTAGTTTATCTAGAAAAATGTAAACCAGTTGTATCATGGAATGCATGAAGAACAAAAACATTGTGTATTTGTGTATATGTAGCACACCCCCTGCACACAAAAATACTTTGCGGAAGCTGATATTGTGATCTCATGGAGAAATTAAGTTTAGATTTCCCTCTTGGAGCAAGTGCAGAAATAAAACACCTATCAACATCTCTTTTAGACATCTAAAAACCACAGACAAGAGTAGTTAAACTGAAGGATTCATTTATAAGGCTAAACATACATTAAAACAAGATCAGGAATCATGTTTTGCCAGGACACAGCCACAAAATACTGCATATATTTGATACACAAATCCCTTGCATTCTGGGTGGCCAAGGTAGCCCGTCTAATCTGGAGGTCTGCCATTGCATCCAACGACAGACGACATTCAGCTGATGTACTCGGGCCTGGCAGGGCTGCACGGTCAGTGGGCACTGTTGAGAGATAATTGGTCGCATTCCTGCGTAAAAAATTATGCAGGATGCAGCAGCACAGTACCACGTGATTAAGCTTATACAAGGCCAGGTTGATTGGAGTCAAAATGAGACGGAACCTGTTGGACAAAATTCCGAAGGCGTTTTCCACCACCCTTCTAGCACGAGAAAGTAGATAGTTAAAAATCCTCTGGTCAGGTTGCATGGAGGAAATGGCTTCATAACATGTTCACCGAGCCCAAACGCCTCATCTGCAACAAGGACAAAGTTGAGACCCTCCACGTTTTGGTCTGCAGGTGGCAAGTTAAGGGTGCCATTCTGAAGCCGCCTATAAAACTCCGTCTGCTTGATCACTCCTCCATCAGAGTTGCGGCCATTCTTCCCCACATCCAGGTACAATAATTCATAGTTGGCAGACACTATGGCAAGCATCACAATGCTCGCTCAGCCCAGGAAGCAGACAGTGCCCGAGTGGAATGGGCGATGGGGGAAAAAGGGCACTCTTTCCCCAAGGCTTTGTATGCCTCCACAATAGCTTGCTTTATCCAACGAGCAATTGTGTTTTTGAAGCTTGGAAACCAGTTTTCTTACCAGCGTGTAACGCAGGGCATTAGACTTCCTAATTTCCTTGGACATTTCAAGGTATTGAAGGGTACAAGCTCTTACATCTAATTGCTGAAACTCACCTTCCTTCTGGTTAGTTGGAGATGCTGAGAAGGAAGGCAGAACGATCTCTTGAGGCCTATTGTAATCAGATGCCACTTTGGGCAGGAACCCCGGGTCCATGCACAACACCAGCCTGTCATCGAAGATCTGGAGAAATGGCTCTTTCATAGAGAGTGCCTGTAGTTCGCTCACCCGTCTGGCCATCGTGACGGCTACCAAAAACGCTGTTTTGAGACTAATTCTCAGGGACAGGTCTGCTTTCAGGGACAGATCCCATCTAGGGAGGACTTTAAAAGGAACAGGTCTAATTCTTGCCAGCCCCTTGAAGAACCTACTAATAAGTGGGTCTAAGGCCATCCAATACTTGGAGTAGATAGCCTGGGTTACCCGCTTCCTACTCGACATGATAGTGTTAACCACCTTATCTGAAAGCCCCTTTTTCTTCAGGAGGCGTTTTTCAGATACCAGGCTGATAGGTTTCAAGTTTCGGATATTTGACATCAGAACCAGTCCTTGAGAAAGAAGATCTTCCCTTTCGGGAAATATTAGGGGAGGTTCTACTGCTAGGCGCAGCAGCAGGGAGAACCATGGTCTCCATGGCCAATATGGGAACACTAGGATCATGTTGGTGCTCTCCTGCAGGAATTTTCTTAACACTCTGGGTAGGAGCTTGAACGGAGGGAAGGCATAGGCCAGGTTGTAGTGCCACACCTGGGCTAGGGCATCTATCCCCCGAGCTCTTGCATCTAATTTCCAGTGAGAAGTAACTTGGAAGTTTGGCATTCTCTTTGCTGGCAAAAACGTCCATCTCTGGGCGCCCCCATTTTTTTATCAGTTGCCGAAAGACTTCTTCGTTCAGGGACCAAAACTGGATGCCGGCTCAGGAAATCTGCCAGACGGTTGTCCACCCCCCTGAGGTGTACCGTTGAAATGGACTCTAAATTCTTCTCGATCCACTGAAACATGATGTTTGTCATGTGGATCAGGGACAGGCACCTTGTGCCCCCGTTTGTTGATGTAAGAGACTGCCATTACATTGTCCGAGAGAACTTGTACGTGGAGTCCTTTTAGGTCTTTGGAAAAAACCCTTAGGGCTTCCCAAATTGCCTGCAGTTCCCTTCAGTTCGTTGACATCCTGGATTCTGCATTGGACCAATGTCCTTGTGCCACCTGGAGACCCCAGTGGGCCCCCCATCCCCAAGCACTGGCATCCGTGGTGATCCAAATAGATATCGGAGTGACCCATGGAAGGCCCCGGACTAGGTTTGCCTCGTCCCTCCACCACCATAATGACCTCTTTGCCTCTGTGGATAGGCGGAAGGTTTTGTCCAAGGAGTCCCATCCCAGCTTCTCAGGATCTCTGCCTGTAAACGCCTGCAGTGGGCCATGGCCCAGGGGACTGCTGCCATCGTTGCCTGCAGAAGACCCAAGCCTGATATGGCCGTCCGGACCGACAAGTCCAAGTTGGTCTGGAAAGACGCTGGCGTGGCCTTCACCTTCTCTAGCTTTTCCTCTGTGAGGTAGACTATTTGTTTCACTAAATCTACCGTGAAACCTTGATAGCGAAGTGACTGACTGGGATGGCGTCAGGCTTGATTTTTTTCCTGTTCAGCAGCCACCCCAGATTTTCCAAGAATGCGACAGCTGAACTCAGGTCTTTTTCCAGCTGGTGCTCAGAGGAGGCAAAAAATAAAAGGTCGTCCAAGTAAGGGATGGCCACTATCCCCTTTAGTCTGAGAGGAGCCAGTGCTTCTGCCAGGACTTAAGTAAAAATCCTGGGGGAAGATGAGAGGCCAAATAGGAGGGCCCTGAATTGCAGATGGTGAACCTCTTTTCCCCATCTGATCGCAACCCTTAGTAGTTTTTGTGATTCTCTGTGGATGGGTATGTGTAAATATGCATCCCTCAAGTCGAGGGATGCCATAAAACAATCTGGGGGGAGAATGGCTTTCACCGTCCAGATGGTCTCCATCCTGAATCTCTCATAAACTACCCATTCATTCAGGTCTCTATAGTTTATTATGAGGCGGTACTTCCCTGATGGTTTTTATACCACGAAGACCTGCGAGCAGAAACCCCGGTTTACCTCTTCTTGAGGCACTGGGACCAATACTCGCTGGTCTATCAGATTGGCAATTTGTGCCTGTATGGGGCCGATGCCTTTTGGGGGTCTCTGGGAGGGGAGGTCACGAACACCCTTGTGGGTAGTGACCCTTTCAGGTGAATCCGATAACCTGCACGGATGTACCCCTTAATAAAGTTGCTGGGGGGTAATTTTTCCCACTGTGGGAGGTACTCCCACCAGGATGGAGTCACTGAGATTTTGGGCTTTTTTTAGGAGAGGAAAGGACGACGCTCCTCCTCTGCTTTCCTTTCCCCCACTGCCTCTTTGTGGTTGTCCCCTTAGAGGTCTCTGCCTGAGCCCTTTGGGGACGAAAAAAGCGTTTTGCTGGAGCCTTTTTGTTTTTAACAGGAAAGGCCTTGTCGGCTGTTCGGTCTAGGACCTTATCTAGGTCCGGACCGAACAGAAGATCTCCCTCGAATGGTATACCGCAAAACCTAATTTTGGAGGCTGGGTCCCCTGACCATAGGGCTCTACGTGAGCAGTTTACAAGAGCTGCAGACAATTTTACCACTTCTGCAGAGGCATCTGCCATATAGCCAGCTGCTTTCTCTAGCATTGGCAGAGAGTCTAAAATATCCATACATGAGGTACCTCCTTCCAGATGTGACCTCAGTTTGTCTAGCCAGACTTCAAGATTTCTGGCTACAATTGTCATGGCCATTGTCGGCTTAAGACTAGCCATAACCACTTCCCAGGATCGTTTCAACAGAACCTCCATTCTCTTGTCCATGGGCTCTTTCAGAACACCCATGTCCTCAAAGGCCAGGTCTGTCGACTTTGCACATTACACATTTCTGCACCTGCAGCGTGAGACCGCAGACATGTGGGGAGCAAGAGTCCTCCCCGGACTACTGGCCGGAAAAATTGCCGGTCTGCGACCTTCCTCTGGGGCCCGACCCCGGGCTCCAGGCACCTGACAGGTACCACCTTCTCTCTCCTTTAGGCAAAACCTCCTCGTCCACCCCCAGGGAGACGAGTTTCTCCTGCCTCCTCCTCCAGGGAGGAAACACAAAAGTCTGGGGGAGAATGGATGGTGACCGCCCTTTAAAGCCTTGTGATGTGCTTCCTGCTTTTGGAGGAGGAGCCTATCTCTAGTGCTGTCCTGGACAGACGACTAGAGAAATAGTAACTATGTGATCCCTGCCTTTTCTCCTCACACAGAGGAGAAAGCAGTAGCGCAGAGCAGGGATCAGCGAGTTACTCAGTGTCTGTCTACTGTTTTGTGCACAGCACAACCCCCCCCCCCATAAAGAGGACCTGTCAGCAATACCATCTGGTTCTGTCACAGCCCATCTGTCACACAGGCCCACAAGTACCGCCATTGGTACTGCCACACAGGCCAGCCACCAGTACCGCCACCGGTACCACTAAACTGATCCGCTACCAGGACAGCCATCCCTATCACCACACAGGCCAGCCACCATTACGCCACTGGTACCACAAAAACAAATCCGCTACCAGTACAGCCATTCGTATCACCAGATCCGCCACCAGTAATCGCCACCGGTACCACTAAACAGATCCGCTAGCAGTACAGCCATCCATATCACCATACAGGCCAGCCACCAGTACTGCCACCCATATCGCCAGATCCACCACCAATACCGCCATCGGTACCGCCACACAGGCCAGCCACCAGTACAGCCACCGTTCCCGCTAAACGCAGGTCCACCACCAATACTGCCACCCATCAGTACTGCCATCAGTATAATCACCAGGCCCACTATCATGTCTCAAAGAGTATATACCCTTGAGGAGGCTTATAAAATTCTTGCCATGTCGGATGATGAGAGCAGCGGGGAGCTCTCATCAAACGATTCTGGTTCGGAGTATGAGCCATTAGAGGGCAGTGGATCAGAGTCTGATTCAGCTGAGGAAACCGCCCCCCCCGCCCCTAAAAGAATGAGAAGATTAGGACCAAGATCCGCCCACAACCAGGTGTGCAAGTTGACACTACAAATTTTGCCCTGTTGGACTACTTTTATTTGTTTTTCACCCCCAAATTGCTACAGAGTATAGTGGACCAAACCAATCTGTATGCAGAACAATTCATTGCTGCTAATCCCACTTCATTTTATGCCCTCATGGTACATTGGCAACGTCTGACACTGGACGAATTGAAAATATTTTTGGGCCTCACAATGAATATGTGGATTACACAAAAAAATTAACTCCATGGGTATTGGTCCACTCACCCAATCCACCACATTCCCATATACTCAGCTGTCATGTCCAGGACAAGATACGACATGATAATGCGTTTCTTCCAATTTAATTCGCAGTGCCCTCCCCGAGATCACCCCAAAGATGATAAATTATATAAGATGCGCCCCCTAATTCCTTTTCCCAGACATTCTCCCAAGTGTTCACCCCAGATAAAAATATCTGTGTGGATGAGTCCCTCATCCATTTCACTGGCCGGCTGCATTTCAAACAGTACATGCCCAGCAAGAGGTCCAGGTATGGCTTAAAACGTAACAAGTTATGCGATCGAGCCACTGGCTATGTGTACTCCTTCAGAATATATGAAGGTAAAGACTCCCAACACCAGCCCCGTGATTGCCCTACACATATATATTGGAACCAGTGGGAAGATTGTCTGGGAGCTGGTATACCCCCTCTTTGGAAAAGGATACCACCTATACGTGGATAACTTTCATACCAGCCTGCCCCTATTTTGCCATCTTTATCAAAAGACAACCCTGGCCTGCGGCACCTTCAAAAAAAAAAAATAAAATAAAAATAAAAAAAAAAAAAAAAAACACGGAAGGGCTTCCCACAAAATCTCCTCACCCAAAAGCTACAAAACGGGGAATCTGCCTTCATGAGGAATGAAGAGGTATTGGCCATGAAGTGGAGGGACAAGAAAGATGTCCACATCCTCTACTATCCACAATAACACCTCGGTGAGATCCAAAGAAGACATGGCCCCGTTGTAAAGCCCAAGTGTGTCCACGACTACAATCTATTCATGGGGGGGTGAATTTAAATGACCAGATGGTACAGCCCTATTTAATCTACCCGAAAATCCAGTTTTTGGTATAAGAAAGCCACATTTCACCTTTTTCATATGGCCATGTATAATTAGTTTGTGTGTTGCCAAAGATCGTCTGAAAATTAATCCCTCACCTACTTCAAATACATTGAAAAAATTATTACTGCCCTCATTTATCAGCAAGGACCCGTCCAGAAAGTATTCGCTCCGATAGTGTGAGTCGACTCCACGAGCAACATTATCCCTTCCCCCCCCCCCCCCACAGAATCCAGAAGAAGACGACGACAGAAGAGATGCCGTGTATGCTCCAGGAGGAGGAGTCAGAAGAGATACCACCTATTATTGCCCCGACTGTCCCTCCAAACCTGGCCTGTGCATCGGACATTATTTCAAAAATGATCATACACAAATCAGATGATATTAGTTCCCCATATAGACTATAGACTGCCATTTCCCCATTTCAAATACCTGTGTGGGCCGTTTGCTTGCTACCACGTTAACTGACCTTGGACTATTTACCGACAATGTCTTTGCTTGCCGTTTTAAACCATGTTTCTGACTTCCACGTTAACTGACCTTGGCCTGTTAATCGACCATGTTTTTGCCTATCACTTGGACTGATCTTTTACCCTTATACATTAGTACACAGGGGTCTCACATGTGAGGGGCTCCAGAAAGCGTTCTAAGTAGAGAAAAAAGGGATTTTATTAAAACTTACTGTAAAATCCTTTTCTCCGAGTTCACTGACAGACGCAGCTCTCCATTACATGTGGGGTTTATGCTGGTCTTACTAGGAGTTAACTAGGCAGGGAAAAGAAACAGCTGGCCCTTCCCATGGGGCCATTCTCTCTTCCCACATAAACCCCCTCCATAGCATAGCTCACCAGTTCGTACACAAGCCATACAAGAACAGAGCACAGAGGGGTGGGTGCTGCGTCTGTCAGTGAACTCGGAGAAAAGGATTTTACGGTAAGTTTTAATAAAATCCCTTTTTCTCCTATTGTTCACTGACAGACGCAGCTCTCCATTACGTGTGGGGATGTCCCCAAGCTGTGTCAAAAAGAGGGGTGGGTAAACACTAACAACAGTACCCAACAGAACCTCTAAGGAAGCGCCAGACGCGCCTACACGGCCGCCTGCAAATCTTTGCGGCCAAAAGCAGCATCTGAAGATCAACTTTATAAAACTTAATGAAAGTGTGAACCAAGGCCCAAGTGGCCGCCTTGCACACCTGTGACACCGAGGCCTGGGGTCTAAAAACCCAGGAAGTGCTAACAGCCCGGGTAGAATGAGCTGTGACCAGAAAAGGGGGAACCTTGCCCCGAACAGAATATGCATGGGTCAAGGTCTGTCTGATCCAACGAGAGATCGTAGCCGATGAGGCCGCCAAACCTTTGCGCGGACCCTCAGGCAGCACAAACAGAGCATCAGCTTTTCGAAAAGAAGCTTTAGCAGAGAAATACACTCTTAAGGCCCTCACTACGTCCAAGGCATGCAATTCAATTTCTTTTGGGTGCGATGGACGAGGGCACAATGAAGGAAGGAAGAAACCACTTTTGGAAGAAAGGAAGGAGAGGGTCACCATATCCTTATGCAGGACTAAGTAGGGAGACTTGCACGAGGGTGCTGCCAATTCAGACACCCGTCTGGCGGAGGTGATGGCTACTAGGAAAGCCACCTTCTGCGAGAGCAGTTGTAAGGAAATCTCCCTGATTTTCTCATAAGGTGGTTTCTGAAGTACAGAAAGCACCAAATCCAGATCCCAAGGAGCCAAAGGAACCTTCACCCGAGGCGCCACATGTCGTACACCTTGAACAAAGGTACGAATCAACGAGCGCGAAGCCAAAGGTCTCTGGAAAAGAACTGCCAGAGCCGATATCTGGCCCTTAAGAGTACTCAAAGCCAGTTTTTTTGTTCAGGCCCTGCTGCAAAAAAGTTAGGACCCTGGATACCACATAAGAGCGAGGGTTATGACCCTCCGCCTCGCACCAAGCTATATAAGCCTTCCAGGTGCGGTGGTAAATCTTGCGAGAAGTACACTTGCGAGCCTTCAACAAATGTAGGAATCACTGAGTCAGCGACTCCCCTGTCTCTTAGCACCTGGGACTCAATAGCCAAGCCATCAAAGCCAGCGAGGGTAAAGCGGGGTGCAAGATGGGCCCCTGAGACAGAAGATAGTCTCTCAGCGGGAGCCGCCAGGGGACGTCTGCCACCATTTGCACCACATCGGCGTACCAAGTGCGCAGAGGCCAATCCGGAGTCACTAGGATTATTGGTATTCCCTCCGCCACTATCCTGCGGATCAAGCGCGGTAACAGTTTTATCGGAGGGAAGGCATACAGAAGTCAGTAACAGCCCCAGGGGGCCACCAGAGCGTCCGTGGCCACTGTCAACGGATCCTTCGTTCTGGACACAAAGGTCTCCACCTTGTGATTGAACCGAGACCCCATGAGATCCACGTCCGGCGTCCCCCATCTGCGGCAAATCTGGTTGAACACCTCCGGGTGGAGGGACCACTCTCCCTGGTCCAGCGTCTGGGGACTGAGAATATCCGTCTGCCAGTTCTCCACACCTGAAATGTGGATGGCGGAGATTGCCGGAACGTGACGTTCCGCCCAACGCAGTATCAGAGCTGCCTCCACCGCAGCTGCTGGACTTCTTGTGCCGCCCTGATGGTTCACATACGCCACTGCTGAAGCATTGTCCGACTGAATTCGGACCGGACGGTCCTGCAATCTCACTGTCCAGTGAGATAGGCACAATCCAATTGCTCTCAGTTCCAGTACATTGATGGGGAGGCGAGCCTCCTGTGCCGACCAACGGCCCCGGGCAGACAGCTGTCCCAGGATCCCTCCCCAGCCTGAAAGACTGGCATCCGTGGTGATGATCACCCACTGGAGGGGCAGGAACAACTTCCCCTGAGTCAGGGCCGAGTTCCGAAGCCACCAGGTCAGAGACGCCCTGGTCTGTGAGCTCAGACGAATCAGAAGGTCCAAGGACCGAGGTGACCTGTCCCGCAGAGCCAGAATTGCTCGCTGAAGCAGACGAGTGTGACGAAGACGAGACCATGAACCCCAGCACCCGCATACAGAATCGTAATGAAGACCGAGGTTGCGACAGAAGGGTTCGCACTGCTGACAGCAGAGACAGTAACTTGGCCGGAGGGAGGAACACCTTCGCCTGCACTGTGTCCAAATCAGACCCAGGTACTCCAGGCGACTGGTTGGAGACACCGACGACTTCTGCAGGTTGAGTAACCAGCCGAAATCCTGCAGCAAGGTCATTGTGATCCTCACATTTTCCTCCAGAGCCGAGGCAGATTCCGCTCGCAGGAGCAAGTCGTCTAGGTAGGCTACCACCGCAACGCCTCTCTGTCGCAGCAACGCCAACACCGGGGCTAGCAGTTTTGTGAAAACTCGGGGTGCTGAAGCCAGACCGAAGGGGAGTGCCCCGAATTGAAAATGGAGGTCTCCCACTGCAAAGCGCAGGAAGCGCTGATGCCGTGGACAAATGGGTACATGGAGGTACCCTCCCATGATGTCCTGGGATGCCAGAAACTCCCCCTGATGGAGGGACAACCGAGCGGATAGATTCCATCCGGAACTTCCGCTCCCTGACATACCAGTTCAAGGCCTTTAGGTCCGGTACTGGCCGAACCCCCCCTTTTTTGGGGACCACGAACAGATTCGGGTAGAAACCTCTCTTCTGGAGGCACTGGCACAATCACTCCCTGGTCTGAAAGTGCTTGAACAGCCCCGAAAAGGGCCTCCCGGCGATCCTGCGGGAGCCCTAAGTTTGATGGGAAGAACCTGTCTGGGGGTAGAGTGTTGAACTCTATCCTGTACCCGGCGGACACCACTTCCCAGACCCAACGATCGGGAATGAGCCAGCCACCGGTCTGCGAACCCCGGAAGACGTCCCCCCACCCGAAACCCGGGTGGGGGCAACCCATCAGGCTGAGGACTTGTCTTCCGCCTTTTCGGTTTTGCGCTGCCACTGCCGCTTACCGGCCCCTGCAGCAACCTTACCGGGACGGGTCCCCTTACCTGTTGCGCTCGGGGCGCAAAAAAAAACTTTTTTGACCCGAGGGAGGGGGCCCCTGTCTACGCCTCCGGGGCTCCGGAACAAAGGCACTCTTACCTCCCGTAAAGTCTTTTATGATCTCATCCAAACATGGACCAAATAGACGTCCACCCTGAAAAGGGAGGTTAGCAAGATATTTTTTGGAAGCATGGTCGCCAGACCAAGAACGCAACCAGAGTATCCTTCTGAGGATAACGGCAAAAATCACTATCTTGGATAACATAGGCAGTAAATCAACTGCCACATCACAAAGGTACTTGAACCCTTGAAGCAAGAACTCAGCCCTCTGCGGCGCCTCCATCAGGCGGCCGCATTCCAGGTCGGACTTGAGCTCCTCCATACGCTCAGATAGGTGTTGAGCCGCCATGGCGGACGCCAGGGCTGGTCGCACGGCAGAACCTGCCATCAGGAAGAGCGACTTTAAAAGTGCCTCTGTTTTCCTATCAGCGGGGTCCTTGAAGGAGGGAGACCCCTTCAAAAGGGATAATCGTCGCCTTACTAAGGCGAGCTATCGGTGGGTCCACCACCGGTGATTCCCATTTTTTTTTTTTTTTTTTTTAAGAAGCTTTCCTCAAAGGGATAGCGAGCAGCGAAACGTTTTGACAGCAAAATGGAAAGCTGCGGACGTTGCCATTCACGGTAAAGGAAACTATCAAAAAACTGATTGTAGGGGTAAACCTTGGGAGCCCTAGGGGGCCTAGAGGACCCACACACATACGCAGAAGTCTGCGACTTGGCATCCTGGCTCAATTGCAGCGTAGTGCGAATGCCAGTGATAATGGCGGCGACCAGTGCTTTTTCGCGAGCAGCCGCCGCCCCTTAATCCCCCTTTGCCGTCCGATGGGACCAGGTCCCTGTCTGATAGCCTCTGGGGTCTCAGAGATCCCAGTGGACCCAAGTCCGGGTCCGAATCCTCCCCTGACAAATAAGGGGGGGGGCGCTTCTTGGAAGCCCGTTGGGCGACCTCCGCCCGGGGGAGAAATTCACTAAAAACCGCCCGTAGCTGTCCTTGCGCCGATTGCGCCGGCACTGAAGCCTCCTCAGTAGGTCCAGCAGTGAGATCTGCCATTGCCTTATGCCCCCAGACCCCTCTCAGTGACACCTGTGGTACAACAGAGGATGAGGCACCCCCACACTACCGCACAGCACCACCCCACAGAGCCCCAGGGAAAAGGGGGACTGCACCCACCGCCACCAGCACCCACAGGGGAGCCCAGCTGTTACTTGTTTTTTTTGTGCCAGGGATACCAGAGGACCCAGAGAGCTGCACTGTCCGATCACCACCGCTCCAGAGAGTAAAGAAGCATTGTATGCACGTTATTGCATAGACGTGTGGTCAAAATGGCCGCCGTTAGACACTAGAGGCAGAAAATCCCCTGCACAGAGAGACTTGCAGTACCACAAATGGCCGCTCCGAGCGCTAGAGGGAAAGCCCCATAGGCCATAAATGTCTGCGGCTACGGCAAAATGGCGGCGAAACGAAAAACGACGGCGCAGGCGGACAGGGTGCGGTGCGGGGATAGGGGGGGGGTGCGGCTATCCCGACAAATAGGAACATTTTTTTTTTGTCGGCAGTCCCACTTCCGCCCCTGAAAAAAGGGGGGAAGGGTGGAACTCTCACTCACCACTCCACGAGCGCTGTGGGTAGCCACCCAGTCGCAGACTTTCCGTCCCTGCCTGGATGGTATGCTGCAGGCCAGAATTCGCCCTACCGAAATCGCATCCGGGCTGGGCGCATGCGGGGATCACCCCAGGCCACACGCACGGAACGGGCACTATGCGGCGGGTCCCCATACGGCGGGACTGGCTCGCAACAGTTGGCCAGGTCGGGAAAAGTACAGAGCCCATGGACTCTCCATGCCCCGACCGGCTTCTTGATAGTAGATCACTTGATTGAAGATAAGGTTAATAAAATTAAATTAAATTAAAAAGAAATGGTCACAAACAGGACCGCAATTCCCCTAAAGGGAAGCCAGGTCAACTCCTTGCAAACTAGGCATTTAGACTGGTGAGCTATTCCATAGAGGGGGTTTATCTGGGAAGAGGGGACGGCCCCATGGGAGGGGTCAGCTGTTTCTTTTCCCTGCCTAGTTAACTCCTAGTGGAACCAGCATAAACCCCACACGTAATGGAGAGCTGCGTCTGTCAGTGAACGATAGGAGAAAACTCACCATGCCTCTTAATACATTGGAATGTCCACTTTCCAAAAAAGGGTTGTTATTTGGGGGGGTATTTGTACTTTCCTGGCCTGTTAGGCCTCATACACACGGGCGTATCTAAAAAAATAAACAAAACGTCGGGTCCGACGTCAAGGAAAAAAAGTTGACGTTTTTCGGCGTTATGCATTGGCGGTTTTGAGCGTTAGTGAGCGTCGGCGACAATAGGCGTTTTTTTAAAAAAATCATCCCTCTGCTATTTTTCAACCTAAAAACGTTGTCGTCAAAAACGCCGGAAAACGCCGGTACAATAATAGGTGGCGTTTGTTGGCATATTGTGGCGTCGGCGTCAAAAAACGTCAAAACGTTACAGCCTCAGAACGCGATGGCCATGGGTTCTACTTTCTGCTCACTAACGCCGACGCCACCTACAGCTCAGAAACGCCAACGTTTTTATGGGGCCATTGACTAACATGGAGAACTGCAAAAAACGCCAGAAAACGCCAGCGTCAAAAAGTCCGTGTGTATGAGGCCTTAGTGTCTCAAGAAATGAGATAGGCTGTCAGTACATCAGGTGTGATCAATTTCCAGTGATTTGCACCATAGCCTGTAGACTCTATAACTTTCACACAGACTAAATGTCCACTAATTTGGGTTATTTTTTACCAAAGATATGTAGCAGTATATATTTTGGCCCAAATTTAAGAAAAAATACTTTTTTGCAAAATTTTACAGTACAAAATTTAAAAAAAAGTTAGTTTTTTTCAAAATTTTCGCAAATTTTTTTGCTTACATCGCAAAAAATAAAAAACCCAGTGGGGACTAAATACCACCAAAAGAAAGCTCTATTTATGAGAAAAAAAATTATACAAATTTTGTTTGGATACAATGTAGCATGACTGAGTAATTGTGACTCAAAAATTGTGAGAGCACTGAAAGCTGAAAATTGGTCTGGGCGGGAAGTGCCTGGTATTGAAGTGGTTAAAAAAAATGCACAGAAGAGCGTTTTACATAAGAACAATGCAGTGCTCCAAACTCAGTTCACAACAGTTGTGTAGATACAGCATGCTGGTATAGATCCCGAAATGTTTCACCTCTAAGGCTTTCTCAAGGGATGCTGTACATACAGGTGATGGAGCCTTGTATAAAGAAAATAAATATATACTGTGTATATATATATATATATATATATATATTTATTAAAAAAATGATTACACAGGAGTACAATATTTCATTACACCATGTACAAAAATATTGGGTGTGCAACCAAAAGATAACAAGAGCTTCCACTTACCCTAAGTTAGCATCCCTTAACCTCCCTGGCGGTATGATTATTTTAGATTTTTGGTGCTGAAAGCGGTACGATTATTTTGCATGAAAATTTGGTGTTTTATATTGTAGACCTGTAATTCTTAGGAATAACTCACTTAAATCTGTCCAAACAAGAGTCTAGTAGACATCACGGGTATGAAAAAGTTTGAAACATGAAATCATAAATTATAATATAATAAATAACTAAAAATAATAATGTAATAGTAATAAAAATGTATTCAATAATGTAATCAAACCAAAAACACTGAAATTTGCTCAGTTGCAAAATTGTCTGATGATAAAATTTCCCCAAAAATCAGTATCACTCAATTCTGCAAATTATTTTTTTTTTTTACTATCGGTGTTTTCTAGCTGATCAAAAACCACTTAAAAAGGGACACTTTTTGGTTGCCATGGACATTCTCAAGTTTCCAGGCAGAAAGAATGACATAAATAATATAAAAGAGCAAACCACTAGGGACAAAGGGGATGTGAAATGATTTCATACAACAATGTAATCTTACAGATTACAGTGCACTGTATTTGTTATGTGTTTCACTTTTTGAATTTTCCGCTGGTCTCCGTCCCCGTGCGACGCGACGCTCACAGGGAACACAGAGGCATTGGGCAGAGGACACAGCCTGCAGACACGGCGGGGGACATCGCTGGATCCAGGGGACAAGGTAAGTAACCTTGGATCCAGCGATGCAATCCCGAGTGTGGCTCGGGGTTACTGCTAATGGTACTGAAATTCCACCCCGAGCCACACTCGGGAATACCGCCAGGAAGGTTAAGAAAGCCTTATCCTAGAGGCGAAACATGTCGGGATCTATACCAGCATGTTGTATCTACATAGAGGTTGTGAACCAATTTTGGAGCACTGCATTGTTCTTATGTACCATGCTATTTTAATTAAGAAACAAATAAAATATTTGAATTTTATATCTGTTTCTTTATCTTTTGCACCTTAACCGCAGGTTGACGGTGACAAAGTGGCTCGATATCGCAAACCGCCGTCATACGACAGCGGCTGCGAGATCGTGCACTGTGAGCACGCCGCCGGAGGCGCGCCCACTGTGTTCGGGGGGGGGGGGGCCAGGGAGCGGGTGCGGCGGACTCGATCGCCGCCAGCTACCCGCGATGCCCCCCCGCACTGAAAGAACGGAGGTCCGTCTAAGTAAAATGAATCTGCCTGGAGGCAAGAAAGTCACGCCCCC
>BLSH010102958.1:259542-276538 GCA_018402905.1 Glandirana rugosa
GGGGGGGGGGGGGAGTGTCTTGCCTCCAGGCACAAATGAATCTGCCTGGAGGCAAGAAAGTCCCCCGCACTGAAAGAACGGAGGTCCGTCTAAGTAAACACGGACCTCCGTTCTGTGAGGGGGGGGGGGGGGAAGGGCTGTGATCACAGCTTTCCTCTACATGGAAGCTGTGATCACTTCCCTTCCCCTGCTAGGGCAGCCCACACACAGAACACGCCCAGGGAACAGTTAACCCTTAGAGCGCCCCCTGCAGGTTAACCCCTTCACTGCCAATGGCATTTACACAGTAATCAGTGCATTTTTATAGCAAAAAAGTGTCAAAATGTTCCGACATGTCTGCCCCAATATCGCAGTACCGCTAAAATTGCAGATCACCGCCATTACTAGTAAAAAAAAACCCCCAGAAATTAATTCTCATCATCCATAAACGCGGCCACTTTTGTGCAAACCAATCAATAAACGCCAATTGCGATTTTTTTTTTTATCACAAATATGAGGAAGAATATAAATCAGCCATAACCGATAAAAAAAAATAAAAAAAAAATGTTTTTTGTATTTTTTTTTGGATTTGTATTTTAGCAAAAAGTAAGAAATTTGTTTTTTTTTTTTTTGCAAAATTGTCGCTCTTCTTTTGTTTATAGCGGCGATCAGAAATGACGCAGCGATGATCAAATACCACCAAAAGAAAGCTCTATTTGTGGGAAAAAAAGGACGCAAATTTTGTTTGGGTACGTCGCACGACCGCGCAATTGTCAGTTAAAGCGACGCAGTGCCGAAGCGCAAAAAGTGCTCTGGTCCTAAAGTGTGAAATCCTTCCGTGGCTGAAGTGGTTAAAAGTCCCATATTCTCTACAAAACTGCATTTAACAGGGGTGTGGTGCTTACTATTTTGACACAATGCCCTGAGATTTTTTTCTATCTGTATCTGACGGTGGTCACTGATGGGTGACAGGTCACGGTCACTGATGGGTGACCGGCCACGGTCACCGATGAGTGACAGGTGCACCAAAGGTCACTGATGGCAGTCTCTGATGACAGGTGCACTTTATGGGGGCAGATGTGGTGATGTGACAGGTATTGTGCTTGTACACAATACACAGATCGGTAATTCACTGCTCCTGTCTCTTTTCTCCTCACACTGGAAACTATGTGTGAGGAGAGAAGAGTCGCTAACAGCTAGTTACCGCTCTGTGTTTACATTTGTGATTGGCTGTGAATGGATCACAGCCGATCACGTGGTAGGCAGCTGCCGGTCAATGGCTGTATACCACTATCGGTAACGAGCAGTGTTCCCGGGAATACGCAGCCACCGACATGCGCCGTGTGCATGGGGAAAGTACCATCTGTGATCAGCCATGACTTTGTTACGGCCGATCACGTGGTAAAATAGCCATGCCCATTGGCTGTTCCCCCCCCCGTTGGTGACGAGCTGTGTCCCAAGCACACGCTGCCACTGACAGTGCAGGGATGTGCGCACCCGATCGTGCGCATGCCCTGTTTGAAAGGCCGACGTCATATGATGTCCTCCCAGAATGAGAGCCACACCGCCCCTAAATCATTTGAATACCGCCTAAATCATTTGATGGTGGGCAGGTGGCAAGTGGTTTAAAGAGGTCCTGTCATGCTTTTTTTCTATTACAAGGGATGTTTACATTCCTTGTAATAGGAGTAAAAGTGACCCAAAATTTTTTTTTTTTACAGGACAGTGTAAAAATAAAAAGTAAAATAAAATAAGAATATAAAATTTTAAGCGCCCCATCCCGCTGAGCCCGCGCACAGAAGCAAACGCATACGCAAGTCGCACACGCATATGAAAACGGTGTTTAACCACTTGCCGACCGCCCGCCGCAGCGTGACGGCGGCAAGGTGGCTCATTATCGCGAACTGTCATCACCTGACGGCGGCCGCGATAACTAGTATCGTGAGGCACGCTCGCTGTGTCCGGGGGGGGGGGGGGGGTAGGGAGCAGGTAGGACGGACTCGATCGCTGTCGGTTACCCGCGATGGCCCCCCCACAGTGAATGAATGGAGGTCCATGTATGTAAACACGGATCTCCTTTCTGACAGAGGGGGAAGGGCTGTGATCACAGGCTTCCTGTATATGGAAGCAGTGATCACTCCCCTCCCCCTGCCAGCCCAGCCCCCATACAGTTAGAACACAGTGAGGGAACACAGTTAACCCTTAAAGCGCCCCCGCCAGGTTAACCCCTTCATTGCCAATGGCATTTACACAGTAAATCAGTGCACTTTCAAAGCACTGATCGTTGTATAAATGCCAATGGTACCAAAAAAGTGTCAAAATGGTCGGACATGTCCACTGAAATATCGCAGATCTCCACCATTACTAGTAAAAGATAAAAAAAAATAAAAACCCCAGAAATTAATTCTCATCATTTGTAAACGCGGCAATTTTTGCGCAAACCGATCAATAAACGCCAATTGCGATTTTTTTTAACCAAAAATATGAAGAACAAGTCCAGAGACGGGTAACAAAAATGGTGAAAGGTTTGGGGGAATCTAACATATCGAGAGCGACTTCAGGAAGGTAATATGTACAGTCTGGAGGAAAGAAGGGAAAAGAGAGACATGAAGAACACGGGAACATGACTTCAAACTAACTGGAGGGAAGATCAAAACTAATCTTAAAAAGTATTATTTTACTGAAAGAGTAGTTGATGCTTGGAATAAAGTATCAGCAGAGGTAGTGAGTCAACAGTAAATGGCTTCAAATGTGCTTGAGATAAAAATATAGATCTATAGTCAAAGTTAAAAAAAAAAATTAATTAATATAATTATTGTTACGATTATTATTATATATATGGGCAGACTTGGACTACTCTGTCTTTTTCTGTCATCACATTTCTATCTTCATGTCTGAGAGAGACACTCTGCTCTTTTTATACCAAATAATGTTGCTGATCTGTTGCCAATTCACCTAATTAGTTGCAAAATGTTCTTCCAGCTCCTTGTTAGTACCACTTACTTTGCCTGCTTTTTGGTGCCCTGACCCAACTTTAACCACTTCCCGACAGCCGTATGCAAAATGACGGCCGGGAAGTGGGTTAGTTATCCTGACTGGACGTCATGACATCCTCAGGATAACAAGCCGCCGCGCGCCCGGGGGGGGCGCGCATCGCGGCGATCGGTGGTGTGGGAGGTCAGTCTGACCGCCCGCAATACCGATCTCAGTAAAGCGCTTCGATCCGAAGCACTTTACCATGTGACCAGCCGTGACCAATCACGGCTGGTCACAGTGTAACACAGGAAAGCCGTTTATCGGCTTGCCTGTACTCAGGTCTGCAGACCTGATGAGTGGAGAGCCGATCGGCTGCATCCCTGACAGGGAGGGTTTGTGCTGATGATTTATCAGCACAGCCCTCCCTCGGATCGCCACCCTAGACCACCAGGGAGCCTGCCCAGGGACCACCAGGAATGTGCCCACCCAGGAACACCAGGGAGCCGACCAGGGACCACCAGGGAGCCGATCTGGACCACCAGGGAGACCCCCCTAGACCACCAGGTAAGTGACATAGTGCCCAGTGTGGATGGCACACAGTGCCCCCTTCAGATGCCACCCTAGACCACCAGGGAATGAGCCCCTATCAGTGTATATGCCCACCAGTGCCCCTATCAGTGCCCACCAGTGCCCCTATCAATGCCCACCATTGCCACCTACCAGTGCCCATCAGTGCCACCTATCAGTGCCCAGTGCCGCCTATGAGTGCCAATCAGTGCTCATCAGTGCCGCTTAGCAGTGTCCGTCAGTGCTGCATATCAGTGCCCATCAGTGCTACCTCTCAGTACCCGTCAGTGCTGCTTATCAGTGCCGCCTAACCGTGCTCATCATCGCTGCATATAAGTGCAACCTCATCAGTGCCAATCAGTACTGCCACATCAGTGCCCGTCAGTGTAGCCTCATCAGTGCCCACCAGTGATGGAGAAAATTTACTTATTTACAAAGTTTTGCGACAAAAATAGATTTTTTTTTTTTCAAAATTTTTGGTCTTTTTTTATTTGTAGCGCAAAAAATAAAAACCGCAGGGGTGATCAAATACCACCAAAAGAAAGCTCTATTTGTGGGAACAAAATGATAAAAAATCTGTTTGGGTGCAGCGTCGCACGACCGCGCAATTGTCATTCAAAGCGCAACAGCACTGAAAACTGAAAATTGGTCTGGTAGTAAAGTGTTCTAAGTGCATAGTATTGAAGTGGTTAAAGACATGTTGCTGCCATCAATTTCAAAATGATTTTTTTTACCAATTGACCACTGGTAAGTTTTACCCCCTTCATGATCAGACCATTTTCTACTTTAACTGGCAATTGTGTGGTCATGCAATACTGTATCAAAATGAAATATTTATATATTTGTTTTCATACAAATAGAGCTATGATCACCCCTGGATTTTGTATTAGATAAACTAAAAAAAAAGTCAGAAAAAAGATGATGATCCAATAAAAATTGATTTTCTTCACAAATTTAGGCCAAAATGTATTTTGCCCCATGTCTTTGGTAGAAAAAAAATCCCCAATAAGTGTATATTTATTGGTTTGTGTGAAAGTTATAGAGTCTACAAACTATGGTATATACACAGCTCTGACTTTGACTGGCTATTTCTTGAGGTGCTAAAATGCCAGGACAGTACAAACACGCTCCAAAAATTACCACTTTTTGGAAAATAGATACCCCAAGATATTTGCTGAGAGGCATGTTGAGGCCATGGAAGATTTTAGTTTTTACCACAAGTTTTTGGAAAAGAAAGCTAAACATTTTTATAATTTCTCACACATGCCATGGGTATATGTGGAATTACACTTCAAAACACATTCTGCTACTTCTCCCGAGTATGTGGATACCACATGTGAGAGACTTTTTGGCAGCCTAGCCACGTATAGGAACCCAAAATCCAATAATCACCTTTAGGCTTTCAAGGGGAGTTAAGTATTGGATTTCCTGCCTACCTATCACATTTTTGGAGACGCTAAAATGCCAGGACAGTATAACCACCCCCAAATTACCCCTTTTCGGAAAGTAGATACCCCTAGGTATTTGCTGAGAGGCATGTAGAGTCTTTGGAAGATTTTACATTTTGGTACAAAATTGTTAGAATTTTTTTTTCTTTTTTTTTTACACAAAGTTGTCACTTTAATGAGATATTTTTCACGCAAATCAAGATTATAGGTGGCATTACATCCCAAAGCCCATTCTGCTACGTCTCCTGAGTATGGGGATACCACAGGTGTGAGACTTTTTGGGAGCCGAGCCAAGTAGGTGGCCCAAAATCCAGGGACCATCTTCAGGCTTTCAAAAGGGTGTAACTTGCGCATTTAATTACCTGACTACCGATCACAGTTTTGGAGGCCCTAAAATGCCAGGATAGTACAAACACAGCTCCCCCCCCCCCCCAAGTGTCCCCTTTTTGGAAAGTGGACACTCCAAGGTATTTTATAAGAGGCACGGCGAGTATTTGTCAGAAAGTTCTGAAATGTGAAAAATATATTTTTGTTTTCTCTCTTCATTTCCTCAAAACTTGTGGCAACAAATGAGATATGCAAAATATTTGCCATGACTCTTAGCAAATACCTTGGAGTGTCTACTTTCCAAAAAGGGGTCATTTAAGGGGGGTTTATACTGTCTTATCATTTTAAAGGCCTCTGTAAATGTGATAGGTAGTCATCAAATCCAATACGTAATTAACACCCCTTGAAAGCCTGAGGTGGTTATAGGATTTCAGGCCCCTGAATGTGGCTAGGCTGCCAAAAAGCCCCACAAATCTGGTATTTCCATACGTGGGAGAAGTAGCAAAATGTGTTTTGGGGTGCTATTCCATGTATACCCATGGTATGTGTGAGAAATATCTAATTAAAGTGACAACTTTGTGTAAAAAAAACTTTTTTTTGTGTTGTCATTTTTCAAAAAAAAAAAATAAATAAATAAAAACTTGTGGCAAAAAAATAAAATCTTCCTTGGACTCAACATGCAAATACCTTGAGATGCCTACATTTCAAAAAGGGGTCTTTTGGGGGGTGTTTGTACAGTCCTGGTATTTTAGGGCTTCTACAAACATTGTGTATGGCCAGCACTAGGAGTTTCTGCCACACTCCTAATGTAGCGCATACATGGAATGAGCCTAAGAGATCCCTCCATTCACATCAATCGATGAAGATGAAGAAATCTCCGCTAGAAAAAAAAAAAAAAAAAAGTATATGCTGAAGCATAGATGCTACCACCTGCTGACCACCCCATGCTCCTAATGCTGGACATACACATTCTTTTTTTTGTAAACTGCAGATGAAGAATCTCCTGCTGCAGTACTGTGGGCACCGATGCTTGTATTCTTAGAGCAGCACCTTGCTGCTGTTAGAATACGCAGATCAGTGCTGCAGATGACTGACGTTCCTGCAAAGCAAACAACAGATAATAACACGCAGTAATGATATAACATTAACTCACACCTTATTCTGTGTTTACCACAAACATGACACCTTTTTTGGGATGACTTGTGTTGGGGTACCTGGGAGGACATATGGAAAATGCCTTTCATTCAGCCGCCTAATTTGGGCCACAGTGCCTTCTGGATACAAAAGGGCTGTAATGATTGCTTCCTGAAAATTTAGGAAGGGTCCAGTTCTTCCAGTAGCTTTGTAAATAACAAAAGCATTGTACATAGCAAATTACAATAAATATATAGAAACTTTTTTGTACCAGTATCTACCTCTGTGGGAGACTAAATACGGCTTCATCATTTGGTTGTTGAAGTCTATGCCTCCCATGTTTAGATTATAGTCATGGATGCAGAGAGGCTTGTCAACTACACCAGACGCTGTGTTATTTTGGACAGTCATTTCTGGGTGAATGGAATACAGGGTGAATACACCACATTTGTCATTCCATTTCACTGCTTGTAGTTCATTTTGCAAGCAGGCATTCTCCCACTTTCTAATAAGGAGCCACTGGCAGAAGCCTTGCAATTAGGTCACAAGGTGCCACAGCAGCCAATTTCTTCAAATGAACAAATGTCTAAACATGCCCATGTAGTCTGGGCATCCGAGGGGCTCCACTTAACTGTCTTTTCTGTCAAATTCTAAAGCCGTATGTATAGCCTGTTGCCCTTTCACAGAGCTTATACAGTTTGAACCTATATCTGGCACACTTGCTGGAGAGATATTGCTTTATTGCAAGCCTGGCAGTAAAATACACAAGGGACTTTTGCAAACTTTCAGCAATATGGGCTCGGGTAAGCTTGGTTTTAGCAGGGAGCTCTTCACCATTGTCTGAGCTAGCTGTCGGGGTACCACAACTTTTTACAGGTTCATGTTCTGTGCCGGATTCTGACAGAGAGGCTTCCTTTTCGCACTCATGCGACAAGCTCAGAATTATGTAGGCCTCTTCACTAGTGTACCTTTTCTGGGACATTTGAGGCACTAAATTTACAGGTAAAAAACACACACAAGAGGGCGCCTTCATCTAGGTGTAGAGATTTATTTATTTTTAAAAATATATAAAAAAAAAATAAATAAATAAAAATGCACTCACTAGATAAAAGTGGATCAAGGCTTGTCATGGCTCGATGATGACAGGAAGTAGAGGATGTGGCTACATGCATGTAGCCATATCCCCTCCACTTTGTGTTATCACCCAGACGAGAGAGGTGCTGTTTGAAGCCGCAGCCATCTTGCCACTTCTGGAAGCTGCTGGTGCTTCTGTTCCAGCCTGATAGCTGTACTTCTATCAAGAACTCTGCTTCAACTAACCACATGCCTGCTGAGCTCTGCAGCCCAACGGTGATCCTATGGAGGAGGTCTATATGGGTCTATGAAAAGCCTTGATCCACTTTTATCTAGTGAGTGCATTGTTTTGTATTTTATAATTTTTTTTTTTTTAATAATTTGCTATACCTAAATGGAAGCGCCCTCTTGTGTTTGTTTTTTTTATGTGAATTAGCATCTCAAGACCTAATCTGAGAGGAGCTGCATCCTTTTTACCTGGTGTTCCCTACCACTCCATGGTCCTCGTATGTGCCCCGTTTAATGACGGTTGGGTTCCAGTCAACGCAATAACTTATTCTTTTTCTTTGGTACTAAATATACAGGTACCTAGTGGCGACTATAGGAAAAAAAAATCCTCGTTAGCAAACAGGGACTGCTTGTGCATTAGAAATAATATGAACTCCTAGTGCTGATTTCTGTTTTTTTTTTGGCCACATGATTTGTGGCATTTTATACGGTAATTTTTATCTAATACTACGTGGCACTATTTTATATATTTATTTGACTGGCCAAAACCTGCTGACAAACTTGTGCTGCAGCCAATTACAGGATGGGTAAGCACACTGACTAGATTTACCAGGGAAAAGAAAAAAAAAAAAAAAAAGGGGGGGGGGTGAAACTAATACAGTTACCACAGTTAAGAGAATCGGTAGTTGCATTACATTGCATTCTAAATTTTAGACTAAATACCGCTTTAATCTTTGAAATTCACCAACAGTACCATAAAACAGAACCAATTATATTTTCAAAATTGCCTATATGGTTTAATCCCAATATCCTCAGAAAGCAAAATGATCACAACCCCCACAACTCTGTGACACATGTTTATTGAGCCAATTTGGTTTTAATATTGCACAGCAGAAACTAGACAAATTTTTAACAAAACTTTGGGGACATTAAGCAAATTAGTGACACAATTTGGCATAAATCAGCCTCCTTTCCATTCAGCAAAGTATATACAACACTTTCTGTGTATTTGTAACTTCTGCTTCTGGAAATCCAGTACATATTTTCACAGAGACAGATTTAGCACCGAAGATGAGAGATTTCTACTGTGAACGCGTTTTATTCTGTCGCAGTGCCACTTTAGAACAGTAGAGGGAGGAATCTATGAATGAAGCTGCACCATTATAATAAACCTGTGTTTAGCACTGCCTTGCTGTGCAAAAGAATTGATATATACTCTCTATTTCACACGTTGGGAAAAAAAAAAAAAACGAACAATATAAATCCAGAGAAGTAAAAAAAAAAAAAAAAAAAAAAAAAAAAAGTGTGAAAAGCCTACTTTTAGGCTAAGGTGGGCATCACATTCCTTGTATTTTGAGGCAATTGTTGAAATAAGTGTCCTGTCTACACCCCCCCCCCCCCCCCAATTTAATAAGATCTCATTTAGATGTAAATAGCCACTTACTGAAAGATTCCGGTTAGCATAGAGAAGGGGTTGGCACAACATCCCCAGTGAGATGCCCCTTTGATGCATCACTACAGGCCTCCTGGAGAGGCGGTGTGGGGCCGGGGTGGGGGGGGGGGGGGGGGGAGCGAGAGAGAGAAAAATCTGTCTCCTGCGTGGATTTGGTTTTGTGCTCAACACACATGGGTCAAGTCTGCATTAACCCCTGTCCTGCTAATTTGCATGAAAATCAAGCAGATTCTGCTGGGCGTATTTAAAGGGAAAAAAAATATACAAACAAATGCATGCATGTTCACAATAAGAAAAAATAAATTCCCTGAGTCCCATTCAGTAGACAATCCAGAAAAAAAAACAAAACAGTTAACATAGAAACTGAAATCTTTTTAACATGTAAATAAATCACCATTGCTCCCTATTGTAGGGGGACTTGGTCCTTGTGTGAATGTCTGTTTTCTCCTGCACACAATAATCAGATTACGGAGCTGAACCCTGGTGCACTTGCAGACATACACGCAGCAGCTCACATCTGTTAACCCTGGATGCGCCAGTGTACACACTATACAGTCACTGCTTTCCCAGCCAGAAAAAAAAAAAAAAAAAAAAAATTGTAGAATCTACAATGCTTGGCAATACAAGGCTGGCTGAGACTTCTAGTTCCACGCCAGCTACCTAATTTTTCCTTAGCAGCAATTAGTCTGATCATTGCTGATAATAGTGTCAAGCATTCAGTCAGCAGAGTATCGGAATATTGGAAACTCTCCAACCAATCGTACAGCCGTTTTCCTTCCAAAAAGGAAGATAGGCAGAAAAAGCTATCCTTTCACTGCACACGCATAAAATGTACCACTGGAGTCACAAAGAAAAAATTAAAAAAACAAAACTATGCTCCTTTCAAGGGTTGTCTGCCTGTCTAAGGTCAAGTAAAGACCTAGTCTCACTTCACATTTTAGGTGCATTTTGTCACCTCGACTTTGAATGTATATTTTAACTCATAAGCGCACAGTCTATGTGCCTTAAGATCTCCTTCCCATGAGCTTAGAGATGCGGGAAAAAAAAACAAGCACTTTGGCTGCTTTTTATTGCTCCAGTACTGCCTGCCACTGTACCAGGTAACTGAAGCAATTGCAGAAGGCAGGACAGTATACACCTGTGCATTAGCAATGTGCCCTCTGGCTTTTCAGACAGGAAGAGGTAAGATGAAGCAGCTGAGCCCTCCACCGTACCTGGCCACCCACCCGACAATACAGATGAACAGGGCTATACACATGTTGCAGTCAGGATGATTTGCTTCACAGATGCGGCTATTTTAACTTGGGGTGTAGAGTTGTCAACCTTGTTCACTGAGTTCTATTGGGCCACATAGGAACCATATACAATGCACTCAACTGCGGCATGGTAGTGCACCATTACAGGGTTAAATCAGGCAGCAAGGAGGCACTATAACACTTCCTCACTGTCTGTCAAACACTCTGAAAATCAACCCAAACGCAGATTGCTCTTCAGAGGGCACTGCAGACCACCACATATGAGAAAGAGCCTTAACTGCAACCAGCTTCTTTCTTTGAATTAAAAAATGCACAATGAATCCTTCAAAAACAGCCTTTTCTAGGGTGGAAAAAAAACTTGGATATCAAATGTATTTTAATAAAATGCTTTTGTAGTAAAAATCTATCTAAAAGATAGTTTTCTATTTAAAGATACATTAATAATTTAGTTTATTCAGCATGACATGGAGCTTAATTATGTCGCATGAGGCTGTATATTCTGCAATATTTACATTTTTGGTAAACTCATTCAATGAATGCAAGCTGAGATAACATGCACTGCATTGATGCATTCACACAATTTCACAGTAACCATGAGATAAAACAAAGTTCAGGAATATGCCTTTATCCTGCAAATCTATGTACACTACAAACTGGATGATTGAATCGGGTCTGATATTGCTGTTTTACTAACCTGACAGCTTATTATTCTAAATAGGAAACCACTGTTTGCAAATATTAAAGATTGTAAATTACCCACAAGAATAAGTCCTTACATTTAAAGAGCACCTGTCATTTCAGATCCATCATGGCAGCGCCTGTTAGCGGGCATCCACTCACCTACTGCCGCCACGTCCCTCACTTTGTTGTGTCACTGCCGCATCACCAGCCGTCCCATTAAAGTGAATGGGACTGTCGGTGAGTCAACAGCGGGGTCAGAGGAGGAAGCGCTGCGGGACAGAGATGACAGTTGCTCTTTAAAAATGATGATTTAAATCGAGTTGATTGAAATCAAGCCTTTTTACAAGCGATTTAAATCATGGATTCAAATCAAATCCACTCTGGCAATTGAATTCTAAGCATTGATTGAGTCTAATGCTATAGCTGACTTGACCAGCATTTGTCATTTTGCCGCATCTCTAAACCCATGTTAAAGAAGTCTCTCTTGCACACCAATACATGCAGTAAAAATATTCCAAAACTGTGTCAGACGCCTTTGCATTTTAAAGACTGCATACTTTAACAAGCATGTGGATTTTTTTTATATTTGTACGTATTTTTATTACAGTAGAAACATGACTTAAATATGCAAAGGCATAAAATGTATAGGGTGTTAAAATGCAAAGATGTGAATACTAACACGTGTGAAAATACAGTTTTCAAAAATACTAAAGTGGCCCCAAGTAATTGCTGCACGATCAGCTAATCTAATTGTGGCCAATACACTTTTTTTTTGAAATCCCATTAAGGTGTGATTCTAACAAAATGATCGAACCAGCAAAACAATCAAATTGCCATAACTTCCATTCCGCTCAGTTTAGATTGGCTTAGATCAAACTGGCCAGAGAGGAATATTAATCGATTGTTGTATTTCGATTGATCAGATAATGAGAGATTACATGGCGGAAACAAAGATGTGATCAATAAAACATGACGTACCTTATGATCATATTTTAACTAACAAACTGAAATCCACTTCTTCGTGTGTGGCATATCAATCACATGGGTTATCGACTATAGACTGATTGGAAGAGAAATCGAAGCGTGTATGGCCACCATTAGGATGCATGTACACTTGCAGCGCCTAAACTTGCATTTAGGAGCTTTTGGCGTTTTTTTTTACCAAAGCTCCTAAACTCAACTCCATAAATGCCTGTGTGTCCATGTACACATAGGTTTTTAACAGAGCTGCTGCGCGGAAGAATCGCGCTCAGGATAGGAACGTTTTTACCGCCAGCCGCGGGAAAACCCGCAAATCGCGCTTTGGTTTTTTGCCGCATTTTCCCTCTGCCGCGGTCAGGAGCTGCCAGTGTACATGAAGCCTTAGAATGGCAGATAATCGCTGTGTCTACAGCAGCTTTGTGACCAACGCAGGTCCTCTTTAACTTTCTACAGTCCTGCCTAATCTGCCTTTCCCCTTCTTCTATTTCTCCAAGCATCCTGCAGCCATCTTTCTACCACCAGCTTGGTCAACAAAGATTTCTTTGGCATTAACTTGTTCCAGCTCCGCATTTCATACCCAATTGAACGGTAACAAAAAATATTCTGGCAAATAAAGTCACGTTATTTTTCTAGGCCCTCCATTATCAGGCCCAGTCTGTAAATTCAAGAGTCTCCCAAAAATTTCCCTAAACAAAAAAAAGCCACATATTTAAAAAGAACATCTAAACCAACAGTTCCCAAATTTATTAATAAGAAAAAAAAATAAAAAATAAAAGGGGGGGGGGGGGTGTACAAAAATACTTTGCTTTCCAAAATATTCATAACACAAATAGCACCACTGCCGCTGGCAATTAAGAAAATGAAAAAAAGTGTTTGCAAAACTCCTAGCCTCTGGAGAATATTAAAATAAATAACATGTCATATTGACTTAAAGCCGAACTCTGGGTATGATCCTATACGTAGTCTAGCTTGGCATAGTATGTATATCTTAGACCTATGGGGGGAAAAAAAAAAAAAAAATCGAAATCACTGTAATAATCAGCACCACTAGTTATATATATATATATCCATCAACTTCAGTCTTCTGTTCCTCTCCAAGCACTGACCACAGGGGGGGGGGGGGCCACTCGCTCAGCACCACCACCATTCACAGAATACCTTGGGGGCTTCACCCCCCAAAAACTACACAACATTATCTAATTGGAAAAGGTGTAGATTGTGGTGTCTCCACCCTGTCCAATCAGAGAAGGTCTTGTACTCATTGAAAAATACAAGGCATTCTTTGAAAGGCAGCAGTGCTGAGCGAGTGCGCCACCCCCCGTAGTCAGTATGCAGAGTGGAAGCCGCTCAGCACTACTACAGTGATTGTTTGTTTCTCCAGTGGCCCCTCAGGTATGAGATATAAATAATTTACATTGTGCAGAGCTGGACCACCATAACCATGCAACAAAGAACATGCCTGGAGTTCAACTTCAAGTGGATTAAGAAAAAAGTGAATTGCGGCAACAACAAATTTACTCCAATCTGTGTATTGAACCACACAGAGAACGAAGGTAATTCCAGCCTTTGTGGAAATCAATCTATGGTTCCCAACCTCAGTCTTTGTGGAAACCCAAACAAATCATGGTTTGACAATTTCCCATAGATAAAATAGTCTAAGCAGAACTGAGAGCAATTTTTTCCCCCCTTTCAGAGCCCTACAAGCGTGTGTGTTTTTTTTTGTTTTTTTTGCCATCTTGTGTCCTCTTAGGGAGATTTCCTTTCACATCCTGTCCCATGGCCACAACAGGAAGTGAGAGTAAATCCCTCCAAAGCAAGGGAGTCCCTGGAGGGGAGGGGAAGATTTCCACACTATTTCTGTACTGATGACAAAACAAAACTTGGGATTTTCTTCCACTTTTGGTAAAAACGGTCACCAGGATGAAAAAAAAAAAAAAAAAAGTTTTGCCTTTAGCCATTGATTTAAAGCTCCTGTGCAAGGTGAAGAGAATTCTGAAAGCATGACTTTCGATGGAGGTTGGGAACCCCTAAAAGAAATGACTTAGCATGAACCAGTAATATCGATAGAGGCAGATCATACTTGGGAGCAGTTCCAACTCCACTCATATTTGTGCAATGGGAAAGGTCCTGAATTTCAGACTAGGCGGTAGAGGGATGGCACTTCCACCTGGGTGCCAGCCCCAGACAGGATGAGTTCTAGCGACAGACTGAGAGTCCTTGGTCTTCAGTGTGTAGGCTGGGCACAGGTCTCCATCCTCTCCCACCACCAGTGATGGGGGTGCAGGGAAATTCCCCAAAAAACTGAATGGTGGCCTTACGGGGTGTTGGGGGTTGGTGGCTTTCCTGGACTGAAATTTAGTAGCTCTCCTGACTGGCTTTTTCTTTTTAAACCTTCCTCTGCCTTTGGGCCTACCTGGTCTCCTGGCCCCGGCGCCTTTACTTCCTTTGGGAGCAAGCCGTGGATGAAATTCTCTCAGGTCTGTTTTGAACCCTCTGGCATAGCACCACAACTTGGACTGTCGGACCAACCGGTCAAACTGGTGCATGCGGGGCTCCGGTGCAGTAGTCGGCTCCTCTTCCTCCGGGGGTAAAGCTGCCTCCTCCACGGTTACGGAAAGTGGATCACCTTGTTCCTTCTCACATTCCTCAACTTTCTCTGATTCCTCAGCTTTGGATTCCTGGTTCCATTCATTGCCGACCGGCGGCGTCTTTTCCCTCTTTACCACCCGACACACCTTGGAAGAGTCTCGGCTCCTTGTTATGATTGGCCGACTCCTCTGATTGACATTCACCGACCTGTAAAGAACACTGCTGTCAGAAGAACCGCTGCTGTCAGACTCCGTGTCTGAGGAGCTTGTTTGGTCAAGTCCAGAGTCAGAGGAGCTGGAGTAGCCGGCTGAGGCAGCAGGACTATGAGGTGGGCCTTGGAATAGGTTCAGGTCCGATGGAAAAGTGGCCCTCATCCTGGAAGGCACACACTCCTCTTGGGTAGAGTTGGACCGGGGGTGATCGCTGCTCTGCATCCAGTCTTTCGATACAATATTGGGCCCCCAGGACAAGGAGCAGAGTATGAGGAGGTCCTCCCTGGATATGAGGCAGCACTGCACAGCCCTGCTGGGAACCGACCTGAGTGCTTTCAGTGCCCGGAGCTCACGCAGGTCACAGCGTCTGCTCTGAATTTGTAGTCTCTCCATACGACGACAGACCCGCCCCCGAGGAACGCCCCGCAGAGGTCCACTCAGCACCTGGGCCAGTGCAAAAAGCTGCCTGCCGCCGACCCGCAAGTAACCCAGCCGCATTCCAGCAATTTCCTGGTATCCAGCTGGAGGCTCCATCACTGTCCAGCAGGTCAGAAAGATACCTAGACATTGTTGTCCCCCATGCCAAAGTTCTGAACTTATCTGTAGGTCCCTCAGTGCGTCAGGAACGCCCCCTGCTGGCGGACAGCGACGATTGCTGGTGAACCCTGCGAGCTGATTCAGTTCACAAGGAGGGCACCACGTCCAGTGACTGTGGGGACTCCAAGCTTCACGTTACGTCCCGAAAAAGGTCCTCAGCGACCAGTCGTACGGTCTTCTAGCCTGTGGAGATGATGAGCAGTTCCGGCAGGCTTGGTCCCAGCACACGGTTTGTGAGTACAATGCACGCTAAACGCCGTGTGTACCCTCCCCCCGCACACACACAGCACGAGTCTGCCAATCAATGCCCCCCACTCTGCGCTCTCATTGGCTGCTCCGCGCGCCGACGTCACCTCTTCCAAAACGCACGCCTCTCCCCTCCCCTCCGCCGACTCCTCACAAAGAGATTCGAGTATAGGCGATCGGCGGTGCAGATAATCGGTGTAATACCGATCGATATCAACCTGTAGATGAATAACCCCCCACCTACAGCTGGTTCTAAATTATAGCGACCATGGGATTAGGGGCACGAGCCGCCGATCTCACCCGATCCCTTAATAGACGCACAATAGATGATCAGGGCTCTTTGTGTAGAGAAGTTTACCGGAGAACTTCCCGAATAGAGAATATAAACTGCACCGTGTCTGGGGTCGCGTTATAAATATCCTGCCCTAATAATCCGAATTAAATCTGTACGACTTCGTACAGGAATTTCATAGGAGACCCGCATTTATAAGAAGTGACTCCGAATCAGAACACCGACTTATACCCGAGTGATCGATGTGTCTGTGTAAAGGATCGATTCATAAAATTGTGTGATCGGAATAAATCACACGGAACTGTCATTGACGGACACGATATATATATATTTATATACATGTATACAAAGACCTACACTTATTTCTTATTTTTATGTTATTCTAATGTGGATGTGACGAGGAGCTGTTCATAGATATAAATCATCTGTGATTATAAAATTCAACCATTATCACCGGAAATGTCAGGATCACCCGAGTGTGTGTATATAGATATACAGTATAAGTGTGTATATAGATCAGGGTGTCATATATATATCTATATATATATAGATATATATATATACATATATACATGTGTATATATAGAGATCAGTATATATAGATATACGTGTATATAAAGAGATCAATGTACATATATATGTGTGTGTGTATATAGGTATACAGTATAAGTGTGTATATAGATCAGGGTGTCATATATATATATATATATATATATACATGAGTATATATAGATATACGTGTATATAAAGAGATCAATGTACATATATATGTGTGTGTACAGATATACAGTATACGTGTGTATATAGATCAGGGTGTCATATATATATATATATATATATACATGTGTATATATATAGAGAGATCAGTATATATAGATATACGTGTATATAAAGAGATCAATGTACATATATATGTGTGTGTGTGTGTGTGAATATGACATATGGATATATGTGTG
>BLSH010102958.1:282208-292413 GCA_018402905.1 Glandirana rugosa
AGAGGAAAATCTTGGTCAGGTTCCTGCTGTTGCTGTAAGGGACAGATTATTGTTCTATAATCATCTCCTAGTTCTAAAAGGAGAGGTTCCTGCTGGTCCTGTAAGGGACAGAGTATTGTTCTAAAATCATCGCCTACTCCTATAGGGTCAGGTTCCTGCTGTTGCTGTAAGGGACAGATTATTGTTCTAAAATCATCGCCTACTGCTATAGGGTCAGGTTCCTGCTGTTGCTGTAAGGGACAGATTATTGACCGGCCTCACACAGCCATTCGTATACTTGTTTTTTTGAATATGCCTCAATATTTTGGGGGCTACCCCAATTAGAAAAAAAAAACAAACAAACAACAAAAAGTGTTGGCTACCTCCTCCTCCTCCACCACCACCGCCACTTCCACCTGCACTGCCATGGTCACGGCCTAGTCAACCTCTAGGCTCCTTGTCACGTACCTGGTGGTCGAGTCTGACTTATGCAGGGGACAACCTCTCTTACGGCCCTGGTTCGCGAACCCCTGATAGTGTAGACAGGGAGCTCGGGAGCACAGGGGGGGACGAGGGCTGGACGTGGTCGCTGGTGGTGGGTGCAGGTCCGATTAAGCTCGTGCTTGGCAGAAGCGTAGTGGTACAGTCCGGGTCGGCAACGTGCTGGCAAAGCGGTACAGAAGGATGAGACGGGCGGATGGTCGGGATGCAGGCAGGGTCGGCAACGTGCGGGCAGCAGAAGTACACGGGAGCAGGCAGGAGAGGGGTCGTAGACAAGCCGGAGGTCGGGGCAGGCAGAAAGCAAACAAAGTCCAAAGATAGCCGGGGTCACAAATGCAGGAAGTCACTTCAGAGCAGATACAGGTCACGGTAACGCTATAGATCGAACAGCACTTGCTACAGGAAACAGAAAGTTTAAATAGAGCTGCTTCTCAGCAACTTAGAGGAATCCACAAGCAAATGCAATTAACCCTTATCACAGTCTTCTTCTAACACTCCTACTCCACATCCACACCCCCCCTTCCCATTTTTATTTTTTTTATTTGATTTTAAGTTACTTTCCCTATCCCCATTTTTTTGTAGGGCACTTGTCCTACTCTTACCCCCATTTTACTTCCTTTTGCAGCCCTCTAGCACTTGCCAGGACTTTTTTACAGCCATTTTTGTGCCAAAAAGTTCGGGTCCCCTTTGACTCCAATGGCGTTCGGGGACCGGGGTAAAGTTCGGGTCAAGTTCGGTACCGAACCCAAACTTTTTTGCGAAGTTCGGGCGGACCTGCCGAACGCGAACATTCAGGTGTTCGCTCAACTCTACAAGAAACCCATTTTGCTGACCCTAGCCATCCTAAATATTTCCACAAGGCATTTAACCAATCATCCTATACATTTTTTTCCCTCTAAATGTAGAGGGGTTGCTATTTTTATACATAACTCCTTTCCATTTGAGGTTCAAGAAGTATTCCGTGACAATGGAAGCAGATTCCTAATACTTAAAGGCTGGATTTTAGGCCGAGAACTTACAATAGTAACAAAGCCTCTTCCTCATTTTTTCATGCATTCCTCAACATTCTTAATAAACACCATTCCCCTCATATCATACTAGAAGGTGATTTCAATATGGTAGCTCATTCACTATTAGCTAGAAGCAACCCTTCCTCTTTATCCAAGACATTCCCTAAAATTCTCTCTAAAAAATGTCAAGATTTACAACTAACTGACACATGGACAGCCCTGAACTTTGGAGTTAGGGAATACACCTTTTACTCCAATCCTCATAATACTTCAGCAATGCTTGATTATATCTTTTGCTCTCCAATTATTTTGGGCAATTAATTCTATATCCTCAGGCATTTACAGTTGTGTTTGGTCAGATCATCATATTATGTCCTTTGTTACAAAATTAATAGGTTTATCCCCTACACCATACTAATGGAGATTGAATGAAGTCCCACAAAACAATTACAACCATGACACCAGACTCATTACTGAGCAAAAAAGTACTGAATTAAATATTATTCTTTCTCCAGAGAAAGCGTTAAGATTTTCTAAGGCAAAATTTAACACAACCTCCATAATGTCCGCTACAAAACTTAACCAATCCATCAAACCTCCACATGTATACAAACTCAATACAAATGCTGGCCTTGCTACTTCACACCCAAAAGAAGTCCTACAAATACAGTTACGCTCATAAGTTTACATACCCTGGCAGAGTTTATGATTTCTTGGCCATTTTTCAGAGAAAATTAATGATAACACAAAAACTTTTCTCTCACTCGTGGTTAGTGTTTGGCTGAAGCTATTTATTATCAATCAACTGTGTTTACTCTTTTTAAATCATAATGACAACAGAAACTCCCCAAATGACCCTGATTAAAAGTTTACATACCCCAGCTCTTAATAACGCGTATTGCCCCCTTTAACATCAATGACAGCTTGAAGTCTTTTGTGGTATTTGTGGATGAGGCTCTTTATCTACTCAGATGGTAAAGCTGCCCATTCCTCTTGGCAAAAAGCCTCCAGTTCCTGGAAATTCTTGGGCTGTCTTGTATGAACTGCACGTTTGAGATGTCCCCAGAGTGGCTCAATGATATTGAGGTCAGGAGACTAAGATGGCCACTCCAGAACCTTCACTTTATTCTGCTGCAGCCAATGACAGCTCGGCTTTGCCTTGTGTTTTGGATCATTGTCATGTTGGAATGTCCAAGTACATCCCATGCACAGCTTCCTGGCTGATTAATGCAAATGTTCCTCCAGTATTTTTTGATAACATACTGCATTCATCTTGCCATCAATTTTGACCAAATTCCCTGTACCTTTGTAGCTCACACATCCCCAAAACATCAGCAATCCAGCTCCGTGTTTCACAGGCCTTGTTGACTCCTCTCCAAATGTATTGTTTATGGTTGTGGCCAAAAAGCTACATTTTGGTCTCATCACTCCAAATGACTTTGTGCTAGAAGGTTTGAGGCTTGTCTCTGTGCTGTTTGGCATATTGTAAGTGGGATACTTTCTGGCATTTGCGTAGTAATGGCTCTCTTCTGGCGACTCAACCATGCAGCCCATGTTTCTTCAAGTGCCTCCTTATTGTGCATCCTGAAACAGCCACACCACATGTCCTGTATTTCAGTTGAAGTTATTTGTGGGTTTTCTTTGCATCCCGAACAATTTTCTTGGCAGTTGTGGCTGAAATTTTGGTTTGGCTGGAAAGTTGGTCTACCCGAACGTGGTTTGGTTTCAACAGAACCCCTCATTTTCCACTTCTTGATTAGAGTTTGAACACTGCTGATTGGCATTGGATATCTTTTTATATTCCTTTCCTGTTTTATACAGTTCAGCTACCTTTAACCGCAGAGCCTTTGACAATTCTTTTGCTTTCCCCATGGCTCAGAATCCAGAAACGTCATTGTAGCACTAGATTAACAATGCAAGGAGTCCAGAAACTCATTGACCTTTTATACACACACACTAATTACAAGCAAACAGATCACAGGTGAGGATGGTTACCTTTAATAGCAATTCAAACCCCTTTGTGTCAACTTGTGTGCATGTTATCAGGCCAAAATCACCAGGGTATGTAAACTTTTGATCAGGGTCATTTTGGTAGTTTCTGTTGTCATTATGATTTAAAAAGTATAAACACAGTTGATTGATAATAAATGGCTTCAGCCAGACACTAAAGCCCCATACACACTATATAATTTTCTGTAGACTTTTGTCATCAGATTTACCAAAACCATATAATATGAGGTCAAGCCCCATACACACTATACAATTTTCTGTAGACTTTTGTCTTCAGATTTACCAAAACCATATAATATGAGGTCAAACCTTAAGGGCTCGTTCACACTTGCTTCAAAACAGGGCATCAGACAGGCGTTGTTAAAGCTCCCTTAACACCAGTCAAGCCCATGTCACTAAATAAAATGGTTAGCTTACAGCCCTGTTTACACCTTGCGTTGGCTTAACTGCGCTTCAGCTTCACGTCAAAAATTACACGCTATGTAGCCAGGCTTTAAAGCCTCTCCAACACCTCCATAGAAGTCTATGACAAAGCTTGTTTGAAGCTCGCTTGAAGCACCTGTGGCTTTTCAGAGGCTGTAATTCAGCTTTAGCTTTGCTTTGTTTTGGAGAAATGGCAGGTGTGAGATATCAACAAACACACAGGGCGTTTACCAAGCTTCAACAAGGCTTCAAAAGTGCATCACTGAAGCCTCATCGAAACCTTGTTGAAGCCTTGTTGAAGCCTCACTGAAGCCTCTTAGAAGCACCGCCGAAGCCTCAAAAACACATCATAACAGCTTGTTGAAGCTGTATGAGCTTTAATGAGCGTTGAAGCAGAAGCAAGTGTAAACTAGCCCTAAGCTCTGCAATGCGATTTAGAAAAAATCATCTGAATATTCTTGTGGTGAAAGCGTGTGTTACAGGTGATTATTCTAAAATCATAAGTGGTATTGCTAAGATCTCGTGTCTTCTGGCGGTTATCCAGAAGTGGTGGTAGTGAAAGGGTTAATCACTTGAATTAGCCTGGTAACAATCGCTCTCTGGGTGCTGGCACTTAGATGGTGGTCCCGCAAGCTGGTAAATCTTTGTGCTGGAAGCAGCTGAGAGTGGCATTGTTACATTAGTGACAAGCGCGATGTGAGATCGGGTAGTCCTCTGTCACCAGTTAGTGAGGAGGGCAGTGATCTGATACCCGCCTTCGTCGCATATTGGTTGCAGCGTGTTGGAATAGTTTTGCCTTAATAGCATTCAGTGCATTGTTAGGAATTAGCTCTGCACTGAAGCATTGTAACCTTTGTGTAAACAGTCCTTAGAGACAAGCTGGTGCATCATTTTTTTTCATATAAGAGACATACAGCAACAGCTCCTTTCTATCTCTGCTTTCTGTTCTATCTTTTCCACTTGTAAAATGTCTGGGTTATCAGGGTATAAGAAAATTAGCAAAGATGACCTGACTGCTGAGTGACGTCAGTAACAAAACTCATGGAGACATGATAAAGGCCCTACATGAGTACGATATCCAAGCAGACCAGAACTCGGGGGAACCTGAAGCTGAAGGAGTTCCCGGTACTCCAGAGCCCAGTGGTTCAGACTCGGCGGCCTCACAGGATAGGCACACAGAGACTGACACGGGAATACCACTGAATGTCCCCTCTAGGCCACAGCAGGAGCAGGCCAGCCCCAGGTTGCCTGCAACCAGCATAGACTCTCCTCAACTGCAGAAAACACTACAACACCTCAGATAAACAGATCCTGTGATGTACCTGCAGTTTCTGGAACGCCAGGCTGCGTCTGAGAGAGAGGAACGCCAGGCTGCGTCTGAGAGAGAGGAACGCCGGGCTGAGAGAGAGGCTGCGCAAAGGGAGGCTGATCGTCGGCACGAACTGGAGATGTTGAGACTCCAGCAGCAATGACAGGCTCAGAACCTCGGATCCCTAGAGCACAGGGACACCTCTCTACCTGCGAGCCCAGCCGCCAAAATTCCAGTCATGGAAAAGGACAGTGACATTGACGTGTAACTACTGTCGTTTGAAAAAACTTGTCCTCAGTACCATTTGCCCCAGCACAATGGGCCCGGTACTTAAACGCCAGGGCTACGAGGCAAGGCCCTGGATGCGTATGTTCACCTGCCAGAGGAGCAGGACGAAGTCTACGAAGCCATAAAGGCAGCGATCATTCAGAAATATCAACTAACCCCGGAAGTGTACCAGAAACAGTTTAGGTCCCTGCAAAAGGAGCCTGGGGACCCCTATATGGATGTGGTAAGCCGTTTACATACCACCTTCCAACAGTGGACTAGGGGCCTGAAAGCCAATTCTTTTGAGTCCCTGGAAGACCTCATGATTGAAGATCAGCTTTTGCACATCTGTCCTCCAAACATCAGACAGTTTGTGTTAGAGCAGAAGCCCGGTTCTGCTAAAGCCACAGCAGAACTGGCAGATACCTTCATCCGCACTCGGGTATCGGACCATCACAAGGCCCCACCGAATGGCTGGAAAGGGGGAAAATCGCACGTGTCAACCCCTCCTCTGCCTGCCAACCAAGCTTCTCAGCGGTCTGAACCTGCAGTTCCTTGTGCCAAGCCCTCCCTGACTAACAACTGCATGTGTTACTCCTGTGGCAAGCCTGGCCATCTTCGAACATAGCGCTTTGAGCAGAAGAAGACAACATCATTTGGCCAACCGGCCAGCAACCCTTCTGCTGTGCTGTTCATCAGTGGGAAACCTCAAGGAACCAATGCCAACTTGCAGCCAATCATTGTGGGCCACCGGACTGTAACGGGTTTCCGGGACACCGGAGCAGAAGTCACCTTGGTCAGACCGGAGGTGATAGAAGAAACGGACATCATCCCAGAGAAGTTCCTTACCCTAACCAGAGTTGGGGGAACCCATTCCCACATACCCCGCGCCTATGTGTTCATTGATTGTGGTGCCGGGACTGGAATGAGATAGGTGGGAGTTTCTGAGGAGATCCCCACTGCTGTATTGTTGGGTGCTGATTTAGGGGCCCTTGCCTCCTATTATGCCCCTGCTGAGGACGCCCCCTCGGAAGCCTCTGCCCCCCCCCCCCTCCCAAAGTACTGTGTGCAGATGTGGGTTTGATATCTGGGCAACCTGGGGAGGGGGAGGGTGAAGTGGAAGTGCAAGGTCCTCCTTCAAAAAAAGGAGAAGAGACCCCGTTGCTTGTAAAGGTAAACAATTTATGTTCCAATAATGTTACACCTGTACATGTTAAATGTAATATTGATGATGATGCTAGTGTATTACCAATACTGGTGGTCACTTGCAGTGCTGCAAGGGCTGCAGAGGTACAGGCCCAGGTCGCCGAACAGCAGGAGGAGGTCTCTGGGCCCTCTCCTTGTTCTGTCTTCGTTTACCACAGGATTGCTTGCTGGGATGGACTTGTGGTTCCACCTTTGAAGCAGCACTGCAGACAGACCAATCACTAGCACAGTTCAGGAGTCTAGCTGATAGCCCCCCTGCAGAGAGTGACAAACAAAAGGAAAACTGTACAGGGAGAGTTTGTCTACAGGGGGGACGCAGCTGATTTAGGTAGCAGTGTCATGGACCAGCCACCCAGCAAGGGGGTACCTAAGGGTTAACATTGTGCAGAGTAGTTTCAGTAATTGGCACCAGGCTGACCTATTTAAACATTTCAGCAGCACACAGACTTTGCTGTTTGATCTGCAGCTTTAGTGTGTGTTTTCTCTGTATCCCGCTTGTACCTGCATCTGACCCGGCTCCGTCTGACTATCCGTCCCTCTCCGACCCTGACCTTGGCCTGCCTCGACTCTGTTTTTGGACCCCCTAACTTGCTACCTGTTGCCGACCTCACCCTGTCCACTGACCATCCTCTTTGCCTGTCCTCTGATATACCTGTCTGCCTGCAACTGACCCAGCCTGTTCACCCTGCCTCTTATCCACCCATCCAGTGCCTGGACTAACCAGCTTTAGCAGCCAGTACCTATTCTACATCACGCACCCGGAGGGCATCACCACTCTACTGCTACAACAACCCAAAGGCACTTCTACTCCACTGCGTTCTTGGGGCTACTGTCTCCACTCCAGGGACCCCAGAACCAGAGCTGTATGAGTGGTCTCCTCCTACCTAAGTCAGGCTCTACTACAAGGTACGTGTCAGTATCAAACAGCCATGCCTGAGCCTGCAGGAGGTGCCACTCCCATGGAGGAAGCCTGCCGTCTCCCCGAAGCCCTCATGCCAGCCGTACAATCCCTGCAGGAAGGCTATGTCAAGCTGGAGGAGTGCATGCAGACTCTCACAGCACCCACCAGTACTGCAGTGGACCCAGCCTGTATACAAGTGGCTGCTCCCTCAGTAGTCATGCCGCAGCTGGAGTCCCCATCCCGGATAAGTTCTCAGGGGATCAAAGTAAGTTCCGAGCCTTCTGGAATGCCTGCCAGCTGTATTTTATTTTGCGCTAAAACCCCAGACTTTTTCACTGGAGGCCATGAAGGTCGGATTTGTAGCCTCCCTGCTCCAAGGGGAACCCCAGGCATGGGCCCACCGGTTGCTTGAAGCAGATGATGCACAAACACAATCCCTACTAGCCTTCTTTGACGCCATGGCTCAGCTCTATGATGACCCTCAGCAGACATCCACAGCAGAGGCTGCCCTACGCATGCTCCAGCAAGGCCGCAGAGCGGCTGAAGATTACGTCTCCGATTTCAGGCACTGGAGCACTGACACCCAGTGGAATAATGCGGCCTTGCAACAACAATTCTGCCTGGGACTTTCCAAGGGTCTCAAGGACGAGCTGGTTCGGGTAGGAGTACCTAATACTCTAGAGGAACTTATCACCCTGTCTATTCAGATAGATCGTCAGCTCTGTGAACGCTGATCAGAAAGGGCCGCCCTGTCTAACCGGCCCATCTGGATGGTGCCTAGGGCCCCGATCCTTACCTCACCCAGCATGGTTCCTGCTCCTTCACCAGTGGCCAATCCTGCACCAGACGCTCCCAAGCCCATGCAACTGGGATTAATGCTTCCAGCACTAACACCGGAGGAACATCTATGCCGCAGGCAGAACAACTTGTGCCTCTACTGCAGGAAGCCCAGCCACATCGTGCATAACTGCCCTGCTAAGATCCACAAGTGCCCGCCTCTCATTCCTAATAACCTATCTGCGCTATCTGCCAATGCCTGTCACCTTGTCTTGCCTCTCTCGCTTCAGTTGCCGGGAAGAATAGTCGCAGTCAGCGCTATTATTGATTCTGGAGCATGCAGCTGCTTCATTGATCTGAACTTTGCTGCTCACCAGCATATTCCCTTACAGCCCAAAAAACATGGACTATCCGTCTATCTGGCTGATGGCTCACACCCCAGTTCCGGACTAGTTACCCAGGAGACACCTCCTATTCCTGTTAAGTCTGCCCAACATGAGGAATTACTGAGCTTGGATGCCATTTCTTCCCCACTCTTCCCTGTTATTTTAGGCCTGCCCTGGCTTCGGGCCCACAACCCGCAGATCTGTTGGGCGACAGGAAAGGTGCAGTTCCAATCCCTGTACTGCCAAGAACACTGTACATCCAGACCCATCGTGCCTTCCCCAACACTATTTTGTCTTGAGGCAGACTTGGATAAACAACAGTCAGTGCCCGAACCCTACCACCAGTTCTTGGACATCTTCAGCAAGTAGGGGGCAGACATGCTTCCTCCACGCCGCCCTTACAACTGCCCTGTAGAACTTCTTCCTGGGGCAGAAATGCCCTTTGGGCGCGTTTTCCCACTGTTAGAACGAGAGCAAGAACCTTTAAGAGAGTATGTCAATGAGAATCTCAAGAAGGGGTTCATACGCCCCCTCCACATCTCCCGCCGGGGCAGGGATATTCTTTGTCACTAAGAAGGACCACACTCTTCGGCCCTGTGTCGATTACTGGGAATTGAACAAGGTCATGGTACAGAACCGCTACCCACTTCCTCTGATGACCGAGAATACCAAAGGGGCTGAGGTTTGCCAACATCTTTACTAAGCTGGACTTGTGGGGAGCGTATAACCTGGTACGCATCAGAGAAGGGGATGAGTGGAAGACGGCCTTCCGTACCAGGTTTGGGCACTTTGAATATCAAGTCATGCCCTTTGGCCTTTGTAATGCCCCCGCAACCTTCCAGCACTTTATCAAAGATGTGCTCGGAGACTTCCTGGATGTCTTCGGAGTGGTCTACCTTGACGACATCCTCATTTTCTCTGAATCCCTTAACCAGCATCGTGTCCATGTCTGTCGGGTCCTGGAACGCCTTCAGCAATTTAAATTATACGCAAAACCGTAAAAATGCGTATTCGAACAAAATACAATCCAGTTCCTAGGACTGGTCATCTCTCCAGCAGGAATTAAGATGGATCCCCAAAAGGTTTCTGCAATTTTGGGCTGGCCCACACCCACAGATAAGAAAGGAATCCAGCGATTCGTGGGTTTTGCAAATTTTTATAGGAAGTTCATTAAGGGGTTCTCTGCCATAATTACCCCCATCATGCAGCTGACCAAATAAGGTTTGCGGTTTCGCTGGAACCCCCGAGGCTCAAAAGGCCTTCGAGACCCTCAAAAGACTTCTCACATCAGCCCCAATCCTTAGCCATCCCGGCCAGGGCCGGTGCAAGGATTTTTGACACCCTAGGCGAAACCTGATTTTGCCGCCCCCCCCCGCCGTTTTAGTCCAAAGCGGATCCCACAGTTTTTAGGAACGTGGCCGGGACCGGCCCTACCG
>BLSH010102958.1:327740-367103 GCA_018402905.1 Glandirana rugosa
CTTTTATTTAACTCCTCTACCACCGCCACTTCCACCTACACTGCCACGGTCATGGCCTAGTCAACCTCTAGGCTCCTACTCCACATCCACCCCCCTTCCCATTTTTTTATTTGATTTTAATTTATTTTCCCTATCCCCATTTATTTGTAGGGCACTTGCCCTAGTTTGAAGATGATTTTAGAACAGTTATATGGTTTCTACCGTTAATTAATACTTTTCAGACACAGTTTGAAGATGATCCACATTCACCTCCATTTTTGCTTTTTTTATGTTTTTATTTTTTTAAAAAATATTTAAAGTTATTTCCCTGTCCCCATTTTTTTGTAGGGCACTTGCCCTACCCTTACCCCCATTTTACTTCCTTTTGCAGCCCTCTAGGGCTTTCCAGGACTTTGTTACAGCCATTTTTGTGCCTAAAAGTTCGGGTCCCCATTGATTTCAATGGGGTTCGTTGTCCGTGCGATCGTTCGGGTTCCGTCCGGACCCGGACTTTGTCCCGAAGTTCGGCCGGACCAGCAGAACCCGAACTTCCAGAGGTTCGCTCAACTCTACCCAGGACCACTTACCCCTTTACTTCACAACCCCGACTTCCCTCCGGGGGTTATTCCACTTCCCCCTCCGGACAACAAGCCGTACATAGGCATACGCATACACCACATTTCCAAGGACGGTAACCTCCTCACAAGAGAACACCTGAACCACACCTTATTTCCAGAGAGGCAAGTGGACCCCTTTGGTTACTTGCAAATCAAACATTTTTTCAAGAGCACCCAACACTCTGTGAACTGGTCTGGTGACCTCTCGGCTTTCGATCAGCTATGCCTCTCCAACGAGCCACAACGCCATGTTATATCTACGATTCATAACATGCTGTGGGAATCCACCAGAGCCGATGAGGGGCCGGCTTGCAGGGCGTGGGCCCAGGATCTCCAACTCAGTTTCACAGACAAGGACTGGGAAGTTATTCACCTTCAGGCATATAAAGGCTCCATTAATGTATCCATACAGGAGACCAATTATAAAATAATAACGAGATGGTACCGCACCCCCTCCCTACTTCACAAGTTTAACAAAAATTTACCTGACGCTTGCTGGAGATGCTCCCTCTCCCCGGGAGACATGTTGCACATCTGGTGGGCATGCCCCCGCATACAACCATTCTGGAAAATGGTCCATGCCCACATCAAACACATAACCACACACGATTTGGACTTCACCCCGGCACAACTCCTACTTCATTATCAACCGAATAGTACACAAACCTATCGAAAATCCCTAGCCCTAATGTTGGTCAACGCGGCAAGAGCTTGCATCCCGAGACTATGGGGCACTATTGACCCCCCCTCGCTAAAGGCTTGGTTTACCCGCATTAACAAAATCGAGGAAGTGGAGGAACTCATCGCAATCGCTCACAACATTCCACACAAATTCTACAAAAAATGGGCACCCTGGATACACTACAAAACTACACCAGATTACATCTCAAACTTTGAACATCCCTGTCTCTAAAGTGTATACCTAGACTACACTGCCCGTGACCCCCCCCAGCGGGAAACCATAACAGGCTCTGACACACTGGCTCCCTGTATTTAAATTGTGGCAGGCATTTCAGACATGATCCCCCCCCAATTAGCATAGGAGTACAATGATAGCCCTATCTACCCTCAGCCACTTGGATAGTCGTATAGGTCTCACTCATATACTATACCCCACAGGTAACTGGCGTCCGTCTTCCCCCACTATTCCGGCAGGAGTTTGTCTTGCACCTCCCAGTTCTCATACCGCCCCATCAATCCCATTCACCCTCTACTTTACTCATCCCCATCAAATTCAGCTCCCCCCCCCCTTACTCCCTCTCCCTCTTTTTCCCCGCTGAGGGCAGGTGTGCTGGTCCACACCTCCCTGTTAGGCTCTGTCAAGAGACATCCTTTCCCTGCATTCTCAGATAGAGTCTTACTGCATATTGTGATTACTAGCATAAGCATAGGCACTAGTCCGCCAAATGTTAAGCCTAGTAGGTATTAGAAATGTTAAACTTTATACCGATTAATACAATATAGCTCGCAATCTGGTTGTATCAACATAGGTATGATGTTGCATCGCTCTTCAGGTCAAACTGTCCATAAACCTCCAGCAGTGGACATGGTTGTCATATCCCTATCTTATTGTATGTTGTATCGGTCTTGATTGTCTCTTGTTCAATTATACCACTGTCAATGTTCAATAAAAGCTCTTTGAAAAAAAAAAAAAATGAACATATCACAGCATTATAAAGGGTTCCACTAAACACACGGTTCCCAAACACTACTTGAAGTATCACAACAGAAAGCTGACAGGTACTACTTTTTCAATTATTAACAAATTCGAAGCTCCTTGGAGAGGGGGTGCTAGGACCAGAGGACTATCAAGGATGGAAACATTCTGGATATATGAGCTCAAGGCTTATTGGCCGCTGGGTATCAATGTGGAGTGGGATATCAACTCCTTTATTAATCAGGCTTAAATGTACTTTTATATGTGTATGGTATAATATGTCATCTCCGGTGTTTGTTATCCTATTCTTTTTGTTACACCAGAAAAGTCTATTATAGTTTACGTCGGGTTATACTCCTGACGGTATATTAGTTATCCTTTATTTTAGATGCGGTAAGTTTTTTATTCCCCCCGTGTTTTTAGTAGACATTTTTTCCAGCAGCACATTTTTATTGTATTTATTATTTCACACTTCCTGGGTTAATTTAGCTCATCGGGGTCACTGCCTGATGACTTCTGGTATTACCTACTATATTTGTGGGTTTGTGATATTTTTTATATACATTTTTTATATATGTTACCTTACTCGTATTGTTTAGCACAAACAGGATGTTTTTTTGCATCCAGTAAGGTATATGCCTTCTGGGTTTATGTTTATTGCCTAATCCATCAAGTTTTTACGGTTCATTAGGTTGAGGATTAGTGCGCTTTCCTACTCATCAACTTCCGGAGTATGCTGACCTTTTCCTGTTTGAGCTGTTGATGCCTACCCCATGTGACCTGAATCAGGTCGTGCTTTATGGTCACGGTGGTCATCACAGTGGCGCTACAGCACCAATAGGATGGTCCGTTTTTGTTTAACACGCCTCTGTGTAAATGTAATTTTTATTCTACCTCCGGATTACGTTTTGACTCCTTCCTTTTTAGGCTGATGACGTTTGTTCCGGCTACTCCCATTAACGTCCGGTGTCAGCAAAATAGGTGCTCTTCCGTGGGTGCACTTTTCCATACTACTCTTTTAACGTTTCTGGTGTACGGTATGTTTATGTCGGTTCTAAAACACCGGAGGTAACATTACCATGTATGGATTGTTACACCATTTCTATTCAGACACCTGTGTAAATGATTATCTTACATTGGAGATATTATATATGTTATGCTATGTTTACATTGTGTTGACCCCGCTGGGACACTCCCACTGATGGTCAGTGATTGGCTGATGGTGGTAGTGTCAGAGCGAGGCTTGGAACTCACGCTGGGTGCAGTTTCTGGGCGTGGTTCCAAATTGAGGAAGTTTCTTCATTTATAAATTGAGCGTGGTGTGAACAGGTCACCCATACCCCCATTGAAGTCCTGGCGGACGAAACGCGTCGGGTGAGGTGTACCTGTTCATCTAGCACTACGCTCTACTCTTTTGATTGGAATTCCATATCGTTTGATTATTGATTTTACAATGTAAGTGTGATTCTTTTTAATAAATATCCTACTGGTCAACAGTATTATGCTATGTAGACTTTTTATCCTGTTGAGGCACATCGGCATACGTGGTTGGTAGAGGTTCTTGAGACCAGTTTGCAGCTACCTCATCCCTTGATACCTGGCTGCGGAGGAGGCATCTCCATTAAGGCAGGATTTGGATTTCCACAGATAACACGCTGAAGAATGGCAAGCTACTTCGTTGGATCTTAATTCTTCAGCAATATGATTTCACCATCCAGCATAAGAAAGGCAGCACCCATGGCAAAACCGAGCCCGCAGGAGTCAGTTGCGTGAGGAGGGAAATTGCATTCCCCTCCCATGCAACCACCTGAGGGGGGAGATGTAATGATATCGGACGTGGGACACACAAAACTTGCAACGATTTTGTCAAACATACGCCATGACAGTTTTAGCTTTAAGAAGACAGTCACCCTGCAACGACCTCACTCCTCTTCCCCCCTCACTTCAAGTTAGGAATTCCAGGGTCATTGTGCAAGGCCCCAAAAGGTCTGGATGTGTTTTGCCAAGCCTGATCAAAAACAAATAAACCAGATCCATTAAGAGATAGCACAGGATGCCTTGGATAATGAGTGTTGTAAAAGAGAGGAATTCAGGCAGATGTGACCTTCTCAGAGACCCCTAATCAATTTTAAGCTTAGAAATGTACCCATGTTTCATAACTCCAGATAGGAACGTGACATCTTAATAATAAGTACATAGTTGAATGCGGAAATTTATACTGAACGAATCGAATTCAGACATGACCAGATTCAGACATGCCAGGGGGAAGATCACTGGCAGATGCCTCCTAGGTGACACGCGCATCCCAGGTATGCCGTGCTTGGTGTCCCTGGACATGAAATTCAACGCTGAATCATAATTTCTCAGTTTCAGTAATGTACCTTGTGACAAGATATGAACATTGATATGAAAAACTGTGTGTACGGGAGGGTCATGATGCATTGTCCACCCCGGAGAAGCCCATGGGCTCTCCTTACCCATGTGAGTGGTCAAGGGTATATGGCCCCACCCCTTTGCTTCCAGAGAAAAAGCAAATAGACCGGACAGTACTCAGTTCTCACTTTACCATCAAAGAACAACCATCTGAGAACCTTTGGACTCATCGACAAATCTCTGATCAATCACGGACATTCTCTGCAAGTATATTTCTCCATTCTCTCTGCTTTATCTCTTTGCTGCTGTATAGTATGTATTATTGCTTTGTAACACCATTTTTCTGTAAACATTTTATCTGCACCAATTTTTGACCTTTTCATTAGTAAACCTTATTCTGAAAAGTGTTATCTTGTCCCTAAAGCTCTTAATGCAAGGTATAACGAACCTGTTCCTTTGAAGAGTGCTACTGTTAGGATAAAGCATCTGAATATTCCTGTCTGTGGTGACAGCATGTGTTACAGGTGATTATTCTAAAATTATAAGTGGTATTGCTAAAATCTTGTGTCTTCTGGCCGTTATCCAGAAGTGGTGGTAGTGAAAGGTTTAATCGCTTGAATTAGCCTGGTAACAATCACTCTCAGGCTGCTGGCACTTAGATGGTGGTCCCGCAAGCTGGAAAATCTTTGTGCTGGAAGCAGCTGAGAGTGGCATTGTTACATTACTGACAAGCATGGTGTGAGATCAGGTGACCCTGCCAGGAACAAACCATGCCTCCAGGCTCCAGCTGTCACCAGGTACCGACCTCGAAGCGCCCACTACTCCTATAGGCTATAGCACACGCTGCCGCTGTACAGTACAGGCCAGGAGGGAGAGCGGCCTCTACAAATGGCGGTGACAAGGGGGGTGGGGTCAGGGGTCACATGACTCACTAGAGACAGACAGGTCACTGATCATAGAGGCGCGGAGGGGATGTTTGCTTCTGTTCCGTTGGGACATGTCAGTGCTGCGCCTCTATAATGACACCTCGGTGCGGCTGCTTGAGTTACATGCAGCAGAGGCATCCCCTGCAACCCCCATAGATGTGCACGCTTCTTCCCAGCCAGCAGCGTCAGCGCCCAATAGAGGTTGTAACATTATTAGAGGTATTTATACAACAGTACAGAAAACCTACATAGCGCGGCCGCAGAGACGGAGAGTAGGGAAACCAGCGGCCAGGCGCCCTTTGCGGCAGTGCACCCTAGGCAGCTGCCTAGTTTGCCTAGTGGTAGCACCAGCCCTGACCATAACTTTGGTTGTATTACATCACCAGCAGACTCACTCAAACAGCACAATGGGATATTTCTAACCCCACAATTCCATGGTTAATATTAAAAAAAAATTCCATTCACCCCTCCTATCTTCCAGGTCTACTATGTTCCAATGCTATACCAATCCATTTCCCATAAAGCCATTGTCTCTCAATCTTTAAAATTATGGATTAAATACAGAAAGGAGTGGCCACTTGTGTGGAGTCCTCCCTTGGGAGCCTCCTTCTTAGGTGACCCAAGATTTAATCTAGCTTTTCCCCCTCCAAACATTTTTCAATGGTTGTTTGATAATGACGTTACCAAATTATCAGACTTTTATAGCAATGGAAAATTGATTTCTAAAAATATCCCCATCATTGAACAACAAAATTATGATCACGTAAAATCTTTGTATGAGATACATTATCTCAAACCTTCTAGTTCCCCGATGTCTATTTTTGAACATACTTGCTTCAGAAATCCTAGAGGAAGGGGTAAGAATAGGACACTTACCTGTCCTGGAGTCCAGCAATGTTGGCACCGCAGCTGACGTTTCCATCAGCTGTTGGGTGCTGCCACCATTGCCGATAAGGGAACCCGGCAGTGAAGCATTGCGGCTCCTACTGTGCATATACCAGAGATACACTCACCCCTCATACAACTGATTTATACCATATGCGTTGCCACACATTGGACAATAGCTTTCCACTGGAAGACCTTTGTACCATTTTTGCAGATCTTAACAAGAATTGAAGAGGTTAAGCTAATGGAAAACATCTATCACTCAATAAATAACACAAAGATACTGTTTGATCTTAAATGGGAACCATGGTTTATTTACAAGAATACACCAAATGCATAGATTACATGCCTATACTCAATTCCGTAGTACCCTAGTTTTGTTCCTTTATATCTTTATTTATTTTAGTTTATTTCTTTTTTTAAGTTTCTTTTTATTATTATCCTCTAACGCAGTGGACCTCAACTCTTGTCCTCAGGACCCACCAACAGGCCAGATTTTAAGTATTACCTTGGTGAGAGGCAGACTAGAATACTGCAATCACTGAGCAGCAAATGATATCACCTGTGATGTATTTCAGTTATCCTGCAAACCTGGCCTGTTAGTGGGCCCCGAAGACAGAAGTTGAGAACCACTGCTCTAACGGTTAAATTCATGATAAACATCTGGCATGGATGATTATGGATGATTATGAAAACATAGCTTAACATGCATACCTCCCAACTTTCTAAGATGGGAATGAGGGACACCTATTAGCAAAAGTATGAAGGCATTGTATACACCCCCTGCCACACCCCCCCTTAAAAGAGAACAAAAAAATGATTGGTTAAGCCCACAAGTGTTTTTTTTTACTACTACTATTCCTATATGGAATTTGCAAATGCAGCAATTTAGAAACTGGATGAAAGGTTTAGACCTTTAAAACACTTTTTGATAAATAGTGCATTTTATATACAGCAGTTCATATAATTCATGTAAAACAACAATCCTTTTTCAAAAAAAAAGTTTGTAATAAAAAAAAAGCTTTCTTAAATTTTAAATGAACAGAATTTTCCTAAAATCTGTTTTTTCTCTCTGATTTCACAGTTTTCTCTAAGGATTCTCACATTTTCCAATTGAATCCAATTTAAAAATAGAAGAAAGCTGTGGGAATCTTGTGTGAAAGCCTTTATAAATACAAACTGACCAATTAGTTACAGCCAGCTTGTTTGTAGCCCAAACTCAGCTGAAAAGCTGATCCTGGACACACAAGGGGAGTATTACTAAAACTGGTGAACGCAGAATTTGGTGCAGCTGTGCCATCAAATAATCAGCTTCTAAAGGCCCGTACACACGATCAGAAAAGAAAGAAAGAAAGAACACATACAAAACTATTCAACACATTACGTGACTTCTGACGTTGCATTTTGTCGAAGCTCTACAGAAGACCCCTCAGAAGACCCTGCAAAAGAGCCGAAGAAACAAGACGCCGGAGAGGGAGAAGATAGGGGATAAGACGCCGGAGGTGATTTAATAAAATATTTTAAAAAGCTGTGGAGTGTGTTTTTTTTGTACACTTCTTTTTCTAGGTAAATAGGTAGGGGTACGATGTACCCTATACTCATTTACTTAGGTTGGGGGGCCGACATCTGGGGGCTCCCTTATTAAAGGGGGCTTCCAGATTCCGATAAGCCCCCGCCCGCAGACCCCAACAACCAACAGCCAGGGTTGTCGGGAAGAGGCTCTTGTCCCCATCAACATGGCAGAGCCCCCCTGCCCCAAAGCACCCATATTCCCCATGTTGAGGGCATGCGGCCTGGTATGGTCCAGGAGGGGGGGGGGGCGCTCGCTCGTCCCCACCCCCTTTCCTGGCCTGCCAGGCTGCGTGCTCGGATAAGGGTCTGGTATGGATCTTGGGGGGGACCCTACGCCGTTTTTTAGGCATGGGGGTTTCTCTTAAAATCCATGCCAGATCGAAGAGCCTGGTATGCTCTTGGGGAGGGAACCCCATGCAAATTTTTTGCGGGAGTTCCCCTTCAAGATCCCCAGCACACAAGTCGCGCCGCAAGTCAGATCATCATGATCCGACTTCTGGTGCGACTTCCATTCAAATCAATGGGTTCCCATAGGGAACCATTGATTTTGAATAGAGCAGAAAAACGCCGCAAAAAGCTAGCGTGGAAAAACGTGCATTGACGTCAACGGTGTTTTTTCCCTGAAGTCGGGCCTGGCGTTTTGCTTATTTTTTTGCATACGCTCGTGTGTATGAGGCCTTAAAGATGTGCTGGTGTTCTGTCAGAATAGGCGACCCATCAGATTAGGTAATGGAAGTGACGTTCTGTCAGCTAATTACTTACTGCACATATGCAGGTTTACTAATCTTACAGAACACCTGCAGTCATAAGGCACCAGCAGACATCTTACTACGCCCAGCTACGTCTTGAATTTCACAGCCATTAACTAATAAAGTGAGTGTATATGGATCAATATAGTATATTGAGATCTGTCATGCTGTTTTCATGTAACATTTTCAAAGCCTAAAGGTTTAGCGCTGACCCATGGGAGGTGTACCAAGATGGCCTCTGCCACTTTCCTACTGCTGGTGTCCAGCTTCTTTCAAAATGTAACATTCAAAATAGCATCACAGATGTCAATATACTGTATTTATTTATAGCCGCTCAGTTTATTGCTAAAACGACTGTGAAATTCAAGACGTAGCTAGTTGTACTAACATGTCCGCTGCCACCTTATGACTGCAGGTGTTCTGTCACACTAGGGAAAACTTCTGCGCATGTGCAGTAAGTATTCAGCTGATGGAACGTCACTTCCGTTACCTAATCTGACGGAACACTGGCTTACAAGAGCTTAAATTCTATGCATTAAGGTGAAAAACCTTTTCTGTTGCAGCTGCTCCCCAGAGCCCCCCTTTTACTTACCTGACTCATATCGTTCCAGTGCCATGGACGAGCCTAGCAGCTTCAGCTGCGGGCTCCGGTCCTCATTGGATAGATTGATAGCAGGGGGGCCATTGGCTCCCGCTGCTGTCAATCAAGTCCAATGATGTGGGAGCCAGGGGGCGGGGCCGAGTCCTGCTGTCTGTGTCAATGGACGCTGCACTGCAGCAGGACAAGGGAGCATGCCCACACGAGTGACCCCAGGGAAAGCCCTTCCCTGACGGGGCACTCAAGAAGAGGAGGAGCCAGGAGCACCGCTGGGGGACCCCAGAAGAGGAGGATCTGGGCTACTCTGTAGATTGAAAAGGAAAGGTAATTTTTAATAACATTTAATTACAATATTATTAGTGTCGCGATTGTATACGCTATATTATTTTTTCTTTATTAGCTATTTTTTTCCCAACAAAAGTGGAGTTACCCTTCAAATTGCTGGGAGGGCGCCCATAGATGTTCTCCCATGCTCGCGCTGCCCTTGCGCCCCCTGCGGCGCGCGGGTAGGACACCCTGTGATCACCCACTCCTTGGGGCATGGTAGATCACAGATCGGAGTACAGGACCAATCCCGGCCCTTCATCACGTGATCAGCTTGCAGTCCATGACAGCTGATCACATGAAGTAATCATAAGCCAGTAATCTGCCTTTTTTTCCTCACGCTAACAGCGTGAGGATAAAAAAGAAGCCAATTACCGGCTCAAGTAAAAGGGACATCGATCCCCCACCAACAGCCACTGCTGCTAAGCAGTGCCCACCAGTGCCACCTACCAGTGCCCATCAGTGCCATCTATCAGTGCCCCCTATCAGTGCCACCCATCAGTGCCACCTATCTGTACCTATCATTGCCTCTTGGTCAGTGCCCACCAGTGCTGCCTCATCAGTGCCCATCCGTGCCACCTATCAGTGCCCATCAGTGCCACCTATCAGTGCCGCCTATCAGTGCCACTCATCAGTGCCACCTATCTGTACCTATCATTGCCTCCTGGTCAGTGCGCACCAGTGCCACCTCATCAGTGCCCATCCATGCCACCTATCAGTGCCCATCAGTGCCGCCTTATCAGTATCTATCAGTGCAGTCTATCAGTGCCCATCAGTGTACATCAAAGAAGGAGAAAAATTACCCACATGCGTAAAAGCCTGCAAACATGAAAACAGTCCGATTTCCTTTACTACCAGGGAGTCCACAATGCCAGGCGCTATAACATTCCTATGTGTAGGGGCCCTTCTATAAATAATCTGTGGGCGAGTGGGAAGAACTGCTCCTAGGACCCTATCCTTTGGCAGGACCTCCCAGTGTTTATTGACTATTTTCTCAATTTTTCTTATACTGTATATTATAATCTAATATTATCTTATATTCATGTTTAGTCTAATTCTTTCTCTTTGATTCCGACAGCAAGGAGTTCCTATCCAAATTCCTAATGTTTTGAATTTCCTTCTCTATCGCCTCCCTTTGGTATCTCTTTTGCAAAACTATCTCAGCCAAAATTTGGAATTGAGACGTATAGTCAGACTCAGGTGCAATTTCTCGAATTGCGAATTAACTGACCCCTCAGGATATTGCATATCCATGTCCTATGGTGGCAACTGTCCTGAGGGATATACCCATTTCTATCATTCTATAATTGCGTGTCCTAAAACGGTCCCCTTCTTTATATACCTCTGAATCCAAGAATTGGAACAGTTGCATCTGAAACAGCCGGCATGACCGGCAAAACCGGTCAGGCATCCAGCTTTGCTCCCATGCTGCCAGCCTCTGGGATACCTCCTCCCCTACCTCCTCCATTCTTCCAAGGGACTAAGATCTCTCTGGATATGGACTCATAAACTTCCATTGATCCACATGGATGGCTAAGTACATTTTTTTTATTTGAGTGCTAAATGGCTTAATCCTTCCTTGATGAAAACTAATGGCTCCCCCATTAGACAATGAGGAACCACATACCACACAGTTGGGGGAGTTCTCCTGTGTCTATCTAGTTGCCAACAAAGGGAGTGTCACATACCTGGTGGTTGAGTCTGACTTATGCGGGAGCAACCTCTCTTACGGCCCTGGTTCGAAGAGCCACTGATAGTGGAGACAGGGAGCTCTGGAGCACAGGGGAGCACGAGGGCTGGACTTGGTCACAGATGGTAGGTGATGGTCCACAGGAGCTCATGCATGCAGTAGAGTGGTGGTTCAGGCCGGGTCAGTAACAAGCTGGTGGTTCAGTACAAGTAGTTCAGGCTGGCGGCTAGTCGGGTACAGGCAGGGTCGGCAACTAGCGGGCAATAGAAGTAGAAAGGGGTCAGGCAGAGGCGTAGTCATAGGCAGACAGAAGGTCGGGGCAGGCAGCAGGCAAAACAGGTCCAACAGGAAGCCGGGATCACAGATGCAGGAAGTCTCTTGAGATAAACACTGGGGTCACAGGAGCCAGAACGCTGTAGAATGGACAGCACTGACTGCAGGGTGCAGAGGGCTTAAATGGCTGCTTTGGCGCCAACACTGGAGCTCCCGCGCATGCACGCAAGCACACGCGCAAGCTTCCACGCACAGGCACGCGCACGCCCGCTGGCCTTACAATGGCCCGGGTGGTTCCTTACATTGCAGCCTCCAGATGCCCAAACAGGCTCTCTTGGTCGGGTTGTTCCTCCAGAAGGTTTTGACCAGCTCCTTGGCATGCAGATTGTTTTCAGGTTCCCAAGAGCTCTCCTCAGGGCCGTATACCTTCCACTTTGCAAGGAATTGGGTGACGCCCCCTCTCCTTCTGTAGTCCAGGATAGTTTCCACCTCAAACTCCTCCTCTCCGTCTACCAGGACTGGTTCTGGTGGAGCCGTTTTCCGCCCCAGGAAGGGGTCCTTAGTCACTGGCTTGAGCAGATTTACGTGGAAGACTGGGTGAAGGAGGGAGGTCCAGCTCATAAGCCACATTGTTAATCTTCCTTTTGACTGGCCGAGGTCTGATGTATCTAGGACCTAATTTCTTAGACGGACATAACAGTCTCAGATTCTTAGCGGCCCTACCATACCCGATCGCCAGGTTGCAAGTTCAACTCTCCTCGTCTCCCTCTGTTGAATGTTCTCTTGTCGTGCTCCTGGGTTTGAGCGAGGGTCTCTTGCAGAAGGCAGTTGTTCTTTTCCAAGATTTGTGTGATCTCCTGCTCAGCAGGTACAGAACTTTCGGTCAGGACATTAGGTAGGAATGTGGGATGGTAGCCAAGATTCACCCAAAACGGAGACTGCTTGGTGGCAGAGTTGACTGCATTGTTATAGGCGAACTCTGCTAACGGGAGCAGAGAGACCCAATCATCCTGGGAGTAGCAGCGGAGGTACTGCTCGAGGGTCTGGTTGGTCCTCTTTGTCTGGCCAATTGATTGAGGGTGGTAGGCCGAAGAAAAAGCCAGTCCAATTCCTAAGATGGTACACAGATACCTCCACACCCTGGAAGTAAACTGTACTCCCCGATACAATGTTATTAGGGATACAATGCAGCCCTACAATTTCTTTAATGAAGGTATTGGCCGTCTCCATTGCAGAGGGGGTACCTTGCATAGGGACAAAGTGTGCCATCTTGGTGAGACAGTCTACCACTACGAAAATGGTGTTGAATCCCGCGGATGGGGGCAGCTCAACGATAAAATCCATTGAAAGGTGCAACCAAGGACAGTCAGGGATGGGTAACGGGTTCAGCTGCCCCCAGGCCCTGTTTTTTTCGGTCTTGTTTCGAGCACAGATAGGGCATGCACCCACATAGGTTTTACAATCCTCATTCATATGGGGCCACCAGAAGGCACAGGCTAGCAACTCCATAGTCTTGCGACTGCCAAAATGTCCAGCAAACTAACTGTCATGGCAGATTTCTAAAGCGTCTAGACGGAACTCCTCAGGCACTAAGATCTGGGTTCCCAACCACCACAGCCCGTCCTTTACAGACAATTCAGAGTCTCTGGGCACCGAGGAGCCAGCTAAGGCCTACCTGATTTGTGTTAGGAGGTCCTCCTGGACCAGCAAGAAGCTGTGAGCTGGCAGAATAGTATCTGGAGGGGAAGCTTCCACAGGATCAAGGAACAATCTGGACAGTGCGTCCAGTTTCACGTTTTTGGACCCAGGCCTTTACGTAATGTGGAGCTGGAAGTGGGAAAAGAATAAGGCCCATCGAGCCTGGCGAGGTTTTAGCCTCTTGGCCATCCGCAGGTTCTCCATTCTTGTGGTCGGTGAAGACCAAGATTGGGTGTGTTGCTCCTTCAAGAAGATACCGCCATTCTTCCAGGGCGGACTTGATAGCTAATAACTCTCTGTCCCCAACGTCATAATTTATTTCGGGTGGAGTAAGTTTCTGAGAGGAAAAGCCGATGGGGTGGAGTAGGGCCTTTGGACCCTGTCTCTGAGAGAGGACCGCCCTGACTGCGGTCTCCGAGGCGTCCACTTCCAGGATGTAGGGCAGTGCTGGGTCGGGATGCTTCAGAACGGGGGCAGAGGTGAACAGTTTCTTCAGAGCCTGGAAAGCTGCCTGTGCCTCTGTGGACCAGACAAAGTGGATGTTCTGCTTGGTAAGCTGTGTTATGGGAACGATGACTGTGAAATCCTAAGAAAGAAATGTCAGCACATTCGAAGGCGCACTTGTCTGCCTTTGCGTATAGCCCGTGTTCTCGTAGGGCGGTTAAGCGCGCTTTTCACGTGCCCGCGGTGTTCCTCTAGGGAGGGGGAGAAGATGAGGATGTCGTCGAGGTAGACGACCACAAACAGGTCAAGTTAGTCTCTGAAGACATCATTGATCAGATGCTGGAAGGTCCCTGGGGCATTGCAGAGCCTGAATGGCATAACTAGGTACTCAAAATGGCCAAAACGAGTCCTAAAGGCCATCTTCCATTCACCCCCCCCCCCCGTATACGTATCAGGTTATAGGCTCTGCGGAGGTCTAATTTGGTGAGCACAGCAGCCGAGCCAAGTCTTTGAAAAAGTTCTGGAACTAAGGACAATGGGTACCGTTTTTTTATGGTGACCTTGTTGAGGTCCCGATAATCAATACAAGGCCTGAGTGAATGGTCTTTTTTTTCCACAAAGAATATTCACACTCCTGCGGGTGACGTGGAGGGCCGGATGAAGCCCTTTTCCAAGTTCTGATCCAGGTAGGCTTTGAGAGCCATTAGCTCTACTTCAGACAGGGGAAAGATCCGGCCGAACGGGACTTCAGCCCCTGGCAGCAGGTCAATTGGGCAGTCATATGACCTGTGCGGAGGTAGGGTATCGGCCCCCTTCTTACTAAAGATGTCTAAGTACTCGTGATAGTCTTTCGGAACCACTGAGTGGGTTTCCAGATTTGGATCTGAGTCCATGCTAATAAGAACCGGGGGATCTTTCAGATCGGCAGGCAGTGGCTGAGGCAATAAGGTGACTGGAACTGAACCTCCCCGGTGTTCCAATTGATCAGAGGGCAGTGGGCCCGGAACCAGGAACCAGGAACTCCGTATGACTCCCGGCCGTCCTGGCAGAAAGAGGGAGCGGTTCGTGGGTCACAGTACCGGACTTAATAGTCGACCCATCAGCCAGCCGGATGACCATTGGATGGTGCTTGGTTCGGAGCGGGATGCGATGATGGGTGGCGAAGGCAAGGTACACAAAACAACTTTGGGCTCCTGAATCCAGGATGGCTGGGACTTGAATGCTTCCTTCAGGCAGCTGGAGGGACATGAAGAGGACAAGGTGGGACTTGGTATTAGGTAGAGATAGCACATCCCCTGTGGCTGGGGTCAGGCCCTTATCAGCCTTAGCGGGGCAGTTCCGTACCAGATTTCCCGATTCCTCGCAATACAGACACAACATGAGGGTCATGCGCCTCTGTCACTCTTTAGGTGAGAGAGAAGGGCGGGGACACCCATATTGCAGTAGTTCCAAGTGGCTCTGTGGAGAGGAGGAGGAGGTCGTGGTTGAAGTGGGTGCCAGGAAGCTGGAAATCTCCCGAGTGGGCCGCAGGGGAGCAGCAGCTCTCTCCGCTCTGCGTTCCCGCAGGCGGCGGTCAATTTGGATGGCCAAATTGACCAGGGTGTGAGAAACCGCGACGCGAGCCAGCTCATCCTTGAGCGGCTCAGAGAGCCCCAGCCGGAACTGGTAGCAGAGGGCCGCATCATCCCAGGCTGTATCGGCGCTCCATCGCCAGAACTCTGAGACGTACGCCTCTGCTGTACGGTGGCCCTGCTGGAGCGCATGAAGTACTGTCTCTGCTGTTGCGGCCTGGTGGGGATCCTCATACAGTTGGGCCATGGCTTGAAAGAACTGATCCAGACTTGAGGTGTCCGGGACTTTCCGCTCCAACAATTGGTGAGCCCAGGCCTGAGGCCCATCCAGGAGGAGCGAGAATACGAGGCCCACTTTGGTTGACTCCAGAGAAAAGGTACGGGGTTGCAGAGCAAAGAACAACTCACAGGAGTTCCGAAACGCCGGAAACTTCCAGCGGTCCCCCGTAAACCGCTCGGTATGGGCACCCTGGGTTCTGTAGGAAGGGTCACCACGATGTGAGATGAAGCTTGGCCGGGATTGGCTGCTGGTGAGGCCAGATCCTGGACTTGTCTTTCCAAGTGGGTGTATTCTTCCTGGAGGTCTTTTACTGCTTGGGACAAGCCGGCAAGATGGACACACTCTTCCTCCATGGCAGAGGGCCCCGGCGCAGACTTGGATGTGGCTGTCCGTTGCTGTCACATACCTGGTGGTTGAGTCTGACTTATGCGGGGGCAACCTCTCTTACGGCCCTGGTTCGAGAGCCCCTGATAGTGGAGACAGGGAGCTCTGGAGCACAGGGGAGCACGAGGGCTGGACTTGGTCACAGATGGTAGGTGATGGTCCACAGAAGCTTGTGCAGGCAGTAGAGTGGCGGTTCAGGCCGGGTCGGTAACAAGCTGGCGGTTCAGTACAAGTGGTTCAGGCTGGCGGATAGTCGGGTACAGGCAGGGTCGGCAATGTGCGGGCAGTACAAAGGGGTCAGGCAGAGGCATAGTCGTAGGCAGGCAGAAGGTCGGGGCAGGCAAAACAGGTCCAACAGGAAGCCGGGGCCACAGATGCAGGAAGTCTCTTGAGATAAACACTGGGGTCACAGGAGCCAGAACGCTGTAGAACGGACAGCATTGACTGCAGGGTGCAGAGGGCTTAAATGGCCACTTTGGCGCCAACGCCAGCGCACCCGCGCATTGGCCTTCTAATGGCCCCTGATGGTTCCTTACAGGGAGGGTAGAAGATGCCATGTTATGAGATACAATAGTACCATATGTGATGACAAGAGCACCTCTTCCTGGGAGTTTTCCAGTTATATCTGATGTTTGATACACATGCCATTATTCACTCTGACTCCATGCTGCATATATGGGGGTTGATCTCATACATGACATCCTCTTATCCTATTATTACAAAACAGCGCCAACCCAGCAAATAATCATAAAGTCCACAAAATAAAGTGACTCGGTGCTCCTAATACAAAGTGCTCTTCAGTGCTCATAGAAATCAATGTGCAGGAAGTGACACACTGTGACCGGTGACCCTCTTGTGTCCTCACTCACCAGAAGATGTGAACCCACTGCTTTTCAGTCAGTGGGTCACATAAGCTGTATACTGGTGGGGGCTCCAATTCCAGTCGGCATTAGACACACTTCTTAGCTGTGCGATGATTCCGACACCTGCTGTTTGTGTCCAGAGGCACTCAAAAAATATAAAGGAAAAAGCCCATAGTGTGTACTGTATAAAATAGGCTTTATTGTGCAAAGGATAAAAATCTACTTACAAGATGTTGATAGAACATAAGCATTGGTACATAATCCGGCAATGGACTCTGATGAGCTGCAATGGAGTGTGTTCTACTCGAAAACCGGAAATGACAAAGATGGCCGTGATGGACCGGAAGTGACGTCAACGCGTTTGCTCGTCATAGGAGCATCATCACGGACGATACCCCGGTCCGTCACACACCTTATTTATGCAAGGCCCTGCCCCACGTCTGCCTCAAAAGGGACCAATGGGACAGAGCGTCGCACACACCTCCGTACGTCCGTCACGGACACCTATCGCACATCACCGCCATCTAGTGGTATAACAACAGAGGGCACTCAGAACTACCAGGACTGTGGCCCTCTGCAGAACCCACGCCATGTCATGCAGCACAACTAACAAATATTTAATTCATAACAACACATCATAGTAAATGACAAATCGGCAAAAACCTAAAACTAGATAGGTCTAATGCCTCTTAAATAAGGAAAATTTTATTAAAATTAAAAACAAATTAAAAAATAAATAAAAATGTGTTAGAACAATATATGTAAAAACTTACAACAAATATGTTAAAAAATGTTATATCTATATGAAAAATATACATATAAAAAGAAGAAAAAAAAAGAAGAAAAAATGAAAAAAGAAAAAGGAAAAATCTCCCACTTAATCGCTAAAAAGGAGGTATATTATCAAGACAATCACGGGACACTGGTGATGTACTCATTTTGATGAACTTAGGGAACCCAGTGACTTAAACACATATTATTGCAGTGAAACCATGGATCAATGGATGATGTGCCTCACTCTGTACTTGGGCAAACCTTGTATTAGTGGACAGATGACGTCCATCAGTCTGTCAACTGCCAGATCCGGCGCAAAGGTGAACAAAGAGATGTTATAATACCAAACACAGAAAGGGGCTCGCATCATCCAGTAATCCACACGTCCAGACATCCACATCACCAATTAGACAAAAAACAATTGATGTCTAGATCAATGTTCAAACTTAGCGGTGCCAGAGTGCCCATTCTATGGATCCACTGGGTTTCGTTTTGGGAAATGGCTTGTGTCAAATTCCCTCCCCTCCAGTGGTTCTCCACCCTATCGATACCACAAAAACTCAGGTATCTAGGGTCTCTATTGTGAACCAGTCTGAAGTGGTTGGACAGACTGTGGTATCTGAACCCTTTTTTAATATTCTGTACATGTTCTCAGTCTAATTCTGAGTTTGCATGTAGTCCGGCCTATATACTGGAAACCGCAAATACAGGACAATAGATATGTGACATGTGTGGTGTCACATGAGATGAATTTTTTGATTGCATATGTTTTCCCTGTAGATGCGGATTCAAAATTGGCCGTATTCCGTTTTCTGAACATAGAAGTTTTGCATATTGTGCACCTTCCACAACTGAAAAACCCGACTCTATCCAGAAAAGTGCATGTTTTACGAGGGGGATCTACAATATTGGGTGCTAATTTAAGTCGTAAAGTGGGCGGCTTAGTGTAAAGGAAAGGGGGTCTCGGTGGTAAAACCTTGACCAGCTCCTTATCTCTCATTAACAAAGGCCAGTGAGTTTTGATAATGCGTTCAAATTGTATATATTCTTTGAAAAAACCTGTCATAAACGATATACTAGGATCAAAAGAACTTCTTTTTGATGGCTGTAATAATGATTCTCTATTTAAACTTCTGACCTCTTCTCTCACTTTCAAAAGTTTACTTTTGTTATAGCCCTTTTCAATAAATCTCTGTAGAATGATCTCAATTTGACTATCATAATCCTCGATAGCATCACAATTTCTTCTGATTCTTACCATTTGTCCCCTGGGAATACCATCAAGCCATTTCGGGTGGTGGCAACTTCCCAGGGGTATGTAGCCATTGCGGTCTACCTCTTTAAAAAAAGTTTTAGCAAAAAGTTTTTCTTTATTTTTATAGATCGTCAGATCCAAATAATTTATATTGTCCTGACCGATTTGTTCTGAAAAAGAAATACCTAATGAATTATCTCCCATTTTTTGCAAGAATTCTAGAAGAGATTCTCTAGAGCCTGACCAGATAATCAAGATGTCATCTATATATCGCTTAAATAGTTTTAACTCAGGGGGAGGGTTGGAAAAAAATGGCACCTTCTTCCCACCAACCACAATATGCAAAACTTCTATGTTCAGAAAACGGAATACGGCCAATTTTGAATCCGCATCTACAGGGAAAACATATGCAATCAAAAAATTAATCTCATGTGACACCACACATGTCACATATCTATTGTCCTGTACTTGCGGTTTCCAGTATATAGGCCGGACTACACGCAAACTCAGAATTAGACTGAGAGAACATGTACAGAATATTAAAAAAGGGTTCAGATACCACAGTCTGTCCAACCACTTCAGATTGGTTCACAATAGAGACCCTAGATACCTGAGTTTTTGCGGTATCGATAGGGTGGAGAACCACTGGAGGGGAGGGAATTCGACACAAGCCATTTCCCAAAACGAAACTTTGTCTAATTGGTGATGTGGATGTCTGGACGTGTGGATTACTGGATGATGCGAGCCCCTTTCTGTGTTTGGTATTATAACATCTCTTTGTTCACCTTTGCCCTGGATCTGGCAGTTGACAGACTGATGGACTTCATCTGTCCACTAATACAAGGTTTGCCCAAGTACAGAGTGAGGCACATCATCCATTGATCCATGGTTTCATGGCAATAATATGTGTTTAAGTCACTGGGTTCCCTAATAGTTCATCAAAATGAGTACATCACCAGTGTCCCGTGATTGTCTTGATAATATACCTCCTTTTTAGCGATTAAGTGGGAGATTTTTCCTTTTTCTTTTTTCATTTTTTCTTCTTTTTTTCTTCTTTTTATATTTATATGTGTCATATAGATATAACATTTTTTAACATATTTGTTGTAAGTTTTTACATATATTGTTCTAACACATTTTTATTTATTTTTAAATTTGTTTTTAATTTTTAATAACATTTTCCTTATTTAAGAGGCATTAGACCTATCTAGTTTTAGGTTTTTGCCGATTTGTCATTTACTATGATGTGTTGTTATGAATTAAATATTTGTTAGTTGTGCTGCATGACATGGCGTGGGTTCTGCAGAGGGCCACAGTCCTGGTAGTTCTGAGTGCTCTCTGTTGTTATACCACTAGATGGCGGTGATGTGCGATAGGTGTCTGTGACGGACGTACGGAGGTGTGTGCGACACTCTGTCCCATTGGTCTGTTTTGAGGCAGACGTGGGGCAGGTCCTTGCATAAATAAGGTGTGTGACAGACCGGGGTATCGTCCGTGATGACCCTCCTATGACGAGCGAAACGCGTTGACGTCACTTCCGGTCCGTCACGGCCATCTTTGTCATTTCCGGTTTTCGAGTAGAACACACTCCATTGCAGCTCATCAGAGTCCATTGCCGGATTATGTACCAATGCTTATGTTCTATCAACATCTTGTAGATTTTTATCCTTTGCACAATAAAGCCTATTTTATACAGTACACACTATGGGCTTTTTCCTTTATATTTTTTGAGTGCCTCTGGACACAAACAGCGGGTGCCGGAATCATCGCACAGCTAAGAAGTGTGTCTAATGCCGACTGGAATTGGAGCCCCCACCAGTATACAGCTTATGTGACCCACTGACTGAAAAGCAGTGGGTTCACATCTTCTGGTGAGTGAGGGCACAAGAGGGTCACCGGTCACAGTGTGTCACTTCCTGCACATTGATTTCTATGAGCACTGAAGAGCACTTTGTATTAGGAGCACCGAGTCACTTTATTTTGTGGACTTTATGATTATTTGCTGGGTTGGTGCTGTTTTGTAATAATATCATTGTTGCAGAACTTACCTGAGTACAGCAGCCCCCATGTGTTGATCACATCATCATTATTTTCAATTTTTTATTGTATCAGGAGCACTGAGTCACTTTATATATTTTGTGGACTTTATGACTATTTGCTGGGTTGGTGCTGTTTTGTATTAATATCGCCATTAATCACATGTAGTGGCCCGTTACACCATTCATATGTGGGTTGCTCTGTCAGTGCTGGGCTCGGCTCTCCCTTCTCAGAGCAAGCTGCTCAGCTGAGGGTTAATTGCCAGTCTCAGCTTCCACTCTGTCTCACCTGATGACCATTTCCTGCCTCGTTAAGTCAGCTCTGCTGCTATATAAACTGCTTGGATCAGATCGCAGATGCCTATGCCTTGGTCAACATCTCTGGAGAAATCTCTGCTGTGTGTTCCTGACTTTGCCTGTTTGGCATTCCCTACTGATTCCTGGATTCAAGACCCTGCTTGGCTGACTCTCCTCCTGGCTCCTGACCCTGCATTCCGTTTGTTTGACCTTACAGATCTCTGGACTCCTGTTTCACTGGCTTGCTCTAACTATCCGCTCTGGTTACCGAATCCTGGCTATGGTTTGACCACATTTACTCTGTTTATAACATTTTACCTTTTTATTAAAAAGTGTGATTTTACTGCACTTCTGTCTTTGTCTGATTCTTGGTTCCTGACAGCAGGCAAAGGCCATGAATTAAGAAAATACAGACAATCCACTTGCTGGCAATATTTTTTCCAGATTGGATGGGCAGGATCACTGCATGGACCAGTTTTCCATAGCGTTACAGATGCTCCTGAATCACACTGCTCACTTGGTTCCTCCTACGGTGGCCGTTCCAGCACAACCTGTGTTGCAGGTCGCTCCTGCTGATGCTCAAGTCTCTGTGCAGGCACCCGCCTCAAATATTACCTCTATAAGGAGTATGTCTGCTTCCACTCCACTTCCCCAGCGTTTTGGGGGCGATCCACTTTGATGCAGAGGGTTTCTCAACCAGGTTGGGATATACTTTGAGATGCTGCCCCAGGCGTTCCCTACAGACAGAAGCAAAGTAGACTTTGTGATTTCTTTGCTTTCTGACAGTGCCTTGGCCTGGGCAAACCCTCTATGGGAGACGCAAAAACCTGTTTCCAGAGTTACCCAAAGTTTGTGGCCTCCTTTAAAAGGGTATTTGACATTCCGCCACGCTCCACTACAGTTGCCAAAGCCTCATGTCTAGGGACCCCCGGTTCAGTTTGCACCAGAACACCGCGAACAGGCAATACATTTGTGGAACTCGCGAACCCTATTAAAATCAATGGGACTCAAACATGAAAAATCAAATGTGCTCATTTTAAAGGCTTATATGCAACTTATTGCCATACAAAGTGTATGGGGACCTGGGCACTGCCCTAGGGGACATGCATCAATGCAAAAAAAAGTTTTAAAATGATTGTTTTTTCTGGATCAGTGATTTTAACCACTTGCCGACCACCTGCCATGGATTGACGGCGGCAAAGTGGCTCATTATTGCAAACCACCATCACCTGATGGCGGCCGCGATAACTAGTATTGTGAGCGCACCGCCGGGGGCGCGCTCGCATGCTCACTGTGTTCCGGGGGGGCCAGGGAGTGGGTAGGCCGTGATCACTCCCCTCCCCCTGCCAGCCCAGCCCCCATACAGTTAGAACACACCTAGGGAACATAGTTAACCCTTAGAACGCCCCCACCAGGTTAACCCCTTCACTGCCAATGGCATTTACACAATAATCAGTGCATTTTCATAGCACTGATCGCTGTATAAATGCCAATGGTCCCAAAAAAGTGTCAAAATGGTCCGACAATATCGCAGTACTGCCAAAAATTGCAGATCGCTGCCATTACTAGTAAAAAATAAAAAAAAAAAAACTGAAATTAATTCTCATTATTCATAAACGCGGCATCTTTTGTGCAAACTAATCAATAAACGCAGATTGCGTTTTTTTTTTACCAAATATATGAGGGAGAATATAAATCAGCCAAAACCGATGAAAAAAATGGTTTTTTATATTTTTTTTTATTTGTATTTTAGCAAAAAGTAAGAAAAAAAAATTTTTTTTGCAAAGTTGTCGCTCTTTTTTTGTTTGAAGCGGCGATCATAAATGACACAAAGGTGATCAAATACCACCAAAAGAAAGCTCTATTTGTGGGAAAAAAAGGACGTAAATTTAGTTTGGGTACAGCATTGCACGAACGCGCAATTGTCAGTTAAAGCGACGCAGTGCCAAATTGCAAAAAGTACTCTAGTCCTTCTGGGGCTGAAGTGGTTAATAATGCTGAAAGTGAAAAAATTAAAATGAAATATTTCTTTAAATATCATGCCTGGGGGGTCCCCTTAGCCTGCCTGTAAAGTGGCGCATCTGTGTGATGTTTAGAACAGTTTTAAAGAAAAAAAGTAATTTAAACTTGCTTGCGGCTGTACTGTATTGCCGGCTCCCAGCAATATAGATCAAAAATCACTGAAAGAATTTGCGTGGGGGTCCCCCCCATACCTGAAGGGCCTGGTATAATTTTGGAGGGTACCCCATGCCATTTTTTTTCACTAATTCTGTCATAGGCTTCCCCTTAACCACTTCAATACACTGTGTTATATATACTACGCTGACTGCACCATATAGTCTGTATTATATATACTACGGGGACTGCACTCTATAAAATTGTGCCCCAGTCAAACAGGTGCAGAAAAATTGGGCCTTGGGTGTTGATGGTGACAGAACACTGTAACTGTTAGGAACCATCCGTGACCATAGGAATGTCCATGCGCGGGCGCGCGCAGTGTGTGCGCGTGTCTGTGTGCGTGAGCGCACGCGTGTGTGCGCGCATATGTGCCGGCATTGGTGCCAAAATGGCCATTTAAGCAGACAGCACCCTGCAACCAGTGCTGTCCGTTCTACAGCGTTCCTGTATCCTGTGACCCAGCGTTTACTCTGAAAGACTTCCTGTACCTGTGACCCCGGCTTTCCTTGGACTTTGTTCGCTTTCTGCCTGCCCTGACCCGGCCTGTCTATGACTACTCTTTTGCCTCCTCCTTTGTACCTCTGCTGCCCACACGTTGCCGACCCTGCTTGCACTTGACCATCCGCCTGCCTGATTCTTATGTACCGCACTGCCAGCCTGCTACCGACCCGGACCGCATCACCATTCTTCTGTCTGCACGAGTTCCAGTGGATCCTCACCTACCACCAGTGACCAGGTCCAGCCCTCCTGCCCCCCTGTGCTCCAGAACTCCCTGTCTGTTCTACCAGGGGTTCTTGAACCAGGGCCGTAAGAGAGGTTGTCCTCTGCACAAGTCAGAATTGACCACCAGGTACGTGACAGTAACCCCTCACAGTTACTCTTGTTGGGCACAGGAACAGGCCCTGCTGTTTTAAATTATTTTAAAATTTGTAATGACATGGCCCAGTCAAACAGGTGCAGAAAAATTGGGCCTTGGGTGTTGGTGGTGGCAGAACACTGTAACCCCTCGCAGTTACTCTTGTTGGGCGCAGGAACAAGCCCTGCTGTTCAAAATTATTTCCAAAATTGTAATGACATGCTCCAGTCAAACAGATGCAGAAAAATTGGGCCTTGGGTGTTGGTGGTGCCAGAACACTGTAACCCCTTGCAGTTACTCTTGTTGGGCACAGGAACAGGTCCTGCTGTTAAAAATTATTCCAAAAATTGTAATGACATGCCCCAGTCAAACAGGTGCAGAAAAATTGGGCCTTGGGTGTTGGTGGTTCCCTAAACCCAAAATATTGTTGGAAGCTAGCATCATCAGGATTCAGGTGCAATAGGAGAGGCAGCATAGGCAGTCTTCAAGGGATCCCAGATCTTTAGGAAATTCAATCAGTTAGATCAGCATCAGGGGCTTGATAGCTGCTTATCCAGGACTGATTCATTTTTATAAATGTGAGCCTATCAATGGAGTCAGTGGACAGACGCACTCTTTGATCTGTTATGAAACCTCCAGACCAGCAGCACTGAATGTCCATTCAGAAAGCACACTGGATGCAGGACAGACCAGTAGCTTGATTGCATATTGAGCAAGGTCCAACCAGTGGTCCATCCTCAAGACCCAGTAACTCAGTGGATGCTCAGTTGTGTATAATCTTTGTTTATTAAGTTCTTCACAAGAAATTTTTACATCATACATTTGGTAGGGGTCAAGTGGTAATTCCATGGATGGGAAATCCTGCTTACGTCATCGGTAACACTTTTCACAGTATTTATAATGTACAATTATTCTCAAATAAGGAAAATACTCATCTACTCAGGACAGTATACCAATCGTGCTTCTATCCTATATGGTCTTCCCATCCGAGTCCATCTTATTGTTTCTCGTTTAAGGTTCCCTTTCTGCGTATTGCCTTTTCCACAAAAAGCCTACTCAGAACTAGGACCGTAATCCCCCACCCTCAATCAATCACTCACCCGGATAGAATCAGATCCGAAAAAGAGAGAGAGAAAAAAAATGAACATCTAGAAAAATGGGTCCCAGAGCTCTGTAATCTCTTATAAATATCTCAATAATGATCTTGAAGTGCGATATTCATCCCATTTGTCCCATGTCTTTCTAAACTGTTCTCTAGAGCCAGTCTCAATGCTAGTTGTTTCTTCCATTAGTTGCATCTCACCCATCTCGCAAACCCATTCTGCAATTTAGGGAGCCGTCTCCTTTCTCCAAGATCGAGCAATAATTGTTCTTGTTGCTGTTAACATATGCCGCAAAATATCTCTCTTAATAACCTTCAACGAACCAGGAATTATTGATAATATCGCTATGAATATATCTGGTTGTAATGTGGAATTAGAAATTTCTCTTTATATCTCAAATATATCTGTTCAGAGTTGGCAGACCTCCGTGGCAGTAATACCAGATATGGGACATAGTCCCTTCCGTTCTTTTACACCTCCAGCATATCTCTGAAACACTCTCCCTTATTTTATGAAGATCAACTGGGCACCAATACCATCTGGATATAATTTTGTAATTCCTTCCCTGATGCTTGACTGAAGCAGATAATTTATGTGTCAGAGTCAGCGCTTTTTCCCATTGCGATATAGATATTATCTTCCCAGTCTCTTCTTCTCATTTATTTAGATATATTACTTAGCTATCCAAGTCTTTAGGGAGTAACTCTTTATATAATTTTGACAGTATATGAACCGGTTTGTGTGTCTGTAATAGGACTTTTTCGAATTCTGTAGGTGTTCTCACTAGTTCGGAACGTTGTTCCAAGGAGTAAATATGCCGCCAGTTTCTGATATTGTATCCATTTATTCGCATTCTCTCTCCCCGATATAATCATCGGAGGAACCTCCCCGTCCACCAGGACCTGAGTCAATCTCACATCGTCTTGTCTCTGCCAGTCCAGGAAGCTTGAAGCCTCCATTGCTGGTAAGAAGTCGGGGTTAGAAAACAAAGGTGTCATGGGCCCAGTCTGTGTCGAGAGAGTACCCTTCTTTATAAGTGAGTCCCATACCCTTAAAGTGGAAAGGACCAAAGATGGCATATATTTTGCTTTGGGGCGATTTGTTGGTGTAACCCACGGTATGAACCTCAGCTTCAAACCCAGGATATCCTCCTCCAGTCCAACCCACTGTTTGGATTTAATTCCGTGGATCCAATCTACTATCCTAGTTAGATGTATAGCCTGTATATATTTAATAAAGTCCGGAAGGGCCAAGCCCTCTTTTAATTTTGGTCTAACGAGTATATCCCTTTTAATTCGGGGAGGTCTGTGCTCCCAAATGAATCCCCCCACCGCCGACCGCAATTTGCAGATTAAGGTAGCGGGGGGATACACTGGAGCTGTCTGGAATACATACAACAGTTTTGGAAGTATATCCATTTTTATTATGTTTATCCTTCTCATCCATGAGAATTTTTTTTATCATATTTTTGAAGCAGTTTTAATATTTTATCGATCAAAGGGGCATGATTAAGCTCTGTTACTTTATCTAAATTTTGAGGTATATTTATCCCGAGATACTTAAGGGCTGTTTGTTTCCACTTAAAGGGGAATATTTTCTGGAGGTGGACTTGGCTTTTATTTGATAATGAGGCATTTAATGCCTCAGATTTATCGTAGTTCACTTTAAAGTTACTTAGCTCTCCAGACCGGTCACATTCTTGAATAAGGTTTGGGATAGTTATTATTGGATTAGTAACATGTAACAAGAGATCATCTGCATATACTGACATTTTATATTATTTTCCTTTTATTATAATCCCTTGTATATAGGGATTGATTCGTATGGCTGTGGTAAGATGTTCCATTACCAAAACATACAACAACGGAGAGAGGGGACAACCCTGTTGAGTTCCGTTTGTGATTGAAATTGGATCTGACAGGGTCCCATCTATCCCAACCCTTGCATGGGGTTTATTGTACAGTGCCATTATCTTTTGCATTAATTGAGGACCAATACCCTATTGCTTCAAGGTTTCTTCCAAAAAACACCATCCCACCCTGTCAAACGCCTTTTTGGCAGAAGACAGGATGGGATGGAATTCCTCTGGGCATACTCAATCAGCGAGAAAGTCTTCAAAGTATTATCTCTAGCTTCCCTACCCTCTACAAATCCCACTTGGTCCAGATGGACATGTGCTGGTAGGATTGGGGTAAGTCTAACTGCTATAATTTTAGAGAAAATCCGTAGATCGATATATATATAGGTCTATAGTTCCCGCAGATGGTTTGATCTTTCTCTGGTTTAGGTATTATAGAGATATGGGCTTCCATACCTTGTGATGCGAAGGGGCAGGACGTAAAGACTGCATTAAAGGTCCTACACAACACAGGTCTTAAGCTATCACCTAGTATTTTATAAACATGTGTAGTAAATACGTCTGGCCCTGGGCTTTTCCCCAGGGCCATGGTGTTAAAAACTTTCTGTATTTCTTCTATTGAGATTTCTTTTTCTAATTTGTCTACTATTTCTTTAGATAGGGTTGGAATTGCAGTTTCTTTTATATATTGTTGTATTTTTTGACGAAACTTGCCTAGTTCTTTTCCCGTCTTTTGATTAGTGATGTTGTATAATCTAGAATAAAAGGTTTGGAAAGTTTCCAAGATCTCTTTTGAGATCAAATGTTGCTTCACCTCATGATTTTAAGATTTTTGTTATAGAGGTAGTAACTGTCCTTTGTCGCAAAGCTCTTGCCAGAAGCTTTCCTGGTTTATTCCCTTTTAGGTAGTATAAGGCACGATTCTTGTCTCTTAATTTCAATGTTTGTTCGTTTAGTATAGACTGCAATTAATTTTGTTTGTCTGTCAATTTTCATTAAATTTATCGGGGTAGGGTTTTGTTTATGGATTTTCTCATAATTTGCAATATCTTTAAACAAAGTGGACATTTTATTTACCTTGCTCACTTTCAATCTAGCCCCATGTTTTTTTTTTTTTAAAAATACCTCTTAACACGCATTTTAACGTTTCCCATTGTATGGGCAGGGAAGTTTCACCTTTCTCATGATCTATTTGAAAATTTTTTATCGTCTGACGAATTTCCGAGATACATATTTCGTCCTTTAACAGATTTTCATTTAATTTACATTGACCACGAGATCTCTTATAGCCCAAAAGCTCGAGTTCCATGAAGATTGGGGCATGATCGGACCAAACAAAACAACCTATTTCCGATGAGGATACAGTAGGTAATCCAAACTGGTTTACAAGAAGAAAATCTATCCTATGATATGTACTATGGATCCTGTAATAAAATGTATAATCTCTATCCCTGGCTTGATGAGCTCGCCAGATATCAATCAGTTTTAGCTTTCCCATAACTTCTTTAAACTTATTTGTCTGGTTACTGTTCTGAAATGAACGAGTTGCAGTGGTGTCTAGGCCGAGATCCAAAACAAAGTTAAAGTCCCCGCCAATGAGTACAATACCTTCCTTTCTTTCCATTAGATCTGTCACCAATTGTATTCCTGTGTTAATTTGCTCCTGATTTGGTAGATATAAATTAATAAACGTATATTTTTCCCCGTAAATGGATACCTTTAGGAGCAGGGTTCTGCCATCCCTGCTACCCCAAGAATCCAGTACTGAATAATACCTATTGGAAATATTTGGAATGCGATTTGAGTGATAATTCGTCTCCTGGAAGAATATTACCCCAACCTTTTGTTTATGAAGTGAATATAGGATTTGTGTTCTCTTATATGGCGAGTTGAGACCGCTTACATTAAATGAGCAGAACTTCATCGGGCTTATTGGGAAAAAAAAAACGTAAAGGGAAAAGGAAAAAAAAAAAAGAAAAAAAAAGAAAGGAATAAAAAGAAAAAAAAAACACAAGAAATCTACCACACACTTAAGCAACCTTAGTTGCTGCGTAACTAAATTACCTACTGTCTAACCCTAGAACTAGGACCCCTATCTTGTGGGTGCGGGATAACCTGTCAATGACCATGTCCTCCACCAAGCATGCTTCTTGGAGAGGGAGGAGGAGCGGGGGGGGGGGATCTATTCCGCCCCCCTGATCGCTCCCTCCCCCTATACTATTGTTTTGTTTTCCCAGTGTAGGACATCAGGACCGCCCAGCGGTATCCGATAAATATTTAGGACCAATCTGTCTCCAATTAGGAGGCACAGTAACCTATTAGTTTCTTTATTTAATACCCTCTCTTATCCATCCTAATTAGTCTAAAATTCCCCTATTACCATTTATTAAATATATAAACTTTTATTTTTATTTCAATTCTATTTCCATTGACATCTTAAAAACAGAACAAATACCGGAGTAATGTTCCAAAACTCTCCTTTAGACTCTCTCCCCTTTCCAACCCCCTCAAAAAATAGAGGAGGAAGTGAGAGGGAGAGAAAGGGGGAGAAAGAGAGAAAAAAAAACCCTGCCAGGGGATAGTGACCCTTACCCCTTATACTATGACAGCAATAAATATATCCGATATCTTCCTGTTAAAAAATACAAGAAGGCATTGGATCTCCCCCCGCCCCTCAAGGTGCAGTTAGTGAAAGATATGCAAAAAGACCATAGAAAATATGGAATTTGTGAGGTATGCAAAAAAAAAATTATCAAGTCAAAACAATGATACAAAAATTGCCACCCTACTTTCCCTATCTCCCCGTCCCACCGCTCAAGGTGCATTTAGTGGGAGGTGTGCATTAAGACCAAAGAAACTATGGAGTATATGAAATGTGCCTATTTAAAAAAAAATAAATGAAAACCCTCACAAAAATATCAAGTGACACGAAAATTCACCCTGTTTATCCCTATTTCCTCTCCCACCCCTCCAGGTGCGTTTAGTGAGAGATGTGTATAAAGACCATGAAAACTATAAAGTATAAAAAAATGTGCCTGTTCCAAAAAAAAAACCTGCACAAAAGTATCAATTCAAACCAGTGACACAATAATTATCGGGTATGTAAAATGTGCCTATTCCAAAACATAAAAAAAAAAAAAGAGGAATATCTTTCCCTTCCCTCCCCAGTCTCCCTCCCCCCCTCCTCCAACCCCACCAAAACCCAGAAACTTCAAAGTCAGTTATATATTAGTTTCTTTTAGCACGTTCATTCAGATGTCCCGGGTATTTTGAAGGTCAGAGTGGTAAGTCAACGTCCGGGAGCTGTAAGGTTTTCAAAAAATCTGGGAGATCTTCAATGTCCTGAAAAAAGGCCTTTTTTCCCTTATGGAACACTTGAATCTAAAATGGAAACTTCCATTTATCCAAGATATTTCTTTCTCTCAACGTCGTTAGCAGTGGATTTACTGCCTTCCTTAGAGTCAAGGTGTATCTAGAGAGGTCTTGCAACAAGATTATCTGAGCACCGTCAAAATCGATTGTTTTTTGTTGCCATGCAGCCCGCATTATTTTTTCTTTTATATGAAAGAAATGCACTGTACATATGACATTTCTTGGTCTCTGTGGGTCTTGATTTTTAGGGCCCAGTGGTCTATGTGCTCGATCTACTAATATCTCTTCTGTTGAGGGTTGCTGTAGTAGTGTATTAAAAATACCTTGAAGAGTTGGTATCAGATCCTTGGATCCCGTTGCTTCGGGTAGGCCTCTAATTCTAATATTATTTCTTCTGCTTCTGTTTTCTTGATCGCCTATTTCCAGTAAGGCTTTTTTAGGCATTGAGTTATTTTTTGTTTTTCCTTTTCAGCTTGAATTCATTTCTCTTCCAGTTTTGTTACTCTTGTTTCCATGATATTCATTTTCTCTTGAACAGTTTCCAAGGACTATCTTACTTCCTGTATTTCTGTTTTATAACGGGTTTCGAGATGGGATATATATTTGTCCATATCATCTCTAGTCGGCAATAATCTTTTGTAGGCTTCCATGTTCCAGGGTTCCTTCTGAGTTTTATTTCCTTCTATCATCATCCCAACCTGTATTTCCTGAGACTTGTTTGCTTCTTTCTCTATATGTATTGTTACCTCATCCATCCCTCTCATATTAGGGGTCCCCACCTGCTGTTGGGGTTGCTGAAAATACTCCTTAATATCAGTATTTTGTGAAATTTGCGCTTTGGGAATATTTCCGTCCCTAGGGCCAATGGATAATTTTTTAGCCTTCTGTGCTTGGGAACCTTTAGGAGGCATGGCACAATCCTCCTTAACCTCCGTATGTGTTGATTTTATAAAAGCTTATGAAGGTCTGATAATGATGTCAGACCTTTCTCTTCCTTATAGTTCCTTTTGTCTTTCTTCAGAGGCTATTTCAGTGTCTCTATAAGGGTCCCTTCAGTGCCCAGAGTTTCTCCTGGTATCTCCCAATGGGAGGTTCCTGTATCCGTTTATTTATATTTTCAGTACGCAGGTGATTGGCCTCTTTAAGTCAGGGAGGTAGATTACCTTCTTTTAAACCGTTTTACTTATCTTACTATAGTAGATAGAATCCACTGACCTTATCCTCTTCAGAAGGGTGGCAGGTCCTGTATCATAAGCCCTTCTCTTTTGTTGCTTGTATGTCCGGTATCTGTCGGAGCTCCCTTTCAGAAGCTGGGCCAGCTGTTGCCCCATTCAAAAAACACCACCCCCTTCTTACATATGGGGGGGTCTTTTGGGTATAATAAAATAGACCTACAACAGCAATAAAACGTGAGGCCCACTGTCTTTTACCGCAGTGCTCGCAGGGCACCCCACTGGCTGTTAAGTAGCAATAACCATTAGAGTAATGGCAGTCTTCACCGTGGTCTCTTTATTGAGTCATTTATTAGGGTAATACTCTGTTCCCCCCTGCCCCTTTATAGGTGATTCAGAGCGCCTCCTGTTGAGCCTTATGTATGCCCGGGGGCCGCCGCAAACCGCAGAGAGGGTCCTAGTGCTGTGACCGACTATGTCTCCCAATACAAGATTGCCTGTGGGAGCAAGGATTGGCTTTCGTAGCACAACTCTGCCCTGTCACCAGCCTCCGAACCCCTTGCGGGATCTTCCGCGGGTATGAGAAGAGTTTACGGTGGTGCTTGTAGCAGCGTTTTCACCCCTCACCAGCGTCGGGTACCTGGATTAAAGCCAGCCCCACCAAGCCTGTCTTACCGCTCCTATGGTGTAGAGAAGTCGAGCCGCAACTGCTCCAACTCCCGTCGTCCTCTCCGGGGGAGGGAGGAGGACCGTAGGAAGGCGCGGTGAAGGCGATGGGGAGAGTGAAGGCTGAGTACCCGCCCCTCTCCTGACCTGAAGCCCGAGGTCCTACATGGACATATTTAAGTGAGGGCAGCTTGAGGATCGTTCTTCTATCCCCTGGCCATCGTTCTTCTATCCGGGCCATCCCGACATCCCGTCCAGGGCTATAATCTCTTCCCCATATAGGGATAGGTATATCCAGCCATGCCCGGCATGGAGGAGCTCAGCTCCTATGCGGCCATCTTGGTCAGTCTCCGCCCCCCCTAATCCTAGTGGATGCTCAGTTGGAAAGGTCTCCAAGTCTGCTCTTGCCCCTAGATATTCCTGCACCATATAATGCAGACGCTGCCGATGGTTGTTTGAACCTATCAGCCCTGGGCGCTGAGGACTAAATAATTGTTTAAAGGCATCGGTCAGCCGGCCACCTTCTTCACCGCTCTTTCACTGACCGAAGGAAGCCTCAGAAACACTTTGTCCAGCAGCAGGAAATGGTAACCTCCCAGGGTCTGGAAAGGCTTTGCACAAACTTTTCTTCAAGGTATCCTGAAGATGTTTCATCCTCTGCTCCCTCTGCGAAGGCAGGATGAGCTCTGCAACTTTACCCTTGTAAAGTGGATCAGGAAGGGTTGCCAGCCAGTAATGATCCCTCTCTTTGATACCACGAACCCTGGAGTCTTTTCACAGACTTTGCAGAATCAGGGAGGCCATGCAGCGTAAGTTTGAGCAGACATGAGAGTCCTCTGGGTCACTGAGGATGACATTGTCAGGAACTACCTCCTCCCGGATAAGTACAATTCCTTGGGTTTCTGGGGACTGAAAACCATCCCTTGAAGACTGCTGCATATTATCCTCTACATCCATGCTGATACAATCCTCTCCTCCTCCTCTTGTTCCTGTATATTTGGTGGCCCTGCAGGGATGCCATCTGCATAAAGGGGGCCTTGAAAGCAAAGAAAGTCCTCCTCTTCCTCCCGCTGTTCTGCCTCAAGTGTCCTGTCCATGATTCCATGACGTGTGAGCTCCAGCAGGAAGACTGAAAGGGACTGTGTTACTGATGCATGCATTGTCGCTGCTCACCATCTTTGTGGCCCCCTCAAATGGTGACAGGACAGTGCATACATCCTTGATCAGTAGCCACAGGTGTGGCGAAAAGAAGCCAAGCTCCCCTGAGCCTGTCCTGGTGCCATACTCACACAGGTACTTATTGATGGCCCTCTGCTGTGCGTGCAGCTGCTGTTGGTGGGCAGGTTGAATTCCCTCTGAATGTCAGTCAGCCGAGCACTGGCATTGTATGATCAACGGAAATGACCACAGACTTTTCTGGCCTGCCTCAGAATATCTGGTAAGACTGGGTCAAGAAACACTGCACCAAATTCAGGATGTGTGCCAAGCATGGAACATGTGTCAAGTGTCCCTGTCGGAGGGCAGAGAGAAGGTTGGTGCCATTGTCCCATACAACCATTCCTGGCTCAAGCTGCCGTGGCATCAACCACCTCTGCCCCTGTTTGACTCCTGTCCCCAAGACAGACCAACTGAAGCACTGCATGGCATCTTTTAACCTGACTGCTTGCTTAACCCCTTGAACGCTTAGGGAGCACTGCTGGTTCAGAGGACACTGCTGCAGAAGAGGCCACAGAGGAAGAAGAAGAGGAGGGGTTGGAGGAAGCAGATGTGACAGAATCACCACCTTTTTTTGGAGGCGTGATGGCGGAATTAGCTCCAACACTGAACCCTGTCCTGCATCCTTCCCAGCTGCCAGCAGAGTTACCCAGTGCGCCATGAAGGAAAGGTAACATCCCTGACCAGTCCTGCTGGACCATGTGTCAGCGATAATGTGAAACTTGTTGCAGACCGCCCTGTCCAGGGAGGCCAAAACATTGCCTTCCACATGATGATAGAGAGTTGGAATGGCCTTACATGAGAAGAAATGTCTTTTTGGAACCTGCAACTGTGGTACAGCACTTTCCACAAATTCACAAAAGGGGGAAGACTCTACCAGCTGAAAAGGCAGCAGTTGTAGTGCTGGCAATTTGGCCAAGCTATTATTTAGACGCTGAGCATGTGGATGGCTGGGACAGTATTTTTTTTATGGTTCAGCAACTGGGGTAACCTGCTAAATCTGCCTGCTGAAATCAACTGGTGGTGTACTGCTAGCAGATTGGCTGCAATTACTGGCACCCATTGCTATACCTTCATTCCTTTCAGTGCAGGCTTTTGAGAGGACTGGGGGTATAGTAGGGGTTGAGGTCACAGATGAGGAGCAAGGAGAAGTCCGCCTTGTTTTATGATGTGGGTCATTGAGGTGCTGCTGCCAACGAACTGCATGGCAGGTCATCATATGTCTTGTCAAGCTTGTGGTGCTCAAGCTCCTGCTGTTCTGACTGCGCTTGATCCGCTTCAGACATACTGTAGATTGCAAACAGCAACGATGCGTTCTACTGCACAAGTGTTGAAAAAAGCCCACACCATTGAACTTTTGGAAGTCAGCGGGGAGTCAGAAGCACCCTGCGCCTGTGGAGCTCTGTGGTGTGATGCAATAGGGTGGTGGCCCTTAAGCTGTCCCCTGGAGGACATCCTTCCTCGTTGCAGTTGTGCCTCCTCTCCTCACTTTCCTCTTCTCTTCTCTCAGGCACCCAAGTACAGTCAGTGTCCTCATCATCCCCTTCCTCCTCGTTATTGGAGCAAACTTGGCAGTATGCTGCTTCCTTCCTCAACCTGGGAACCAACATCCGAGCCTTCAAATTGCTGCGCATCCTCCATCAGCATGTACCCGACACTATGGTCTAATAATTCTGGTGACGCCACCGTACATAATGGTGGGGCTATGGAAGGAGTAACTGTGGACAAGGAGCCAGTGGAATAGGCTGCTTTTGCAGCTGCGTTGGAAGACAAACTAGTATGAGCCTGGGTGACAGAGGATGAGGAGGATGAGGGCAGCTTAGTTATCCACTCCACCAACTCTTCTGCATGTTGTGGCTCAATAACACGGCCAACAGCAGAAAAAAAGGACAAGTGTGACCTGCATGCAGAGTGTCAGGAAGCTGTACGAAGAAACCAGGGCAGAATGCCCATCCCTGTGCACGCAACATGGCGGTGCGCACGGGCAAGCCAGTGGCAGTCTTGGTGGCTAGACATACTATTTAAACTGGACAGCACCATGCAGCTGGTGCTGTCCATTCTACATCGTTACCCGTGTCCCCAGCAGTGTGTTTATCTGAGTTACCTGTTCCTGTGACCCGGCTTGTCTCCCGTTCCTGCTTTGCCTTCTGCCTGCACCGACCCCGGCTTGTCTACGACCACTCTTCAGTCTCAACCCTCTGTACCTCGCTGCCAGCCTATTGACGACCCTGCTGGCACCCAACCATTCTCTTGCTTACTCCACCTGTACCACGCTGCCCACCTGTTGCGAACCCGGACTGAACCACTACGCTATCTTCCAAGCACGAGCTCTGGAGGAACCCTCCACACTTGCACCAATACTCATCCAAGCCCTCGTGCCTCCCTGCACTCTCAAACTCCCTGTCTGCACTACCAAGGGTTCCGGAATCAGGGTCGTAAGTGTTAGGAAAAGCAAAATGTGCCTGGAAATCGCCTGTGTGCGTTCGCGCGCGTCTATGCGCGCCCGTGTGCGTGTGTGCGCGCCTGGGAGCGCCAATGGTGCCAAAACTGACTATTTAACCAGACAAAACCTTGCAGCAGATGCTGTCCGTTCTACAGCGTTTCCTGCACCTGTGACCCCCTGTGATTACTCATGAGAGACTTCCTGCATTTGTGACCCCGGCTATTCCTGTGGACCTTGCTCATATCTGCCTGCCCTTGACGCCAGCCTGTTTACGACTATCCTTTTGCCTGCTCCCTTTGTACTTCTGCCGCCTGCACGTTGCCGACTCAGCCTGTACCCAACCATCCGTTTGCCTGATCCCTCTGTACCGCACCGCTTGCCAGTTGCCACCCGGATTGTAACACCACCCTCCAGTTTGCACGAGCTTCAGCAGACTTCTAACAACCATCTGAGATTTGTCCAGTCCTCGTGCCCCCCTGTGCTCCAGAGCTCCCTGTCCACACTACCAGGGGCTTCTTCTTCGGTCTTGTGGTAATTAGCCTTACTTCCCTTCAGTCATCCTTTAAATTGCCTGCTCCAGACCAGAGGGCCTTCGAAAATAACCTTCCCTGAGTAAGGGGCCTTGCTTCAACACTCCAGCCACTGACCAGTGTTTTAACCAAAAAGTTGTACAGCCTGCAACTATAATGAGCAATATTCCCTGCCAAAAATCACACCACAGCCTCTGCTACAGCCATTTTTACCTCTTGCAGGGAAGCAACAATAGTCCCTTTTTAAACTCTTGAAACCAATGTGTCATCTACCTGGTGGAGATCGAGCTGGAGAGGGGGCTTCTCTTACACCTCTTGCCCATCACCCCTGGTAGTGATGGCAGGAAGTGTGAGGGCACAGAGTACCATGAGGGCCGGTGTAGCAGGTAGCGCTAGCTGGGGTTTCCAGAAAGCAGATGACAGTAGATCACCAGGCAGGAAATAGGAACCGGAACACAGTGACACTTGATTGGCAGACAGAAGTAACCATCTCTAATGTAATACATTATTAGGGTGTGCCCCCCAAGTATGTACCTATTTGTCTATTGCAGATCCTGACCAGATCTTTTGGGCTGGAGCACCCCACCTATTCATAATTGCCTCTAATTAGTGTCCACCTGAGACATAGGAAGAGATCTCCCATTAGGAGGAGTGTATGCTCCCATGGTTATGAGACAGAATCTCACATTCTATGGTTAGTGTAGGGCCCACTAAGATGGGGGCCTGTGAAGTAGGAGTGGGCTAAGCACTCTATGGCCATATAGTGCGACGGACTCCCCATATTTTGGTTGAAGATGTCCAGTTACTTTTAAATAGTCCTTTAAATAGCCTTGCAGGTTTTAATGTCATTATTGCATGTGTGCGCTGCAATATGTCATTTTGTTTGATGGTCTTATAGCAGCACCATCTCTAATGTAATGCATTATTAGGGTGTGCCCCCCACGTATGTACCTACGTGTCTATTGCAGATCCTGACCAGATATCTTGGGCTAGAGCACCCCACCTATTCATAATTGCCTCTAATTAGTGTCCACCTGAGACATAGGAAGAGTTCTCTAGCTCTCCCATTAGGAGGTGTGTATGCTCCCATGGTTATGAGACAGAATCTCACATTCTATGGTTAGTGTAGGACCCACTAAGATGGGGGCCTGTGAAGTAGAAGTGGGCTAAGCACTATATGGCCATATAGTTCGACGGACTCCCCATATTTTGGTTGAAGATGTCCAGTTACTTTTAAATAGCCTTGCAGGTTTTAATGTCATTATTGCATTTGTGCGCTGCAATATGTCATTTTGTTTGGTGGTCTTATAGCAGCACCATCTCTAATTTAATACATTATTAGGGTGTGCCCCCCACGTATGTACCTACGTGTCTATTGCAGATCCCGACCAGATATCTTGGGCTAGAGCACCCCGCCTATTCATAATTGCCTCTAATTAGTGTCCACCTGAGACATAGGAAGAGTTCTTTAGATCTCTCATTAGGAGGAGTGTATGCTCCCATGGGCGTAGCTACAGAGGGTGCAGGGATTGCAATTGCTACCCGGCCCCATGCTGCAGGGGGCCCTTGTGGCCCCCTGTACGTAGGGCTGGTGCCAGCTTGAGCAGAGCTCCCTGCTCTTCTGCACTGGCTGCTAATCTCACAATTCCACACCCACGTCTCTTCGGCCGGCTCCTCCAGTCCCTCTCTCCTTCCCCATACAGCGCAGTTCGGTCCAGTGTCCATCCATCCAGAGTCCTGTCCCCCCCACGAGTCACTCAATCCACTCCTTTGTAACAGAGCCCAGGCACAGCCCTCCGGCGCATGCTTCTCCTAAACATCCAGCACACAGAGGCATCGTGCAACCCTATGAGAGCCGGCTCCCCGGAGGACACTGCAAGCTTGCCTTTCAGCCTCGCCCCCTCCTCTCCCTGTCATACACAGATCTCCCTCGGAGATTGATGTGGCCTCCCATGCTGATCAGCCCTGTCTGTGCTGCTGGCAGGAGCCCAGCGGACGATGGATATATGCTTGGAGGGAGGCTGGCTGCAGCACAGTATGCATCCTATTAGTGCCTGCACTCCATCAACCTGACCTTGCAGCTTAGTCACAGTGAGTGAAGTGACTCATACCCCACTCCATCTGCCCTGGGGACAGAAAGCCCATCTGCCCTGGGGACAAAGAGCCCATCTGCCCTGGGGAACGACTGACCCACATCCCACTCCATCTGCCCTGGGGACAGGGAGGCCATCTGCCCTGGGGACAGGGCCCCTATCTGCCCTGGGGACAGACAGCCCATCTGACCTGGGGAACGACCCATACCCCACTCCATCTGCCCTGGGGACAGGGCCTCCATCTGCCCCGGGGACAGGGAGCTCACCTGACCTGGGGACAGCAGGGTCCCCATCTGCCCTGAGGACAGGGAGCCCATTTCCCCTGGGGACAGGGACCTCATCTGTCCTGGGAACAGGGCTCCCACCTGCCCTGGGGAAGGGGGTTCCCATCTCCCCTGGGGACAGGAACCCCATCTGCCCTGGGGACAGGACCCCCATCCCCCACTTGGAGATTTGGGGGGTGTACCAGCGGGGGCCACTGGATGCTGGGGGGTACAGCAATACCAGCATGGGGTGGTTGGAGGACAGAGATGGGTCTAGCAGTGGTTTGGCTGGAGGATGGGGGGGGGGGGTCCAGCAGTACCAGTGCGGGGTCACTGAAGATGGTGGGGAAGGAAACAGCAGTATCCATA
>BLSH010102958.1:367113-397211 GCA_018402905.1 Glandirana rugosa
ATACCAGCATGGGGTGGTTGGAGGACAGAGATGGGTCTAGCAGTGGTTTGGCTGGAGGATGGGGGGGGGGGTCCAGCAGTACCAGTGCGGGGTCACTGAAGATGGTGGGGAAGGAAACAGCAGTATCAGCTGGGTGGCTGGAGGCCGGGGGGGTACAGTAGTATCAGTCCCTCCTCCTATCCAGCTTTTTTTCCCTTGCCCCCTGTGTGCTTACAACAGTGCTTAGAGTTATTATTGTGTGCATTGACACCAATATTGGGAGTTACGCTGCATTCACATTACAATATTTTGAATTGCAGTCAGATTTGTCGCGAATCTGCCCGCGATTTGACAGCGCTGATGTGTGAATGGCAAAACGCGGGACTCGCATTTGAGATGCCATTTATTTGAATGACCCCTCAAAATGCGGTGCGGGCCTGCTGCGATTGTCGGGCGATAAAGCTTGCTGCAATTGCGGCAAACCGCATTGCGGGGTGCATGTCGCCCTAAAGTAGCTCCTGAACTATTTTTGGGTGACATGAGTCCCTCGATACGGGTTGCCGTTATTGCAGCACGCTTTATCACCTGACAATGTGCTGACCGGCGACATGCTTCTTCCGGGTTCACGGGCTCTGGTGATGTGATTGGACGGGGATGCGATGATGTCACCTCCCGCACATGCATGTGGGAGCCGCCAGTCATGGCACAGCTAATGAAGAAACGGCACCCTTGGGCCATTTCTTTGGTGCGCATGTGTTCATGACATCGGCACATGCGGATACAGTGAATATCTTCTAAACAGTGCAAGTTTAGGAGATATTCACAGTACCTACAGGTAAGCCTTATTATAGGCTTACCTGTAGGCAGTGAAGTATTTAGGTTTTGTGCTGCCCTAGGCCTGACTAAACTCATGCCCCCCCCCCCCCCTACAGCTATGGAATGCCGGCTGCCCGCACAACAACTCATTGGTTTGGGTCTGCTGTCTGGGCCCTTTGGAATGCCCAGACCCCCACATATGTATGGGCTGTCCCCCTCTGATGGCAGCCCTGCCTGTATTATCATACCGGCAGCACTAAAAGTGCAAGCCGGCGGGGACTCTTTTCATGCTGCCCCCCTGCCAAGTGCCGCCCTAGGCCTGGGCCTTGTTGGCCTAGGCCAAGATACAGCGTTGCCTGTAGGTAAAAGTGGCTGTACAGAGTTTACAACCACTTTAAGTCTAGTACACACTATTAGTTTCTGTTTATTCAACCCAGTGGGTTGAACTAAAAAAAAAATGATAGTTTCGGCCGGAGCCGCTGTACTAACGATCCAACAAACATTAGCACAGCGATCTCCCCCCTGAGCTGTTGTGTTCTGATAGGGCCCCCCCGCCCCCCAGCAGAACACTCTAGTCAGCATTCTCAGACATTAGTTGATTGAGAGCCGGTCAGCTGCTGGTTTTCCAGCATGCTCGTCTGACAGAAGTTGGCTGAAAGGCTGACTTCTGTTGGACCAGCAGCCATGCACACAGGCCGAATGTCAGACAGTTTTTATTGAATTGGCAAATGTAGTCTGACATTTGGCCCATGTGTACTAAGCTTTAGTTTACTCAAACAAGTGCCATGTTACAAGTCATATGTCCTAAAGTCACACCTAATTAATTTGCCACACCCACATTTGGACACTTCCTTGGCCAACAGCGTGGAGAGCATTGCTTTTTTTCTTCAAACCCTTTAAATAGGCCCAGTTTACACCATTGCATTAATGTGTGCTTTATGATAATGAAACATGCTGCATGCATTACATCATTGCATCACCGGGTGATGCAATACACATTAAGGAAAAAAACGGAAAATTGTATCAAATACTTACCGTAATTTTCCTTTCCTGGCGCCAAACCATGGCAGCATACTAGTGATAGAGCTCCGCCTCTTGACCACTGCCTCAGGACCAGTGAATAGCATAAAAAAAGCATAGTTAGGCCCCCCCCCCATTCTTTGTAACAAGCTTCATACCGAAATGCACAGGGTGGGCCTGTATGCTGCTATGGTTTGGCATCAGGAAAGGAAAATTATGGTAAGTATTTGGTACAATTTTCCTTTTCCTGACGCCAACATGGCAGCATATTAGTGATAAATAACTAGCTGACAGGGTGGGTTCTACTTACCAAACCAATATTCTAATTAGGATGGGACAGTGGACTGAATAGTCCTTCCTACATAGTCCACTGATGACAAGGCACCTGGGTCTACTCCGTAAAGTTTGAATAGGTATGCTGGGATGACCATGATACTTCTACAGATGGATACTATAGATGCTCCCAAATGGGCTGCCTATGAGACTGCAACCACTCTGGTAGAGTGCACCGTCGCTGACGGAGGCTCACGCCCCCTCGCCCTATATGCACCACCAAGCCTGCTAGAGGCAGTAACCTCTTTTCCTTGATGATTTCCAGCTGCAATGACAAAAGGCTTATTAGATGATCTGAAAGGAGCAATTGTGGACAGGTGCTTCTTTCTGAAAACGTCCAGGTCGTGCGACTTTCCTGTGTGATGTTCTGGAAATTTAGGCAATTCCCAGATGTCTGTTAGAGGGCTATTGCTACCTTTGATACAAGATGACCTACAAGACAGGACTCTACTCTTATTGGAAAGAAAACAGTTTGTTTTTTTTTGAAGCTCCAAGAGATTGAATCTCAGACAAACTTCTGTTTAAAGTTCTTGCAATAGAAACTGTCTTGCAGGTAATGGCCCGGACCAAACACTGCTTTGTTGGAGCAAACGGTTGAACGAACAGGAGATCCAGCAACACCAATCGATCCCACTGGGAAAGATTCCTTTCCATTTGTGACTGAATTCTTACGACTGCCTTCAAAAGTCGTGCAGACTGAAGGATTTTTGGCCCATTTAAATTTGTTATTGCCAGTATAGCTGACACTTGCCAGCTCAGTGTGGCTAAGGCTCATGTCCAACCTGGCCTAGAGGAAGTATAGAACAGCTGGGGGCAGTAGGATCAATGTCTCGCCCTACCGAGATAACGCAAACTTGTTCTAGATTTAGGCATAGATGTTGTAAGTAGAGTGCCTTCTAGCCCTCAACAAAGTAGAGATTGCTCTGGAGCAACTGGAGTTCCCCCGCCTCCCCTATTAGCACCCCTGCTTGCAGTCCCGGTCTGCATATGTGCATAGGGGAAATGTCTTCTGTATCCTGAAGTGAATGGCCAAGGAAAACTGAGGGCTTCATGACCAATATGGAGGATTGGCTATGACAACCATGTTCTCCCTTGACAGACTCTAGAGGAATCTCATTACGAGAGATGTTGGGGGGGAAATATATAGGCTAGATTGCAGCCCCAAGGGGAGACCAAAGCGTATGCCCCCTGCACCTTGGGGTGCGGTAACCAGGCCAGACATACCTAACGTTTGTGATTACTGTGGTTGGTGAAAAGGTCTGTCTGTGGTAGGCCCCACCTATGTACCAGCTCAGAGAAGACCTGGGACGTAGACCCACTCGTTGTGCTCTGGAAAGCTTGCATGATAGTCTGTCTACCTATGTGTTCTAAAATCTGCTGGGAGGTAAAATGCTTTCTGAATTTGCTGGTGATCTTCCGTCCCAGACATTATGGGTTTCACCTCTCTCAATAGCATACTGCTGATAGGGAGAGTTCCTCCCTGGAGCTGAATATAGGCAACTGCTGCCCTGTTGCTCAACTGCAAGGAGACTGGTCTTCATTTGATTCTGTGTAGCAAGGCCAAAGTGCTAAAAAGGCTGTTTGAACTTCCAGCACATTCGAGATTACCCTCCTTGGCTGGAAATCTCCATTTGCCTTGACCAACAGTCCCTCACAGTGTGCCTCTCAGGCTGTCTTGCCGACATGATTCATAACAATGATCCAGTGTAATGGTTCAAAAGGGCCGTGACTTCCTCAAGCGTGGAAAGCTACTCATGCTGAGTGACACTGTTCTCAACTGTGCTCGATCCTGTTTCCTCCCTTGCGCTAAGAATCCTAGTTGAAACTTGCGCACCCATGGAATCATTGGTATGCATGAAGACGTTGAGCCCAGAAGACTGAGGCACTGAGAAGCCATCAAACAAGTGAAGGTAGCTGTCCTCATAATTCTCTTCCTGACTGTTACCGCTTTCTCTGCTTTCTGTTTTGTAAGCAAAACAGAGGAACAGAGGAACTAGCAGAGCACCCCCAGCTACACTAACTGTTGGTTTGGAGAAAGTCAGCTTCTCTTTCCCCTATTTTTTTTTTTAAGTTGATAACCCAGCCATATCTCTGCAGGGTATATATGAGGACCTCTTGGTGCGACAGCAATTATTCCAGTCCCCTGGATAGAAGAAGAATGACGTCCAGGTTGTGACGAACCCGGAGACCCTGTTCTCTGATTGGAGCTGACACATCACTGAGACCCTTGCCAGCATTCTCAGAGATATTTATTATTTATACACCACAAGGTAGGCTGTTAAAGTGGAGATGCGTCTACTCGATCACCAAAATTTGGGATGTGAGGATAGGCATCCTGACGATCCAGCAGTAGCATCCAACCGACTGGTTGTACTGTTTTAATGAACTCCAACTTAAAGATCTCTAAGAGGGCCAACAAGGTTTAACCTCTTTCGATCTGCAACTGCACACTAGCCTCCATCCCCTGCGAACTACAAACAGGGTTGGGTAGAAAACCTGCAATCTTTCCTGTAAATAGAACCGGGACAATGACTCCCTGAGTCTGAAGTGTCTGTAAGTATTATAGCAGCCCACCCGCTTTTGCGGTGGATTTGGCAGAAAAATGGTCTGGAGGAGGAGCAGTGAGGAATCCCAGAAGTGACAATGAGTGCCTAATACCTTCCACCAAGGATCTGTACAACATGCTGTCCAGAAACCCACAAAGCACGCCCTCTGGCTCCTACCTCAAGAGTCTGGGCATGTGCTTGTGAAAAGGGCTTAGTGGGTACTTGCGGTATACCCAAGGATTTTCACTTATGGGCCTTGTGAAAGGTTGCCTGAGTTCCCTTACATTCTCTACCTGGGACCCTGGCCTGACAGCTGGCCCTAGGCTCCCTGGACCTAGAGAAGTGGAACCTGCCAGGAGAAACATTTTCTTTTCCTTTTGCTTCTGGTCTTATGGGAGCAGATCGGACTTACCACCTGTCCCTTATGATATGGCTGTCTCCAGTTTCCTACCAAACAGAGATCTTCTGCCATAAAGTGACTCAGACCAATCTTGTTTTTAGGAAGCAAGACACCGCCCAGGGTCTCAACCATAGGGCTCCCCTAGCTGTGATCAAGTATAGCATCGCTATGGCCAGGCACCTGGTTGAGATTATTGCTGCTTCTGCAATAAAGTTCACAGTCAGATTCATCTTGGCTAGGGTTCAAATGGTATCAGATTTATGGATTTCCTTTCCGATGGCTGTCTCTATCTCCCGGAACCAAAAACTTAAAGCACTAATCAACAAGATAAGGGCAACTGCCGGACAGCAGACCCCTGTTGGTCGCCTCGTTACTAGGCTACAGTCACATTTACTGTGGGCATGGATTTCAGTGATACTATATGGTCTCTGAAAGGATAAAACCTGTATAGACAATCAAATCTCTGGACTTTGCCATCCCTCTGATTAAATTTCTTCCATAAACGGAGAAAGAATTGCCGTTTTGAAGAAAGAGTAAATATGACTTTGTCTTTTTACCCATGTAATGGCCTGCATGACCGCCTGGATACACTGTTCCACAAAGGAAAAAAACTGAAACCAAGCTGCTCCAGGTTATACTCTGATGAAGAGGAGCTATTATCTGCAGGCTGCCCACTCACCAGGTTAGCAGAACTCAGTGGTTGAGCGCCACCTGCCAGGATGCCAGGTTGCTTTTCTAGTGGCTAGAGTAGCAACTAGGAGGGGGCTACCTGGCTGGGATAACTGAATTGAGTCCAAAATAGCATCTTGCACCATAATTAATAAAAATATTTGGTGTTACCTGTTAACTGCGAACTCCTCCAGACAGTCTTTACTCACCAGCCTATTGGCTACAGGCGCTGTGCCACAGGCGCTGCAGGATTCTTGCTGGGGCATTAGCGTTGCTCTGGGGAAGAGACGATAAGACGCTTTCTTTGGAACCTTTTCCCTTGAGTGGGTGTGCGGCATCTGCAGTTACACTCTCATGAAGACCGTGCGCCTTTACCTGGCTCTCGATTTTTGAGAGCATGAGCATGCAGGGCTGACCACACTCAAAGCAATCCGCATAAGGAGGCACTCTTTTCCTGCAAACTTACCAACACGGTGGTCCTGCATCTTTGAGGGTCTTTCTGCATAAGCAGTGACTGACTCATGGTTTGAGGACAGATAGGACAGCCAGCTGAAATGAGGATAGCCAGAAAGGAAATAGCACTAGAGAGAGAAGGTCTTTTGACATGAAAGAGAGAGGAGAGAAAATATATGCCTTCATAACAAACAGAAAATAAAAAAGTTTTTTTTTTTTTTTTTTTAACCAAAAATAAATAAAAAACCCAAGTATATACATACATTTCTCTCTTTTTTTTGAGTAAAAGAAACAAATTAATGCAGTATACATATATATATGTATATATTGTACCTCTGATCCAATCCAGTCCGCTAAAAAAAAAAAAAAATAGGGAAGGGGATCCTCTGTCCAGGCCAGTGTTTCTCAACCGTTTTACCACGGGGGAATCCTTGGCAAAAAGTCTGAGAGCTCGGGGGAACCCCTAAAAAGAATTTCATATCTACAGCTCACGGAACATTGGATCTGATCAGCGAGCTGTAGATATAGCCATAATTATTGTAGAAATAGCTGTACAATGTATTCTATTATGTAAACTTTACATAATAGAATAAATGTTAGAACTCACCTCACTCCAACATTATAGTGAGAACAGGGCATTTAGAGATCAATAGTTTTCTGTATGTCCTTGCAGAGGCCTACGTTAGGACAAGCCCAAAATATTCCAAGGAAGTCAAATTTTCACATATTTTTCATCATTTTTTTGCACATATGCTGTGAACAAGGTCTTGCTGAACTTGAACAAAACGATTGTGATTCATAAATAGGACAGCAGAATACGGGAACAGTTGGGCCTTATTCACAGACATCCCAAGTCTCCAGCGACTTGCGGGAGTCTCCCGCATTTGACTGCAGGCTCCCGGACATCCACGAGTGCCCTGCGATTTCCCAGCAGCAGGGCTGATCCTGGGCGGCAGTGGCATATCATCCATGTGTGCAGGGTGTTCACTGCACACATGGTTGATCAGAGATAGGAATTATCGGTGGGCACAGCTGAGATAATTGATCTCCCTGCATAGCTTTTTAGCCAGCAGCCGCTTCTCCTCCCTCCCAAAGCTGTCGGCTAACAAGCTATACAGGGAGATAGGTGATCACAGCTGTCTCCACCGATCATTCCCTGCTGTTTCCTATGTGCTCCTCCTGCCAACCTTCTCCGGCCCCCCTCCGTGTCCTCCCGGTCCTCCTTCTCCGGCCCCCCTCCGGGGTCCTCTTCCATGCTCCGTGTCCTCCTTCGCTTTCTTCGTCCCCTTTGCACATATGCTGTGAACAAGGTCTTGCTGAACTTGAACAAAACGATTGTGATTCATAAATAGGACAGCAGAATACGGGAACAGTTGGGCCTTATTCACAGACATCCCAAGTCTCCAGCGACTTGCGGGAGTCTCCCGCATTTGACTGCAGGCTCCCGGACACCCACGAGTGCCCTGCGATTTCCCAGCAGCAGGGCTGATCCTGGGCGGCAATGGCATATCATCCATGTGTGCAGGGTGTTCACTGCACACATGGTTGATCAGAGATAGGAATTATCGGTGGGCACAGCTGAGATAATTGATCTCCCTGCATAGCTTTTTAGCCAGCAGCCGCTTCTCCTCCCTCCCAAAGCTGTCGGCTAACAAGCTATACAGGGAGATAGGTGATCACAGCTGTCTCCACCGATCATTCCCTGCTGTTTCCTATGTGCTCCTCCTGCCAACCTTCTCCGGCCCCCCTCCGTGTCCTCCCGGTCCTCCTTCTCCGGTCCCCCTCCGGGGTCCTCTTCCATGCTCCGTGTCCTCCTTCGCTTTCTTCGTCCCCTCGGGACATGTCAGGATCGAGAGCGGAGGAAGGGACCGGTAAATATGTAATTTATTGGCCCCTTCCTTTTCAACATTGGACAGAGAGCAATCGCTCCTGTGATTACTCAGCTTCAGTTTATGAATGAACAGGAGCCTCTGTCTCCTGTTCATTCATCTTCAATGCTGAGAAAGGGACTAGGGAATCTGTGTCATCAGTCCCTTTCTCTATCTAATCAATAAATATAAAAATATTAAGTTATAAAAAAATTATAAAAAATTAAATTGTAAAAAAAAAAAATAAGATAAAAAACTACTGACACCACTCCCTCCTGCTCTATCAATGCTATCCACTGATCCAACCCCCTCTCCCGAAAAAGCATTGTGAAAAAAAATAAAAAAAAATTGATATGTAAAAAAATCAATTTTGTAAAAATAAAAAACTACTGACACCGTCCACTGCCCTACTGACACCATACACTGCCACATACCCCCCACCCCCTTCCCCAGAAGCACTGTGAAAAAAAAATATTTAAGAAATGATTTAAAAAAACAATAAACAACAAAACTGTAAAAAATAATAGATAAAATAATAAAAACAAAAAAACAATGACACCGTCCACTGCTCTCCTAACACTGTCCACTACCCCTCCCCCCCCCCCAAATCATTGTGAAAAACAAAAAATACAACAATAAATTGTAAAAATAATAGCAACACAAACTCTATACAGATAACGCCCACCTACAGATAATATCCCGCGCCAAATCCACAAAAGAGAAATAATATGTAGAATAAGAAGTATGAGGAACAGCTGCTACTTTTAAAGATAGAACAAGAATACACAGGATAATCTACTAAGACAATCAGCAGCGCTGTAAAGGAAATACACAACACTTATCAAAGTGCTCTTAAGTGAACTAATGATGTATAAGGTCCATAAGGATAACATCCCGTGATGGTGTTAACAGTGAAAAAGTGATGCAGCGCTTAGATGATGTAGTACAATTTCACAGTTCATCCTTTACAATGTCCACCACCATGCACCGCGTGTTCAGCCAAAAGTGCAGGAATCCCCCAATGGGGGGAATTCTTACCAGAAAACAATGCTGGGCACTCTCATGCTCCAGCGGATAAGCTGTTGTGCTCTCTTATGCACCAAGATCACCCGGGTACCGCTCACTGGTAACGTCCTCTCAAGGGTCCACACGCTCATATGCAGGGTAATGGGAGACAAAAACACCGCCACATAGTGTAATCCCATAAAAGTAGATCTATTCAACCACAGTAAACGAAAAATAAAACAGCACAGGTCCCCATATGTGGGAACTCTTACCGGATAAAAGTAAAAACAGGCACAGCAAAGTAAAGGCTGCAGACGCCAACCATCCCAGGACCTGTGAAGACCTCCAGAGGCGTTGTGACCCGTTGTTCCTTCCCCTCCGGCCAGTGGTGAGATACGGATGTAGACAGGAACCCGCTGATTACTTGCTGGTGATGAGCCGTCCTAGCCAATCACGACGCGTTTCATCACACAACGGACTTCTACTGGTGATTGGCTAGACGGGATGACGGCATGGATTAAATACCGGCCACCTCCCCCTTACACCTGAATGACTCTCTCGGACCACCCACTTCTAAGTCAATGGCCCATCCTAAGGGAGGGGTTGCGTCAGCACTTTCATTCATAATACAATGCGAATACATTACACCGCAACCTTAGCAATGAAAACGAAGGACAGAAAAACAAGCCGCCTATAAGTGTAACTCAACGGCTTCCTAGGAGGTCAGATAACACAAGATTAATCAATCCATTAAGATCCAATGGATTTCTCTCATGTGTTAGCTGAACTTGAACAGATAGGACTCTATTCAATATATGGCCTCATTATAATATATACAACACAGCAACAGTGCTATATATGTCTATAAAGCATAAATCAAAAAATATATATGAAAATAATGACAATGAATATTAAAAAAATATATAATACAAAAATACAATTGTATATGTATGCAGGAAGGAAAAAGGAAGGGTTCCCGAATGTCATAAATTTCCAATAGTAGCAAAGAAAACTGAATCAAACATAGGATGAACAACTAATCCTCCATAATAAAAAATAAAAATTAAAAATAATAATATGTCTAATAATAAGTGGGAATCCATAATCTGTGTGAATCAGATATCACTGATAAAGGCATTCACATCCAACTCAATGTTCATTCCCCTTGGATGTAAACTGTGCATAAGGTAGATCCATTGGGTCTCCTTCTGTGATAAAACTCTAATGCGGTTGGATCCCCTCCAATTAGGGTATACGACATCAATGCCACTAAACCGTAATAATGAGGGATCTTTATCGTGTTTCAATTTAAAATGCATAGAGACACTATGGTCTTTATAACCATTCTTAATGTTAGTTAGATGTTCCCCCAGACGGATCTTAAATTGTCGCTTCGTGCGGCCTATATAACATAGACCACACGGACACCATAGTGCATAAACTACATATGTAGTATTACAGGTAATGAACTCCCTAATTGTAAATTCTCTCCCTTCAGAGTTCTCAAAATTGAAGCATCTCTTATTGATGCCTTTGGTCCATCTGCAGGCCTTGCACTTTCTGCATGGGAAAAACCCAGATCTATCGCTGGGAAACTTCAAAAGTCTTGGGGCATCCAAAATTTTCTTAACCAGACGGTCCCCAAAGCTCGGGGCACGTCTGTAAATGAACCTTGGTTTATCAGGTAACAATGGGCCCAAGTCGTGATCTGAATGTAAAATGTGCCAATGTTTAGAAAAAATATGCTCTACTTCTTTGTATTGGTGATGGAAATCTGACAGAAAATTCAATTGAAAGCTCATATTGTTAGAAACCTCTGGCTTATTCTTCAAACAATCCTCCCTCGGAATGAGGGCAACCTCGTTTATAAGCCTGTCTAATGTGGACGGTTGATAGCCTTTCTGTTGGAATTTATCTTGTTGGATAAAAAATTCTATCATGATGAACAATTGATAGAATTATTGAATGATCAGACCACATATGGGAGACTTCGGGCGGACCCCACCGATAACTACATGAAACAGCTATATGAGTTAATAGAATGGGGCTACAATCATCATGCTCTGAATAAAAAAGAGAAACGATATTTATGTCCGAGTCATTGTAGAATTCCAATCATCTACACACTGCCTAAGATTCACAAAAATGCCATGAATCCTCCACCGAGACCTATAGTCAATGGTATAGGCTCAGTTACGGCCAGATTGGGAGAGTTCCTTGATGTCTTCTTACAACCTAGTGTTCAACAGACAAAGGCTTATTTGAGGGACACCAAGGAACTGTTGGGATTACTTTCACAGATCTCCTTTGATAGAGAGGACCCTATCCTTCTAATTACTGCTGATGTATCATCTCTATATACCATCATCCAACATGATGATGCTTTATTAGCCTTGAACTGGGCCTTAAGTAGACGGGATGATGTTTCTGATGTACAGAAGAGATTTTTGGGGAGAGCCCTTGACTTCTGCATGTCACATAACTATTTTTGGTTCAATAATGGATTCTTCAGGCAGCAGGTTGGCGTTGCGATGGGGGCGAAATTTGCCCCCAGCATCGCAAACCTGTTTATGGCAGAGTGTGAGGATAAAACCCTTTTTGACAGTGTTAAACCTTATATTTTATTCTATCGTAGATATATAGACGATTTGATAATGATCTGGAAAGGCCCACATCAAGCTGCCGTAGACTTTTTATCTCAGCTTAATAACAACAACAAAAATATCAAATTGGATTACACCATCAGTACTGAGGAGATACATTATATAGATGTAACAATAAGGAGAATGGACACCTCGCTGACAACAAGGGTCTATTTTAAACCTACGGACCGCAATAGTTACCTGTCTATCCATAGTGGCCACCACCCCATATGGATTAAAAATATACCAAAAGGTCAGTTCCTCAGAGTTAGAAGAAACTGCAGTAATATTAAAGATTACAGGGAACAAGCAGGGGTTTTGAAAGATAGATTCCAACAGAAAGGTTATCAACCCTCCACATTAGACAGGCTTATAAACGAGGTTGCCCTCATTCCGAGGGAGGATTGTTTGAAGAATAAACCAGAGGTTTCTAACAATGTGAGCTTTCAATTGAATTTTCTGTCAGATTTCCATCACCAATACAAAGAAGTAGAGCATATTTTTTCTAAACATTGGCACATTTTACATTCAGATCACGACTTGGGCCCATTGTTACCTGATAAACCAAGGTTCATTTACAGAAGTGCCCCGAGCTTTGGGGACCGTCTGGTTAAGAAAATTTTGGATGCCCCAAGACTTTTGAAGTTTCCCAGCGATAGATCTGGGTTTTTCCCGTGCAGAAAGTGCAAGGCCTGCAGATGGACCAAAGGCATCAATAAGAGATGCTTCAATTTTGAGAACTCTGAAGGGAGAGAATTTACAATTAGGGAGTTCATTACCTGTAATACTACATATGTAGTTTATGCACTATGGTGTCCGTGTGGTCTATGTTATATAGGCCGCACGAAGCGACAATTTAAGATCCGTCTGGGGGAACATCTAACTAACATTAAGAATGGTTATAAAGACCATAGTGTCTCTATGCATTTTAAATTGAAACACGATAAAGATCCCTCATTATTACGGTTTAGTGTCATTGATGTCGTATACCCTAATTGGAGGGGATCCAACCGCATTAGAGTTTTATCACAGAAGAAGACCCAATGGATCTACCTTATGCACAGTTTACATCCAAGGGGAATGAACATTGAGTTGGATGTGAACGCCTTTACCAGTGATATCTGATTCACACAGATTATGGATTCCCACTTATTATTAGACATGTTATTATTTTTAATTTTTATTTTTTATTATGGAGGATTAGTTGTTCATCCTATGTTTGATTCAGTTTTCTTTGCTATGATTGGAAATTTATGACATTCGGGAACCCTTCCTTTTTCCTTCCTGCATACATATACAATTGTATTTTTGTATTATATATTCTTTTCATATTCATTGTCATTATTTTCATATATATTTTTTGATTTATACTTTATAGACATATATAGCACTGTTGCTGTGTTGTATATATTATAATGAGGCCATATATTGAATAGAGTCCTATCTGTTCAAGTTCAGCTAACACATGAGAGAAATCCATTGGATCTTAGTGGATTGATTAATCTTGTGTTATCTGACCTCCTAGGAAGCCGTTGAGTTACACTTATAGGCGGCTTGTTTTTCTGTCCTTCGTTTTCATTGCTAAGGTTGCGGTGTAATGTATTTGCATTGTATTATGAATGAAAGTGCTGACGCCACCCCTCCCTTAGGACAGGCCATTGACTTAGAAGTGGGTGGTCCGAGAGAGTCATTCAGGTGTAAGGGGGAGGTGGTCGGTATTTAATCCATGCCGTCATCCCGTCTAGCCAATCACCAGTAGAAGTCTGATGTGTGACGAAACGCGTCGTGATTGGCTAGGACGGCTCATCACCAGCAAGTAATCAGCGGGTTCCCGTCTACATCCGTACCTCACCGCTGGCCGGAGGGGAAGGAACGACGGGTCACAACGCCTCTGGAGGTCTTCACAGGTCCTGGGATGGTTGGCGTCCGCAGCCTTTACTTTGCTGTGCCTGTTTTTACTTTTATCCGGTAAGAGTTCCCACATATGGGGACCTGTGATGTTTTATTTTTCGTTTACTGTGGTTGAATAAATCTACTTTTATGGGATTACACTATGTGGCAGTGTTTTTGTCTCCCATTACCCTGCATATGAGCGTGTGGACCCTTGAGAGGACGTTACCAGTGAGCGGTACCCGGGTGACCTTGGTGCATAAGAGAGCACAACAGCTTATCCGCTGGAGCATGAGAGTTCCCAGCATTGCTTTCTGGTAAGAATTCACCCCATTGGGGGATTCCTGCACTTTTGGCTGAACACGCGGTGCATGGAGGCGGACATTGCAAAGGATGAACTGTGAAATTGTACTACATTATCTGAGCGCTGCATCACTTTTTCACTGTTAACACCATCATGGGCTGTTATCCTTATGGATCTTATATATCATTAGTTTACTTAAGAGCACTTTGATAAGTGTTGCATATTTCCTTTACAGCGCTGCTGATTGTCTTAGTAGATTTTCCTGTGTAAAATTGTAAAAATAATAAAAAAAAAATAATAAAAAAAAAATCTGACTGTCCATTGCTCTACTGACACCATCCACTGCCCTAGTGACACCATCCACTGCCCCCCAAAAAGCATTCTGAAAAAATTAAAATAAAATACTAAAAAATTAAATTGTAAAAAATAAAGGACTTCTGACACTGTCCACTGCCCATACTACCCACGCTGTACACTCCACACTCCTCTCCTGCACATACTACCCACCTTCATACACTCCGCACTCCTCTCTTGCACATACTACCCACCACCATACACTCTGCACTCCTCTCCTGCACATACTACCCACCACCATACACTCCGCACTCCTGCACATACTACCCAACACCATGCACTCCTCTCCTGCACATAAAACCCACCACCATACACTCCATACTCCTGTTCTGCACATAATACCCACCCCTGTACACTCTATGTAAGTCATCTCAGACTTTATCAAACCACACCACCATTAAGCCACGTTCAATATGTAGAAAAATTTATACCAACCACGCCCATATTTCGCTGCCGGGGGGGAGGTGGAACGACACCTCCCTGAAATGAGTTTGTCACCTCCCCGAAATTAGTTTTTGCATGTTGGAATGTCTGTATTCACAAATCACAACATACATGCATGCATAAGAATTGATGCAAAATTGTGCAGATTTGACCTACATAGAATTGTTCAGATCATGCACAGAGACATGCATTTTCCTATCGTAGGTGTCTGCAAGGACATAAAGAAAACAACTGATTTCTATGTGCCTTATTCACACCACAATGTTGGTGTCATTTGAGTTTCTTTCTCTGCAGAAAAAATGCATACAGTCAGGTCCATAAATATTGGGACATCGACACAATTCTAATCTTTTTGGCTCTATACACCACCACAATGGATTTGAAATGAAACAAACAAGATGTGCTTTAACTGCAGACTTTCAGCTTTAATTTGAGGGTATTTACATCCAAATCAGGTGAACGGTGTAGGAATTACAACAGTTTGTATATGTGCCTCCCACTTTTTAAGGGACCAAAAGTAATGGGACAGATTAACAATCATAAATCAAACTTTCACTTTTTAATACTTGGTTGCAAATCTTTTGCAGTCAATTACAGCCTGAAGTCTGGAACGCATAGATATCACCAGACGCTGGGTTTCATCCCTGTTGATGCTCTGCCAGGCCTCTACTCCAACTGTCTTCAGTTCCTGCTTGTTCTTAGGGCATTTTCCCTTCAGTTTTGTCTTCAGAAAGTGAAATGCATGCTCAATCGGATTCAGGTCAGGTGATTGACTTGGCCATTGCATAACATTCCACTTCTTTCCCTTAAAAAACTCTTTGGTTGCTTTCGCAGTATGCTTCGGGTCATTGTCCATCTGCACTGTGAAGCGCCGCCCAATGAGTTCTGAAGCATTTGGCTGAATATGAGCAGATTATATTGCTCGAAACACTTCAGAATTCATCCTGCTGCTTTTGTCAGCAGTCACATCATCAATAAATACAAGAGAATCAGTTCCATTGGCAGCCATACATGCCCACGCCATGACACTACCACCACCATGCTTCACTGATGAGGTGGTATGCTTTGGATCATGAGCAGTTTGTTTCCTTCTCCATACTCTTCTCTTCCCATCACTCTGGTACAAGTTGATCTTGGTCTCATCTGTCCATATGATGTTGTTCCAGAATTGTGAAGGCTTTTTTAGATGTTGTTTGGCAAACTCTAATCTGGCCTTCCTGTTTTTGAGGCTCACCAATGGTTTACATCTTGTGGTGAACCCTCTATATTCACTCTGGAGAAGCCTTCTCTTGATTGTTGACTTTTACACACATACACCTACCTCCTGGAGAGTGTTCTTGATCTGGCCAACTGTTGTGAAGGGTGTTTTCTTCACCAGGGAAAGAATTCTTCGGTCATCCACCACAGTTGTTTTCCGTGGTCTTCCGGGTCTTTTGGTGTTGCTGAGCTCTCCAGTGCTTTCTTTCTTTTTAAGGATGTTCCAAACAGTTGATTTGGCCACACCTAATGTTTTTGCAATCTTTCTGATGGGTTTGTTTTGTTTTTTCACAGATGCCGACCAATGATCTCCCTGCAAGTGAGAAAGGGAGGCAGAGCTGCTTAAAGTGCTGGGAGGTATTAAAGTTGGGCCAAGTAGGTGGGATGGCAGGGAGATTTTGGTGTGTGTGTGTGTGTGTTTGCGGGGGGGTTGAGATGAGGGCTGTGGAGGGAGATGTGTGCAGAGGTGGGGGATGGGCAGGGGTGCAAAGGTCAGAGCCGAGGAGGGGTGGAAGTGAGGTGTGGACAGCCTGTGAAGCAGAGCTGAACCCTGCACACTGTGTATAGCATACCCCTAAACCCTGTACTCTGTATGTAGAGCACTCCTCAACTCTGCACTCTGTACATGGCACACCTCTAAACCCTGTACTCTGTGCATAGCACACCCCTGAAACTGCATTCTGTGCATAGGACACCCCTAAACTCCGCACATAGCACACTCCTGGTATTTATTGGCCCATTAAGATCCTCCCACTGTTGGTGCAATTTAGCCACACCCACCATTTGATGCGGTATGGCAGGGGGTGTGGTTGAATTCCTTCACCTATTTTCTGAGAAAAAAAAAGCTCTGAATAAATGTATATAGTCTTATAAGTACAACCAGCCCTTTGAAGGCAACCATAATACTGATGTGGCCCGCATTAAAATTGAGTATGACACCTTTACTCTAAGCCAGTGGTTCTCAACTCCTATCCTCAGGACCCACTAACAGGCCAGGTTTTAAGTATTAGCTTGGGGAGATGAAAATACTGCAATCACAGAACAACAAATGATATTACCTGTGATGTATTTCAGTTATCTAGCAAACCTGGCCTGTTAGTGGGTCCTGAGGACAGGAGTTGAGAACCAATGCTCTAAGCCATTATTGCATACCCCCATCATCACAGGAGCGAGCTTTGACAAGGCAGAATGGGATGATGCCATCTCTGGGAGTTTTCCAAGAACATAAATGGCATACCTATAGCAAGGGCATTATTTAACTTTGGTCAAACAGCCTGAATGGAAAACTCCCAGGATGTTGCTAAAAGTAGCCTAGCTGTTACTGCTCACCTGCACAGGAGTAAGCTTTTAAATGCTGAGCTCAGAGATGCTGTACCAGCGGAGAGAAAGCACACATGAGGGCATTTGAAACAGAGAAAGAGCTCACAGCTTGTTCTTAAAACAAATGCATCTTTACTGCATAGGCAAGCTCCTGGTTAAGGAGAACTATGCCCATAGGTGTGCGCAGCCTATTGCATTAGGGTGTGCACCCTAAAGCTCAAGCGCACATGTGTGTTTAGATATACAGTGGGTACGGAAAGTATTCAGACCCCCTTAAATTTTTCACTCTTTGATATATTGCAGCCATTTGCTAAAATCATTTAAGTTCATTTATTTTCCTCAATAATGTACACACAGCACCCCATATTGACAGAAAAACACAAAATTGTTAACATTTTTGCCGGTTGCTGTTCATTTCTTCTGATCATCCTTGAGATGGTTCTACACCTTCATTTGAGTCCAGCTGTGTTTGATTATACTGATTGGACTTGATTAGGAAAGCCACACACCTGTCTATATAAGACCTTACAGATCACAGTGCATGTCAGAGCAAATGAGAATCATGAGGTCAAAGGAACTGCCTGAAGAGCTCAGAGACAGGATTGTGGCAAGGCACAGATCTGGCCAACGTTACAAAAAAAATTCTGCTGCACTTAAGGTTCCTAAGAGCACAGTGGCCTCCATAATCCTTAAATGGAAGACGTTTGGGATGACCAGAACCCTTTCTGACTGAGCTATCGGGGGAGAAGAGCCTTGGTGAGAGAGGTAAATAAGAACCCAAAGATCACTGTGGCTGAGCTCCAGAGATGCAGTCGGGAGATGGGAGAAAGTTGTAGAAACTCGACCATCACTGCAGCCCTCCACCAGTCGGGGCTTTATGGCAGAGTGGCCCGACGGAAGCCTCTCCTCAGTGCAAGACACATGAAAGCCCGCATGGAGTTTGCTAAAAAAACACCTGAAGGACTCCAAGATGATGAGAAATAAGATTCTCTGGTCTGATGAGACCAAGATAGAACTTTTTGGCCTTAATTCTAAGTGGTATGTGTGGAGAAAACCAGGCACTGCTCATCACCTGTCCAATACAGTCCCAACAGTGAAGCATGGTGGTGGCAGCATCATGCTGCGGGGGTGTTTTTCAGCTGCAGGGACAGGTTGCAATCAAGGGAAAGATGAATGCGGTCCAGTACAGGGATATCCTGGACGAAAACCTTCTCCAGACTGCTCAGGACCTCAGACTGGGCCTAAGGTTTACCTTCCAACAAGACAATGACACTAAGCACACAGCTAACATGACGAAGGAGTGGCTTCACACCAACTCTGTGCCTGTTCTTGAATGGCCCAGCCAGAGCCCTGACTTAAACCCAATTGAGCATCTCTGGAGAGACCTAAAAATGGCTGTCCACCAACATTTACCATCCAACCTGACAGGACTGGAGAGGATCTGCCAGGAGGAATGGCAGAGGATCCCCAAATCCAGGTGTGAAAAACTTGTTGCATCTTTTCCAAAAAGACTCATGGCTGTATTAGATCAAAAGGGTGCTTCTACTAAATACTGAGCAAAGGGTCTGAATACTTAGGACCGTGTGATATTTCAGTTTTTCCTTTTTTAATAAATCTGCAAAAATGTCAACAAATCTGTGTTTTTCTGTCAATATGGGGTGCTGTGTGTACATTAATGAGGGAAAAAATTAACTTAAATGATTTTAGCAAATGTCTGCAATATAACAAAGAGTGAAAAATTTAAGGGGGTCTGAATACTTTCCGTACCCACTGTATATATATATATATATATATATATATATATATATATATATATATATATATAGGGCTAGCAGGGAGCTCAATCTCCCTGCCAGCACAGTGAAAGAGAAGTGCATAAGCATTTCCCTTCAGGCAGAGCTGGTACCGATCCTGTCCATGAAATCCAGACAGATGGAAACCCTATTTTCCATCCGTCTGGAGGATCGGATTGGATGAAAATGGACAGGCGGTCCGTTTTCATCAGATCTCCCCATAGAGGAAAACGGGGCTCTGAACAGTGAGCAGAGATGGACCTGTCATCCGTCTGCTCAGTGGGGATCAGTGGAGCGATCCCCCGCTGAGCAAGCGGAATCCATATTACAGACAAGCCCGTGTGAAAGGACCCTAGGATGGAAGTCTGTCCCATCTTTTTGCTTGTCACAGAGCATTAATAGCGTTGCCACCTTTTCTTCAAGCCAAACCCGAACACTAAGGATCCTTTCACACGGGCTTTCTGATCAGGTCAGTTTTTCAGGCGGACCTGATCGGCCTGATCGGACCCTCCATTCACCTCTATGGAGTAGTGGATGTCAGAGGTGACCAATCCAATCCTGTCTGTGAAATCCAGACAGATGGAGGTCCTATTTTCCATCCGTCTGGTGAATCGGATCACCAGAGTTCTCTGCGACTTTGTTTACACTTGTGGTTGGGGGACAGTAAAAATTAGAGGTTGAGCTGTGTTTTTACTGCTACCCAACTGTTTTTCTTAAGCTGCAAAGTCAGCAGAGGGGGATGTACACATGCAATAGCCAAAATGCTTTGCATCACAGTGCGGCAAAAATTGCCCGCACTGTTGGGTTCAGCGAGCAGTAATGCCTGCCGAACGTGGCCCATCCAAGTGAATGGGGGCTTCCTGCATTCGTGTGCAATGCATTCATTTGCGGGGTGCTGTTGTGGGGTTTAAACAGGTGGTGAGGAGGTAATATAACACCTCCTCACTGCCTGTCAAATGCCCCCTGAAGAGTGATCCAAACATGGATTGCTCTTCAGAGGGCACCACATGTGTAAATGAGCCCTAGGGCCCCTTTCAGAGCGGATCTGCTCAGCGGGGTCCACCAGCTCAGTGGGAGATCGCTCCGTTGATCGTCGCTGAGCCGGCAGATGACAGCTCTGTCTCTGCACACTGTACAGGGACAGACCTGTCAGATCTCCGCTGTTCTCTATGAGCAGATCGGATGAAAGCCAATCGCCTGTCTGTTTTCATCCGATTCCCATCCAATCCGATCCACTGGATGGATGGTGAATGTATCACCCATACGTCTATTTTAGTGAATCTTAACAGATCAGATGGCAGACAGGTGTCAGCGGACACATCTCCCCTGACATCCCCCTGCCCATAGAGTTCTATGGGTGGCCCGCTCGAATCCACCTGAAAAATGGAAAGGCGGATCCGTGCGGTCCGATCGTGTGAAAGGGACGTAAGGCTGTTCAGCCATTGCAGTATATTCTGTGAAATCTGTGGACCTAGGCTGAGTAACCTCTTGTCTGCAGCAATTACAAAAAACTTCTGCTCAGCTGGGGGCCAGGGGAAGGAACACTACTTAACCCCTGGGCTCAAGTGCTTACCTTCTGTGGTGATCCAGACTGCACTGTGGCTCTATCTGCCCGGCTGGGGAGGAACATAACTAGCAATGTAATTGCCAGGAACCGCAGCACAAGGATTACTCTGCCGGGACTATTTGATGATTTTCGGGCTCAGACGGAGTAATCCTTGTGCTGCGGTTCCCGACAATTACATTGCCCAGCTGATCGGGGGTGAATCCCGGACAGGTAGCAACCATAAGTGATAATGCTAATGTACATGGGGTGATTAGGGTGTGCCCTGTGCACAAGCCTATGACTATGCATGTACATAGAGCCTGGAACTGGATGCTGTTGTAGCAGCCACCTCTCCAAACTGCTGGTCATGTCCCTGCATGAGTTTCTCTCCCTCCACACTCAAGGATCAGATTACACTGCACTTATACTGTGTTCCTATGGGGAGAACAGTTACAACAGCCAACGAGGGAGGCTTTTACAAGCAGCAGAAGGATTGCTGGGAACACAGGTGCCTCATGGGGGAGACTATTTAAGCAGAGGCTGAGGCCTGACACAGCCTCTCTGGACGGTGGTGATTGATCAACAAAGACCCTGTGTGTCATTGCAGCAGTGTTGCGGCTTACCTGCAGTGTTCCAGTGGGCTGCATTTCTGCAGTGTTCCAGTGGATGATCTACAGGATTAGCCCTACTAGTGACTGGCTAAGTTTGTTCCATACCCAGCGGGCAGCTGTAGCGATCAATCGGGAAGAGCTTCACAAAGGAGTGCAGTGGAAGCTGATTGCAGGAGCATAGAGCGGGAGTGTGCCATCATCTCCAGACTCCTCATCATCTGAACAGCAGGACCGTTCGTCTGTAGTCGTTTGTTCGGTTGGGTGAGCGGGCCTAGGCACATCTGTAAGAGTACTGATCTGTTTAACCACTTCAGCCACGGAAGGATTTCACACTTTAGGACCAGAGCACTTTTTGCAATTCGGCGCTGCGTCGCTTTAACTGACAATTGTGCGGTCGTGCGACATTGTACGCAAACAAAATTTGCGTCCTTTTTTTCCCCACAAATAGAGCTTTCTTTTGGTGGTATTTGATCACCGCTGCATCATTTCCGATCGCCGCTATAAACAAAAGAAGAGTGACAATTTTGCAAAAAAAACGCACATTTCTTACTTTTTGCTGAAATACAAATCCAAAAAAAAAAATATAAAAAAAACATTTTTTAAAAGGGTTTTGGCTGATTTATATTCTTCCTCATATTTGTGATTAAAAAAATCGCAAACGGCGCTTATTGATTGGTTTGCGCAAAAGTGGCAGCGTTTACGGATGATGAGAATTCATTTCTGGGATTTTTTTTTTTTATTAGTAATGGCGGCGATCTGCGATTTTTAGTGGTACTGCGACATTGGGGCGGGCATGTCAGAACTTTTTGACACTTTTTTAGGACCGTTGGCATTTATACAGCGATCAGTGCTATAAAAATGCACTGATTACTGTGTAAATGCCATTGGCAGTGAAGGGGTTAACCTGGAGGAGGCGCTGTAAGGGTTAACTGTGTTCCCTGGGCGTGTTCTAACTGTGACAGTGTTTGACTGGCAGGGGAAGGGGAGTGATCACAGCTTCCATTTACAGGAAGGCTGTGATCACAGCCCTTCCCCCTCACACAGAACGGAGATCCGTGTTTACTTACACGGACCTCCGTTCTTTCAGTGCGGGGGGGCATCGTGGGAAGCCAGCGGAGATCGAGTCCGCCGCACCCGCTCCCTGGCCCCCCGAACACAGTGAGCGCGCCTCAGGTGGCACGCGCGCTCACAGTGCATGATATCGCAGCCGCCGCCGTCGTATGACGGCGGTTTGCGATATCGAGCCACCTTGTCGCCATCAACCTGCGGTTGGCGGTCGGCAAGCGGTTAATATATACCTTGCAAAGTAAGTTAGTAGTCATCTGAGCGTTACCATCAGACTAAGGAGGCTGGATTATAACCACTTGAGTGCACTGGATTGCTGTTAGTTGAAAGCTTATCATAAATTCAGTGATCACTGTGAAGGTTTCTCTCTATTGCAGTAAAGTTCCTTGTTCCATCCTTGTGCCGTAATCCGAGAATCTGTGGACAGAGTGGCTTCCTAGGTATCTAACATTGGAATAAAGAGCTGGCATAAGACTCACTGAACTGTAATTGAGGATTTGCTACAATTACAGCTACACACACACACACACACACACACACACACACACACACACACACACACACACACACTTTGCCCTACTGAATTCTCCTAGGACCTCTCATGAATAGAGCAGGTGGATTTGTATAAGCCAAGTGTATTGTTCATAGGAGTTCTACTAATTTGGTTGCATTCTTTTGAATGGTACTGATTTACCTGCATTCCATTGAGTGGTATCAATTTACTTATGGTTCACTAATTCACCTTGGTTAGCCTAAAACTTTATCCATGATTTGTGTTAGTTCATTCCTCTCTACAACGCCTTTAGATGAACATCCAAGTATCCTGATTAAACTCAATTGGAGGAGTCAGAGGGTAACTTTCAACAGTGAAGTGATAGTGAATAAGAGAGTTGTGGCACACATTTAATTCTTTTTTGTCTCTTGTATTCTTCAAGGTGGCAAAGCCTTCTATTTTACTTAGACATTTATGTGGGGTGACTTAAAAGTAAACTATTAACCATTTACCTGTGTGGTACAATTTCTGTTTAAATTGGAGTTCTACTTTAATGCAACAGAGATTTAAGTAAATACTTCAAACTCTAATATTGTGTGATTCCATCATTGTGTCACTCCTTGAAAGGGAACTCACTCAAATAGTGATTGCAGGCGTGCCAGGGGGGACTGGGGCTGTTATTGGGGTTGATAGGCGGAGTAACAGACTGAACATAGTAAAGCAGCTCCTATGGGGGCAGTGCTACACTGTTATCAGCTATGTTTTGAGAATTTGAAAGACAACGAAAAGTTGTAACAAACTGCACTTCAAGCGTTCTTTATGCACAAACTAAAACCTGTAAACTGAGTTGCAGGCAACTTCATAAGTTACCGCCTGCCTAAACTACCTTGCACTACAATCCGTGAAACATTATAACGAAACACCGCCTTGCGAGCAGGTTAAGAACGGCACACTGCGCCTGCGCGTTATTTCTCTGCTGTGAAAAGTGCTCTACGCTTGCGCTACTCTGCTCACTTTGCACGGTACGCATGCGCGGTATTTTGGGCTCATGGTGGCTCTAATGCTCAATGTAACCTCTCTCTGAGCGTTGTGAGGAGAAGCTGCGCATGCGCAGTGTTCTAAGCAGGTCGGCCGCCCGGCCCCGGAGAGAGCGTCGGCTCCATGGGAGGATGAAGGAGATGGTTGGAGGCTGCTGCGTGTGCTCGGATGAGAGGGGCTGGGCCGAAAACCCTCTGGTCTATTGTGACGGCCACGGGTGCAATGTGGCCGTGCACCAAGGTGGGGCAATTCGTCCTGGGGGAGGGGCAAGTGTTGACAGAAGGGGAGGTGTATAAACACCGGAGGGGCAATTATTAGAGAGAAAGGCGAGCAAGTGGGGGTGCTGTAGGCTCACAGGCAGGGGCATGTTGTGTCAGTGACACCTGAGACGGGGTCATCCACTATACAGGTGACCGGGGCTCAGGTACCCTGAGGATGACATCTCTGCTAGATCGTATATGGGTGACACCTTCTCAGGGTTGTCACTGGTCCTCTGGACTCTGTCAGTAGATCCTTCTTTATCTGAGTCATTGTATAACTGCTGATCACGTGTTTTGTGTTCTCTTATTACTTTCTATGTGTAGAAGGAAGCCAGGGCTTGAGATATGTGACCTCCCCCCTGTGCCTGTCATTGTGGATAACTGTCAGGGGGGACCTTCTGACAGGCTGACCATACACTATACAATCTGTACAGTCCCTTCTGTATAATGACTGTACACTATACAATCTGTACAGTCCCTTCTGTATATTGACTGTACACTATACAATCTGTACAGTCCCTTCTGTATATTGACTGTACACTATACAATCTGTACAGCCCCTTCTGTATATTGACTGTACACTATACAATCTGTACAGTCCCTTCTGTATAATGACTGTACACTATACAATCTGTACAGTCCCTTCTGTATAATGACTGTACACTATACAATCTGTACAGTCCCTTCTGTATAATGACTGTACACTATACAATCTCTGTACAATCTCTGTACAGTCCCTTCTGTATATTGACTGTACACTATGCAATGTGTACAATCTCCTTAATGGTGACCATGCATGCTTTCCTCTATTTGAATGATGCTCAATTTAACCAAATCCATAAACAATTGAAATACCAGAACTTCCATTGCAATTGATTAAGTAGGGGATGCACGCACGTACTTTTTTTTTTTTTTTTGCTGGTCAAACAAAAACCTGATAGATCCCCTACATCCCCACAAGTGATGTTGATGTAGGGATCTCTCCCACTCAGACATTGTATTCTAACAGAGCACTCCCCCTTAGCCTGGTAGGAATACACTGATCGGCGCTTGCCGCCATTCTTTGCGATCACTGATCGAATGCCGGTTTTCCAGCATGACCGTCAACAGAAGCTGATCGGCTTCTGTTGAACAGACAGTTGTACACAGTGAAAGTCGGATAGTTCCTGCAGCCCGTGTGTGCCAGGCTTTAGATCCAAGTCGATCAGATAGAGCGAAAACAGTTGCTCATTTTGCATCGATAGGCAGCATTGAACTACTTTGGTCATTAATACAAATGTGTTTCAGTTAATCGGTTCATGAGATTACGTTGTGGAAAAGATGTGGTTGATAAATTGTGATTGTATCTTATGCTGCTCCTAGATTAGTCAATTCCTGCAGGCTGAACGAAAAAGAAAACTGACAGGAACCACCCCCCCCCCCCCATCCACACAATCCTCCTCACTGAGCTATTGTATTCTGACAGGGGGGAGACTTCCCTGCCATCAGAATAACATTATCAGCATTGCAGGCTATAGCCTGCAGCCAGGGTGGATACAAATCTTCTTTTTTTTTTTTTTTTTTTTTTTTTTAGATCAGATTTAAGTTTTAATTTAATAAACTGCTTCTGGAGTAGCAATCTATCTAAAGATAGTTTTCTATTTAAGATACATTAATAATTTAGTTTATTCAGCATGAAATGGAGCTTAGTTATGTAGCATGAGGCTGTATATTCTGCAGTATTTTACGTTTTTGGTAAACTCATTCAATTAATCCAAACTCTGCAAGCTGAGATAACATGCACTGCATTGATGCATTCACAGTAACCATGAGATAAAACAAAGTTCAGGAATATTCCTTTAACCCATTGTTTTGCAAATCTATGTACACTGCAAACTGTATGATTGAATCGGTTCTGATATCGCTGTTTTACTAACCTGACAGCTTATTCTGAATAGGAAACCTTCATTTTGTTTGCAAATTTTAAAGATTCTAACTGAGAATAAGTCCTTACATTTAAAGAGCACCTGTCATTTCAGATCCATCATGGCAGTGCCTGTTAGCGGCCATCCACTCACCTGCTGCCGCCACCTGCCATACTTTGTTGTGTCACTACCGCATCACCAGCCTTCCCATTAAAGTGAACGGGACTGTCGGTGAGTCAACATCGGGTCAGAAGAGGAGGCGCTGCGGGACAGAGATGACAGTTGCTCTTTGAAAAGATGATTTGAATCAAGCCTTTTTACTAGTGATTTAAATTGACTTAAATCAAATCCAACCTGCCTGCGGTTCTGATCAAGCGGGGGAAAATCTCACAGGGAAGTTGTACAGAAGTCGACTGATGTCTGTACAACCTCAGTGCCCATACATGAATTTTAATTTGGCTGGTCCTTACTGGACTGGATGAATTTTGATCCTTACATGGACAACTTTAGGCTAGGTTCACATCTCTGTGGGCGGGGAATGCAGCGTGAGTTCCCGTCCTGCAGTGAAACGCATTGCATTTAACAGATATGTGGGGGGGTCGCCATAAGTTCTTAATAGCACCCCCATGCATTGTCGACCCAGGGCAATTTCACATGCGCACATGCCACAGCACCATGTGATTCAGTATGGTGCAATTCCCAAAAAAGGGTCAGGGAGTTCTTTCCACGTGTTTCTTGCTGGTAGGGGCTGCTCTACCTGCGACATGCATGAGCAACCGTGGGCGCAGAGATGGAAACAAAGCCTTAACCATCTATCTCAAACCACTTTCCATCAAGTTCAATTCAGTTGAAGGAGTATAGATTGATTATTTCAACCAGGAGAAATCAATCAAAAAAGAAACTGATCATTTATGGCCACCATTAGGCTGACCATACACTCTACAATCTGATTGTATAATCTGGCCATACTCTGTACAGTGTGATTGTCCTTAATGGTGGTAATATGCACTTTTTTAAAGGTGTTTTTTTTTTTTTTTTTAAGTCAAACCAATCAACTCCACAAATCTTTGATGTGCTTTCATCAAAACAAGCACTCTAGCATTTCTAATATAGTTCAAAAGTAGGGCCAAAACAAAACGCAGTGCGCAAAAAAGGCAATGCCCTTAAGATGGCCATACTCTATACAGTGTAATTGTACAATACCTTTTTAATGGTGACCACTTAGACCCGATTTTTTTTTTTTTTTTTCAGTTTTTTGATTCGATCAGAAAGATCAACTAAATCTGCATACAATTGAATAGCTATAACTTCCCTTCCGATCATTTTTTTTTTTTTTTTTCTTTAACTCAATCTAAAACAGAATTGATCAAATTTTATTTAAGGTACTTGTATAGCACTGTCAATTTATGCAGAGCTTTACATCTACATTCACATCAGTCTCTGCCCTCAAGGAGATTACAATCTAAGGTCCCTAACTCAGATTCACATAATAGGGTCAGTTTAGACAGGAGCCAATTAACCTACCAGCATGTCTTTGGAGTGTGGGAGGAAACCGGAGTATCCAAAGGAAATCCACGCAGGCACAGGCAGAACATGCAAACTCCAGGCAGGTAGTGTCATGGTTGGGATTCGAACCATCGATCCTTTTTGCTGCTAGACAGGAGTGCTAACCATTACACCAAATTGAGTTGATTGGCCAGGGTGGGAAACTACTGATTGTTTTGCATCGATTAACAGCACTGAGCTACTTTGTACATGATTACAATCATATGTTTGATCAGATTGAGACTGTGTAAGGTGGATACAGAAATACAACCGACATAACTTACATTTGTGAGTTATAATTGTATCTTAACTATCAATCAAAATCCATTTTTCTGTGTCTAGCATATCGATCGAATGGGTTCTTGACTATAGATTGGTTACTCCTATCCAGAGAGATAGATTGGAAAAAGATATTGCGTAGTAAGAGCCCTTTCAAACCGGGGCCGCCCAAGCGTCAGTTGTAAAACGCTGCTAATTTAGCAGCGCTTTACCGCTGTTATGGCGGCGCTTTGGCACCTCTATTCGGGCAACGCTGGGGCACTTTTAACCCCTACGAAGGGTTTAAAAGTGTCAGCGCTTCGGAAGTGCTGCCCATTCATTTCAGGCAGGGGCGGTGGAGGAGCAGTGTATACATCGCTCCCGCACCGCCCCAAAGATGCTGCTTGCAGTAGTTTGTTTCCTCTCCTGCATGTGCACCGCCCCATTGTGAAAGTACACACTGGGTTTAATGGAGAGATGGTTAACAGGCACTATTTTTAGCTAAATAACGCCTGTAAAGTGCCTCAGTGTGAAAGGGGTCTTATTGAAAATAAATGGCCACCATTAGGCTCATTGTACATGTTACAATCTTTGTACATTCAGCTTTAATTCTATGACACCTTTTGTATTATAAGGACCTACTTAAACTATTTAATTTTGTATCCAATCAAGCAGGCCCTTGCACTACATACTTGCTGGTAGATCTAAGGGTCATCTAACATGCTAATCTTTGTACCATTAACTTTAATGCTGCTAAATGTATGTACTGTGAGGACCTGCCTTCTCTATCCAATCAGGCAGGCCCTTGTATTAAATACTTGTTGGTAGATCTAAAGAAGAATGTACAATAAAATTGTATAGTGTATGGTCAGCTTTACCATCATCTACAGTATATAGAGCGTCTTAGAGGGTCTTCCTGATTTAATGCTATTTAAATTGATATTTTAGGTTTGATCTTATTTTACATTGTTTTAATAAATTGAAAGGAAATTGTAGATTTGAATCACTGACTTTTCAATTGCCACACTCGGTATAGGGAGATAAACATTGGAACATTGTCTACAAGTGGGATCTTCCTTTATAGTGGAAGCCGGCACCCTGTGAAGTTTGTCATGTTCTATAAAAATATTACATAGAAACATAGAAAAGTGACGGCAGAAAAAGAATGAGTAGTCCATCGAGTCTGCCCCTTTTAATTTATTTATTTATTTATAATTTTTTTTTTTTTTTTACATTAACCTTGTCTGACTATAGATTTATGTTTATCCCAAGCATGTTTGAAGCCATTTACTGTTGACTGTCTCACAACCTCTGTTGGTGGTTTATTCCAATCATCAACCACCCTTTCAGTAAAATAATACTTTCTAAGATTAGTTTTGAACTTCCCCCCCAGTTAGTTTGAGGTCATGTCCCCGTGTTCTTGATTTTGGTTTCATATTGAAAATACTGCCCTCCTGAACCTTATTCACCCCCTTGATGTATTTAAAGGTTTCAATCATGTCTCCCCTCTCCCCTCCAGACTGTACATATTAAGTTCCTGAAGTCGCTCTTGATATGTTTATCCCCCAGACCTTTCACCATTTTTGTTACCCGTCTCTGAACTCGTTCTATCTTATCAATATCTTTTTGTAAGTGTGATCTCCAGAACTGGACACAGTATTCTAAGTGAGGTCTCACTAAAGTTCTATATAGAGGAATCAGAACCTCCTTCCTCCTGCTGGTAATCCCTCTACTGATACATCCCAGAATTCTATTTGCTTTTCCCACTGCCTGTTCACACTGTTTGCTCATTTTGCATTCATCTGAAATAAGCACCCCCAAATCTTTTTCTTCTGTAGTGCTGGCTAACACTGTACCCCCAATGTTGTACTCTCTAAGCGGATTCTTTTTCCCTAGATGCATTATTTTACATTTAGAAATATTGAACTGCAGTCTCCACTGCTTTGACCAATCTTCCAGCAATGCCAAATCATGTTCCATGTTACAGACACCTCCAAGGATATCAACCCTATTACACACCTTTGTATCATCAGCAAAGAGACATACCTTGCCCAACAAACCTTTAGTTATATCACTTACATATAGGTTAAATAGAACAGGACCCAGTACAGAGCCTTGTGGTACCCCACTAGTGACTGGTCTCTGTTCTGAGTGAACCCCATTTACAACCACACTCTGGGATCTATCCTTTAACCAACTGCATATCCACTGAACCACCAAAGGGTTAATTAAGTCCCAGCTTGTACAACTTTTGTATCAGATCATTATGTGGAACTGTATCAAAT
>BLSH010102958.1:428763-459360 GCA_018402905.1 Glandirana rugosa
GGTTTTTTTTTTTTTTTTGGAATTATATAAATCGGCCAAAAACGGTGAAATTTTTTTTTTTTTTTTTTTTTGGATTTGAATTTTAGCAAAAAGTAAGAAATTTGGGTTTTTTTGCAAAATGGTTGCTCTTCTTTTGTTTATAGCGGCGATCAGAAATGACGCAGAGGCGATCAAATACCACCAAAAGAAAGCTCTATTTGTGGGGAAAAAAAGGACACAAATTTTGTTTGGGTGCAACGTCGCACGACCGCAATTGTCAGTTAAAGCGACGCTGCGCCGAATCGCAAAAAGTGCTCTGGTCCTAAAGCTGGAAAACCTTCCGGTTGGTAAGTGGCTAAGGAAAGAACCCAGGCCTTTTTTAAAAGCAATCTACTGAGCTGGCCAGAACCAGCTCTTTAGGGAGTCTATTCCACATTTTCATAGCTTACTGTGAAGAAACCTTTCATTATTTGAAGATTACGTCTAGAGGAAAAAAAGATTTAAAGAGTGCCCCCTTGTCCTCTGTAATGACCTTAAAGTGAATAACTCAACACCAAGTTCACTATATGGACCACTTATGTATTTGTACATGTTGATCATACCCCCCCCCCCCCTTAATCTCCTCTTCTCAAGAGAGACTGAATTCTCTACTCTTTTCTCATAGCTGAGCTCCTCCATGCCTCTTATCAGTTTGGTTGCCCTTATCTGCACTTTCTCCAGTTCCCTGATATCCTTTTTGAGAAGTTTTGCCCAAAACTGAACTGCATATTCCACATGAGGTCTTACTAATGATTTGTACAGGGGCAAAATAATGTCTCTCTCTGGAGTCCATACCGCTTAATACAAGAGGGGATTTTGCTCGCTTTGGAACCGCAGCTTGGCATTGCATGCTATTATTAAAGCGTTTGTTAACCCCAAAAAAAGAAATGCTGCTCCTGTCTATTTAATGTGCAATTAGCAGCATGGTGCTTTTGCTTTTTAAATGATCCCTCTGTATCTGAATGTTGACTCCTCTATCATTTTAGCTGACCCTGAGAGCCTGTGGTCTGTGCAGTCTGTAACTAGCAGCTCTCCTATTCTCCTCTGCCTGTCTTCAACACCCCCCTCCTCCCCCTCCCTCTCCCTGTCAGTATGTAGAGCAGGGGTCCTCAAACCATGGCCCTCCAGTGGTTCAGGAACTACAATTCCCATCATGCCTAGTCATGTCTGTGAATGTCAGAGTTTTACAATGCCTCGTGGGATGTGTAGTTCTGCAACAGCTGGAGGGCCGTAGTTTGAGGATGCCTGATGTAGAGTCTCTTCTCTGCTCTCATAATTAACTTTTAACGCCCCTGTCCCCTGTGTATTAGTACAAGAAGTTACCCTGTGTCAGTGTTGTATTATAAATATTCTTATCTATATAGATAACACAGCACAGCTCTCTCTCTCTCCAGCTGATGTCAGCAGCAGTGCTCGGCCCCACCCTCAGGAATTCTTTGCTGAGTAGAGGAGAGAATAAAATGACAACTGATCCTAGGAAGCCTGTGTGTTACCTATACAGATAAGTATATATGTATTAGCATTGTGCCTGAGGGAATGGGAGCATTTTATACAAGTGGCTTAACAACCACTTTAAGCTTATGATCGACCAAAACCCCCAGATCCTTCTCCACTATGGATTCCCCCAGTTTTACTCCCCCCTAGTGTGCGTGATGCATGCATATTCTTAGCCCCCAAGTGCATAACTTTACATTTATCTACATTAAACTTCATTTGCCACATAGCCGCCCAATTAAACAGTGCATTGAGGTCGACTTGTATGTTGGAGACATCCTGCAAGGACGTTATTCCACTGCATAGCTTGGTGTCATCTGCAAACACTGAAATAATAATAGACAGTTTCTCTCAAAAGTGAGTATACCCCTCACATTTTTGTAAATATTTTATTATATCTTTTCATGTGACAACACTGAAGAAATGACACTTTGCTACAATGTAAAGTAGTGAGTGTACAGCTTGTATAACAGTGTAAATTTGCTGTCCCCTCAAAATAACTCATCACACAGCCATTCATGTCTAAACCGTTGGCAATAAAAGTGAGTATACCCCTAACTGAAAATGTCCAAATTAGGCCCAATTAGCCATTTTCCCTCTCCGGTGTCATGTGACTCGTTGGTGTTACAAGGTCTCAGGTGTTAATGGGGAGCAGTTGCCTTAAATTTGGTGTTATCGCTCTCACTCTCATGCTGGTCACTGGACGTTCAGCATGGCACCTCATGGCAAAGAACTCTCTGAGAAAAAGAATTGTTGCTCTACATAAAGATGGCTTGGGCTATAAGAAGATTGCCAAGACCCTGAAACTGAGCTGCAGCACGGTGGCCAAGACCATACAATGGTTTAACAGGACAAGTTCCATTCAGAACAGGCCTCGCCATGGTCTACCAGAGAAGTTGAGTGCATGTGCTCAGCTTCATATCCAGAGGTTGTCTTTGGGAAATGTATGAGTACTGCCAGCATTGCTGCAGAGGTTGAAGGGGTGGGGGGTGAGCCTGTCAGTGCTCAGACCATACACAGCACACTGCATCAAATTGGTCTGCATGGCTGTCGTCCCAGAAGGAAGCCTCTTCTAAAGATGATGCACAAGAAAGCATGCAAACAGTTTGCTGAAGACAAGCAGACTAAGGACATGGATTACTGGAACCATGTCCTGTGGTCTGATGAAACCAAGATAAATTTATTTGGTTCAGATGGTGTCAAGCGTGTGTGGCGGCAACCAGGGGAGGAGTACAAAGACAAGTGTGTCTTGCTTATAGTCAAGAATGGTGGTGGGAGTGTAATGGTATAGGGCTGCATGAGCGCTGCCAGCACTGAGGAGTTACAGTTCATTGAGGGAACCATGAATGCCAACAAGTACTGTGACCTACTGACGCAGAGCATGATCCCCCTCCCTACGGAGACTGGGCCGCAGGGCAGTATTCCAACATAATCCCAAACACACCATTAAGATGATCACTGCCTTGCTAAAGAAGCTGAGGGTAAAGGTGATGGACTGGCCAAGCATGTATCCAGACCTAAACCCTATTGAGCATCTGTACGGCATCCTCAAACGGGGACAGCTAATTTACACTGTTATACAAGCTGTACACTCACTACTTTAAAATATTTATAAAAATGTGAGGAGTGTACTCACTTTTGTGAGATGCTGTACATAGACGGATTACTTGTTTATGCATACTATGACACATGCAGTCCATAAGTTGTCCCCCAAAAATATGTAACTGACAAATTGTGTCCCCTGTGCTTGCACACGTTAGCTATTTCCTGATGATGCGCCAATGCGCGAAATGCATAGAAATACGAGCCTCTTACAAAATTCCCAGAGCACCTGAACAGTAGAATCCACATGGGATTGCTAGCACAACTAAAGATCGGTGTGAGACAGCTGGAAGCTGCACACGCTGAATGAAATTTTTTTTTTTTATACCAAAATGTGAGTGCATTTTAATACTTTGTATGTGATCTTCAGTTTTATTAAAAACGTACTACACTATATGTGGTCCCTCCTGGAGCTTTCACTATTGAAAGTGGCATAGAGTGGGAGAGAGAGAGAAGTTTGGTGGAGAAGTGAACCTAAGTCTATTGAGAAGTGGGTTTGTTTTTCTGCCTGATGGTCACATGGGGGCCAATAGGTTCTGGTTAGTGCATAATTTAAAAAAAATAAATAAAAAATTCACCTGGTGGAGCACATTATTTGGAGGGTTTGAATACTATCACCTTTGGCTACACTTTAAACTATATGGACTTTTATGCTGTGGCGGATTTGTTTTAAATTGTATTGTTTAATGTTCAGATTACTCTATACATAATTGATGTAGAGGATTTCTGTACATAGACACATTTCAATTTGATTTAAAGGGCCAGTGCCATCCTTTGTTTTTTTTTTTTTTTTTTTATGTAAGATGGGTAGTGATTATTGTTAGACTATTTATAGAACAAGTCCCCTGTCTGTGTGGAGAACACTTGACTGAAATAGAAAGTACATCTCTTTGGGCATTTTTTTTTTAATTAGACAGCTTTATTAGGGATACTACTGGCAAAAGGGTAGTCATTTACCCCAGCAAAAAAAACCCACTAGGTTTTGGACTGTAAAAACTCCTCTTGCCTCTAAAGCCAAAAATAATTATATTTGTTTCTACCAGGCCTCCAACTTCAGAGTCAGACCCAGAGCCAGAAGTCAGGTGCATGTTTTGGTCATAAACCTTGGGCCCACAAAACCCTGAGCCTACAGACAAGTCTTTTTTAGCATAGATGCTCTCACTTTCCAAAGTAGGGGGACATCTAACTTTTGCAGATTCCTGGTTAGCTAGCACCTCGGATACACTGGTAAAAGATGTGGTATCCAGGGGCTACAAAATAGTTTCGTTCTTTACCTCTGCTCTACTTCATGTTGTCGAACCAGACCTCCATGCTGCTCTTGCGGACCCTTTAGATCACATATGTCAAACACAAGGCCCGTGGGCCAAGGCCAAATCCGGCCCACACAGTTTTGCAGTCAGATCATGATGGAACTCTATTCTGCCAGCTCTCACCCTCCACTCCCTGCTGTCACTTGTAAACACAGAAGCCTACTGTGATTTCAAGGGAATGCTTTTTCATCGGCTTCCGGATGTAACAGATCCATCACGGCAGAGACAGCTTTCCTGAATGCGAGAGTGAGAATGATCTCCCTGCAAGGCTGTGCCACATACACAGGGAGGTATAACAGAACCAAATACAGAGCAAGAGAGTAGAGAGAGCTGCCCACACAGGACACTCCTAGAGCCACCTACATAGGGAGAGGTAGGAGTCGCTAGAGATGCAACAAAGCTTTGTAGGGGGGGAGGGTTGGTTCTGCACTCTGTACGTAGCGCACCCCTAAACACTGCTCTCTGTATTTAGCGCACCCTAAACCCTGTACTCTGTACGTAGCAAACCCCTAAACCCTGAACTCTATACACAGCGCACCCCTGAACTTTGCACTCTGGGCGTAGTGTACCCCTAAACACTGCACTCTGTAACACACTCCTGAACTCTGCACTCTGTATGTAGCACCCCCCTAAAAAGAGAACATAGTCTCCTAGATTGTAATCTCTAACGAGCAGGGCCCTTCGATTTCTCCTGCATTGAATTGTATTGTAACTGTACTGTCTGCCCTCATATTGTAAAGTGCTGCGCAAACTGTTGGCGCTATATAAATCCTGAATAATAAGTCTTCCAGATACAACTGGCCCTTTGAGAGCAACCATACTGCTGATGTGGCTCACGATGAAATTGAGTTTGACACCCCTGCTTTAGATTAAGGACTTATTGCAATTGTTATAACTGTAAAAAGGTTTCAAGGCTTTTGGCCCAGCCTTTTTCACTGTTCCAAAATCAAAAGGCATTTTCCACAACTGAATGCCCTAAATGTCTTTATTTGATCCCAGAAAGTTTTAATGAAATCCACCAGGTCTAGCATAGCTTCCCTCAACCATGGAGACTTTCTAGCCCCATGAAGGATACTTGCTTGCATCACAACATTACTAGTTTGTAGCCCTTCCATTTGGCCTGCTTTCTGCACCCCCAAATGTTCATCAAGGTATTGGCATCTGTGCAAGCTTTACTATGCCCCCAAGGTATTCCATTGTTGGATACCTGGATGATCTACTTCTAAAAGAACAGCACAATTACTGACAATGTGTTGTGGACTGTTTAGACTCTAAAAAGATTTGATTGGATCCTTAACCTTCGAAGATCAGAGCTGGGATTGACTCATTGGTTGGAGTATCTGGGTCTCATTCCACACACAGCTCGGGCCAGAGTTTTTCTTCCACCAAAAAACCTTCTTACTCTCCACTGACAGACTTGGACTCTACAGTCAAGGAGCCATCATATTGTGATTCTGAATGCGAGTTATAGGTTTGATGGTAAGTTCATTGAAGCCTGTTCTATTTGTTCAAATGCATTCCCCATACCCCATACAACTCAACATTCTGTCTACATAGGACAAGAAAGCCTGGTACTCCCCTGGATGGTCAGCTGGGAGGACACATTTCTACCTTGCTGCAGTGGAGCCTGATTACTGTGAGAGGTCCTGTTTCTGTGGTTGAGCTTCAGTCTCCTAAGCAAGTCTGCTTAAATTAGTTCCTCTTTTCTATTCTATTCAGATCGTTACTCCTAGTTTTAGTACTAGGATTCCTATCCCTCAGTCATTGGCGGATGATTTTGCTGTTTTAAGGGGTAGCTTGGATCATTCTTGGAATCCTATGTTTGCTATCCGGTTAGGAAGGTTTGCAGTGTGGCTATCACACCCCAGAAATGTCCATAGGTATTGCTGGAAAGAGTCCTACTCCTCCTACTCGTCCGTCTGGCAGCACGAGTAGAGGAAAAGCCAATACGCTGCTTTTCCTGTTTACACCGTGATCAGCCTCCGTCAGAGGCTATTTACCACGAACGGAGTTGCGGTGTGTCAGAGTAACACACCAGCGTTCACCGCGTTGCGTGATCGCGGGTTATCCTGAAAGACGTCATATGACGTCCAGTCAGGATAACGAAACCACCGCCCCGGCCGTCATTCTACTATAGGCCGGGCAGGAAGTGGTTAAGTAGGTAACCACTTCTGGACCGCCGATCGTGTATACACTGCGGTCCTATGAAGTGGAATACCGTTGTTATAGTACCATATAGCTACCATAACCCTAGTATGTTTTTTTCAGCGGCTGTTTCTGCGCCTGATAAAAGTTGTCTCTGCGCGGATTCAGCGCAAGATCACTTATCGGTGGCAGGAGAGATGCCCACCCCCGTCTTCGCCACTTACCGGACCCGCCGGCAGCGACTAAGACAATCGCGTCCGCTCCCCCCTGCACTGGATGCCGAGTCAGCGGAAGATGCCGCCCACTCTGCTCCATAGTATTGACTAGCAGAAGCGACACGTCAAACGTCACTTCCGCCCAAAACTCTTAAAGGGGACTTTTTTTTTTCTTTTTTTAATTGCATTTTAGAGTAAATGAGATCTGAGGTCTTTTTGACCCCAGATCTCATATTTAAGAGTTCCTGGCATGCTTTTTTCTATTACAAGGAATGTTTCATTTCATTATGATAGGAATAAAAGTGATCAATTTTTTTTTTTTTTTTAGGACGGTGTAAAAATAAAGTAAAACAAAAAAAAAAAAAGTGCCAAAGTTTGTCGCTATTCCACGAGCGGGCACAATTTTGAAGTATGACATGTTGTCTATCAGTTTACTTGGCATAACATTATCTTTCACAATATGGTAAAAAATTGGGCTAACTTTACTGTTTTATTTTTTAACTCCAAAAAGTGAATTTAAAAAAAAAAAATAAAATCACGCTTGTAAGACCGTTGCCCAAATACGGTGTGACATAAAGTATTGCAACGATCACCATTTTATTCTCTAGGGTGTTAGAGAAAAAAAATATATAACGTTTGGGGGTTCTAAGTAATTTTATAGCAAAAAAAAAAAAACCTTATTTCAACTTGTAAACACCAAGTGTAAAAAATAGGCCCGGTCTTCAAGTGGTTGAAGTGATTGTAAAGACTTGTTTTTAAAGCAAAAAATAAAAATTACAAATGTTATACTTTCCTCCTCTGTGCAGTTGGATTTGCACAGAGCAGCCCAGATCCTCCTCTAAACTGGTCCCCCTTCGGCCCTCCCTCCTGTCGAGTGCCCCCTCAGCCAGCAGCTTTCTATGGGGGCACCCAAGCCGAGTCAGAGCTCTGTGTATCCATTCAGATACAGAGCCCCGCCCCTCTCTCCCCTGATTGGCTGACTGATTTTGATAGCCGCGGGAGCCAATGGCGCCGCTGCTGTGTCTCAGCAATCAGGAGTGTCTGGGAGAGCTAAGACACTCATGGACATCGCTGCAGAGAGAAGGGGCTCAGGTAGGTAATGGGGCTCTGGGGAGGCTGCTACACACTGCTACAAAAGTTTTTTATCTTTAACCACTTCCCGCCCGGCGTATAGACAAATGACGTTCGGGCGGGGGGTTCATTATCCTGACTGGACGTCTATTGACGTCCTCAGGATAATCTGCGATCGCGCGAACCTGGGGGCGCACATCGCGGCGATCGGTGGTGCCGTGGGTCAGTCTGACCCACCGCATTACCGACCGAGGTAAAAGGCTTCGATCCGAAGCCTTTTCCCATGTGATCAGCCGTGACCAATCAGGGCTGATCACAGTGTAAATAGGAAGAGCGGTTTATCGGCTTTTCCTCTGCTCAGGTCTGCAGACCTGAGCAGTGGAGAGCCGATCGGCTGCTCTCCTGACAGAGGGGGGCTGCGCTGAACGTTTATCAGCGCAGCCACCCTCAGGATCCCCCCCACTGGACCACCAGGGAGCCGGATCAGGACCACCAGGGAGCCCCCCCCGGACATCGCAAGGAGGCCGCCCAGGACCACCAGGGAAGGCACACGGAGGCCGCCCAGGACCACCAGGGAGCCCCCACTAGACCACCAGGTAAGGGCAATATTGTGCACTGTAGGGATGGCACTGTGCCCATGTATGATGCCTGCCAGTGCCATCCCTAACAGTGCTTGTTGCACCTGTGCCACCTAAAAGTGCCCACCTGTGCCACCTAAAAGTGCCACCTATCAGTGCCCAGTGCCACTTATCAGTGCCGCCTATGAGTGTCCATCAGTGAACGTCAGTGTTGCTTGTCAGTGCCGCATATGTGCCCCATCATCAGTGCAACCTTTTCAGTGCCACCTCATCAGTGCCAATCTTTACTGCCTCATCAGTGCCCGTCAGTGTAGCCTCATCAGTGCCCATCAGTGTAGCCACATCAGTGCCCGTCAGTGAAGGAGAAAATGTACTTTATTCAAACTTTTGTGACAGAAACCAAGAAAAATGTTTTTTTTTTTTTCAAAATTTTTTTTTTTTTTTTTTATAGCGCAAAAAATAAAAACCGCAGGGGTGATCAAATACCACCAAAAGAAAGCTCTAATTGTGGGAACAAAATTATAAAAACGTCGTTTTTGTTGTACAGCGTCGCACGACCGCGCAATTCTCATTCAAAATGCAACAGCACTGAAAGGGAAAGTGGTCTGGGCAGGAAGTGTTCTAAGTGCATGGTATTGAAGTGGTTAATGCATAGTATGCATTAAGATAACAAAAAACTTCTGTCTGTACAACTTGATTTTACTAAAGAAAGTTGAAAAATAACAGACCTTATTAGCCAAATCAACAGATGCAAATAAATAAACCTATATAAAGAAAAATAATGCAGCCCCCACATGAAAGAATTGGTAAGCTGTAACACAACACATTTTTGCTTTTGGTTAACCAGTAGAGATCGGCGCTATAGCCGAAAGATGGCTACAGTGCGAATCTGAATTGCTCTCGCGGCCGCCGCATGCTGCGTCAGCTTGTCTGTGGGCCGGGCGGACTCGATATCCACTCATGACCCGCGATCGCTTAGTAGAACGGGGAACCGCCAATGTAAACTCGGCGGTTCTCCATTCTGTGAGGGGGGGACATAACAGATCTACTGATCCCTGTGATCGGGATCAGTGAGATCTGTTTTGTCCCTGCCAGCCCAGCCCCCATACAGTTAGAACACATACAGGGAACACAGTTAACAGCACCCCTTTATTGCCCCCTTAGTGTTAACCCCTTCTTTGCCAGTGAAATTTATACAGTAATCAGTGGATATTTACATTTCTGATTGCTGTATAGATGTCGGTGGTCCCAAAAAAGTGTAAAAAAAATGTCCATGTCCGCTGCAATGTTACAGTCCCGATAAAAATTGCAGATCGCTGCCATTAATAGTAAAAAAATAAATAAATAATAAAAACACCATAAATTAATTCCCATAGTTTGTAGACCTGACAACTTTTGCGCAAACCAATCAATATACGCTGTTTTTTTTTTTTTTTTTTTTTTTTACCAAAAGTATGTAGAAGAATTTATATTGGCCAAAACTGATAATTTTTGTGTGTGTGTGTGTGTATAATTTTTATTTTTTTTTGGATATTTATTATGGCAAAAAGTAAAAAATATTATAATTTTTTCAAAATCGTCGCTCTTTGTTTATAGCGCAAAAAATAAAAATGCAGAGGTGATCAAATACCACCAAAAGAGAGCTCTATTTGTGGGAAAAAAATTATAAAAATTTTGTTTGAGTACAACATCGCATGACCGCGCAATTGTAATTCAAAACGCAACAGTGCTGAATGCCGAAAATTGGTCTGGGCAGGGGGGGGGGGGGGGGGTTTAAGTGCCCAGTAAGCAAGTGGTTAAAGTAGAACTATGGGCAAAACTTTTTTTTTTTTTTTTTCATTTTGGATAGAGTAAGGGAGGGTTATAACCGTTGTCAGCTTTTTTTTTTTTTTTTTCGCCATCTGTGTCACATTGGGGAGATTTCCATTCACTTCCTGTCCCATAGCCAAACAGGAAGTGAAAGGATATCTGCACATTTAAAGAATTTTTGTTGGGGACTCCCAGCTCACCAGAACTAGTGTCCCCATTGGAAGATTTCCCATCTATTCCTTTTCTGGGGACAACCCAAAAATTGGGGTTTTCTTTTTCCTTTCAATGATAATGGTAAACAGGACAAATCGACTGGGTGACGGCAATAAAAATTGACAGGGGCCCTTGCTACAGATTGTTTTATTTCAAACAACTACTGTCTATGTATTGACTGCTTTTTCAATAAAAATTATTGAAAAGAAAATTGACAGGGGCCCTAATCTCTCCACTCTGTCCAAAATGTAAAAAAAAATAGTTTTGCCTGTAGTTATACTTTAAGAAAAGCTTTAATTATCAGAGCATCATTAATGTTTCAATTTAGTTTTGAACTAATTTAAAAGAAGAGTCCTAAACTAAAGTAGATCTATCCTATCCTTTAATTTTTTTTTTATAGTAAATCACCAGCATTGCAATACAAACAATAGTTATATTTGACAATCCAATCTAGGCTTACTTGAAAATACTACTTTTGATGTTGTGAGCGCTGCCAGTCCGCTGCCCATCTCTTTCCACAACTTCCTGGATTCCCTGCATGGTTTGCAGCTTCTGCACTGCTTTTTTTACTTTCGATCTCTAAGGACAATAATTGAAAAGCAGTGTGGAAATGAATATATGCTTTTCCATTTTGAGCACAGACACGTGTTAACATTTCTAGGCTTAAAGCGCCAATCCTGTTCCCTTTTATGTAAACAAAGAATTGTAAATTGGGACAAACACACACTTCTGGTCTATATTATTCTGTATCTTCTTTTGCTAAAGTGATTTTTAATTTTATCAGGTTATGTCTGCTCTGCCATGCCTGTAGTGAGGGGTCCCATTCTCCCTGTTCTCTTTTTTTTTTTTTTCTGTTTTCACCTACCCCATTCCAGTGAGATGTATCGCCAGGGTACGCAGATAGTTGTCAAAAACTTTTGAGAAGGGCATGTGTATGGACTGTGCACTCTACAGCCAGTTCTGTGAGGAGTTTGTGCTCTGCCAGAATATAAACTGTCATTCGGATTGAATGAGCACACATAGGCCTGGCTCACAAGATTTTATCATTCTGCTGTCCAGCCTCTTTGATGTTACCTCGCTGGATTAGGGACAGGTGAGTATATGTTGGTTACGCTTTATGTTGCTTTTAGCAATAAGTGCATGGCTAGATGAGCGTACACAATCTTACCATCTCAAGATGTCTTGGTCAGTTGCTTCCCTAAAAAACGTGTACCGCAGTTGCAAGAGTGTTTCTGTTTAGGAAGCAGGGAGGGGGACATGTGCAAACAGTCTCCGCATCAGGTTTTCTACCCTAAACCTGGGTTTGCATATATGCAAACACAGACATCGCATGGGATTTGCACCCGCATTGCTATGCCGATCACATGCGATGTCTCTGCAATGCAAGTTCAGCCATACTGTTGTATGGGTGAACTCGCACTGGATCAGCACAACAAAAGGTGCAGGAACCTTTTTCTTTCATGCTCTGGAATTGGGTCACATGAGTGTTCACACCCATGCGATCTGATTCCTGTCCGAATTCACAGTTCGCGCTGCGATCTGTGAACCGATCTGGGGGTGTCATTTAACTTTGTATTGACACCAGCAGTGAGTCAGAGGGCAGTGAACTGCCTGCGGGGAGATGCGATGCAGGAACCAGCACTGGAATCGCACTGGTTCCCGCATTGCAATAGTGTGAACTGAGGCTAAAGGTGGCCTTAAACAGCGAGAATTTCATCTGATTCCTGGCTGAAATTTGCTATGGGGGCAGCCTTGTTGTCACCCTCCCTCTCAACAACCTTCAAATTAAAAATGGAAGGAATTGATCATAAAATTGTCAGCCAAACTGCAGATGCATCTAGCCAAATGTAGCCGCTGTTCAGGTGTTCTAACAGATGCTGGTTCTGACTGTCAGAATACAATAGCTGCAGTGGGAGATTCTTCTGTTTGTGCTGTATGGCGTGGATGGAGGAGTCTGTTAGATTAACCACTTCAGCCCCGGAAGGATTTCCCACTTTAGGACCAGAGCCCTTTTTGCGATTCGGCACTGCGTCGCTTTAACTGACAATTGCGCACAAATAGAGCTTTCTTTTGGTGGTATTTGATCACTTCTGCATCATTTCTGATCACCGCTGTAAACGACAATTTTGCCAAAACTATTTTTCTTACTTTTTGCTAAAAAACATTTTTTTTCATCAGTTTTGGCCGATTTATATTCTTTCTCATATTTTTGGTAAAAAAAATTGCAATTGGCATTTATTGATTGGTTTGCGCAAAAGTTGCCGTGTTTACGAATGAGAATTCATTTCTGGGGTTTTTATTTTTTTAGTTTTTACTAGTAATGGCAGCGATCTGCGATTTTTAGCGATACTGTGATATTTCGGCGGAGATGTCGGACCATTTTGAAACTTTTTTGGGACCATTGGCATTTATACAGTGATCAGTGCTATAACAAATGCACTTTAAGGGTTACGTGTTCCCTGGGAGTGTTCTAACTGTGTGTGGGCTGGGCTGGCAGGGGGAGGGGAGTGATCACGGCTTCCATATACAGGAAGCCTGTGATCCCAACCCTTCCCCCTCTATGAGAACGGAGAGTCGTGTTTACTTACACGGACCTCCGTTCTCTCACTGCGGGGGGCCATCGCGGGTAGCTGGCGGAGATCGAGTCCGCCCTACCCGCTCCCTGGCCCCCCTGGAACACAGTGAGCGCTCCTCCGGTGGCGCGCATGCTCACAATACTAGTTATTGTGGCCGCCATCCTGTGACGGCGTTTCGCTATAACGAGCCAACTTGCCACCGTCATGCTGCGGCGGGCGGTTGGCAAGTGGTGAAAGGGGTTGTAAAGTCTCCTGGTTTTTCACCTTAATGCATTCTATACATTAAGGTGAAAAACTTGCAGCAGCCCCCCCTCCAGAGCCCCCCTTTACTTACCTGAGCCGGGGACGAGCCTTGTTCCTCTAGCTGTCGGCTCCGGTCCTCATTGGATGGATTGATAGCAGGGCAGCCATTGGCTTCCACTGCTGTCAATCAAGTCCAATGACGCGGGAGCTGGGGGGGCGGGGCCGAGTCCCGCTGTATGTGCTAATACAAGCTTCCCTGACGTGTCACTTGATGTGGAGGAGTAGCCAAGATCACCACCGAAGGACCCCAGAAGAAGACTTGGGCCACTCTGTGCAAAACCACTGCACAGAGGAGGTGAGTATGACATGTTTGTTATTTAAAAAAAAAAAAAAACGGGAACCTTTATCACTCTAAAGTGATAATAAAGGCAATCCATTTTTAAAAAAAAATAACAAACATGTTATACACATGCACATAACCGCCCCGATCCTCCTCTTCTCGGGTCCCCCGCTGGCGCTCTTGGCCCCTCGCTCCTGCCACGCCCCCCCAGAGCAAGAAGCTTGCAATGGGGGCACCCAAGTAGGCTCACTCTGGAGCCGATGCTCTGCGTGTCCATTCACACACAGAGCCTTGGCTCGGCCCTGCCCTCTCACTCTCATAGTTACATAGTTGGTGAGGTTGAAAAAGACACAAGTCCATCAAGTCCAACCTGTGTGTGTATTTTCATGCCAATTTTACATTGTATATCCCTGTATGGTGTGGGGTACGCAGTTTAAGGTTAAATCAAGTTCCATCAAGGTTCATGCCAATTTTACATTGTATATCCCTGTATGGTGTGGGATATGCAGTTTAAGGTTAAATCAAGTTCCATCAAGGTCCATCAAGTCCAACCTGTGTGTGTACTTTCATGCCAATTTTACATTGTATATCCCTGTATGGTGTGGGGTACGCAGTTTAAGGTTAAATCGCTTTTCATCTAATTTTAGTGAATGGCTGCGTGTCTTTTTATGTTCCTTTGCGGGGAAAGGTATTTGTACATCGAAGTCCTAACCCCTCTCAAGCGTCTATAGAGAATAAGTTCAGTACTTGTAATCTTTCCTCATAACCAAGGTCCTCCAGTCCCTTAGTTAGCTTTATTGCCCTTCTCTGGACCCTCTCCAGTTCCAGTACATCCTTCCTGAGGATTGAAGCCCAGAACTGGACGGCATACTCAAGATGTGGCTGGACCAGAGTCTTGTATACTGGAAGCATTATCGTTTTATCTCTGGAATTAATCCCCTTTTTAATGCACGCCAATATCCTGTTGGCTTTGCTTGCAGCAGCTTGGCATTGCATACCATTGCTGAGCCTGTCATCTACCAAGACCCCTAGGTCATTTTCCATCCTAGACTTCCTCAGAGGCTCTCCCCTAGTGAGTAGTTTGCATTCATGTTTTTGGCACCCAAATGCATTATTTTACATTTTTCTACATTAAACCTCATTTGCCATGTAGTTGCCCACCCCATTGATTTGTTCAGATTTTCATGCAAGGTTTCCACATCCTGCGGAGAAATTATTGCCCTGCATAGCTTAGTATCGTCAGCAAATACCGAGATTGAGCTGTTTATCCCATTATCCAGATCGTTTAAGAATAAATTAAATAGGCTTGGTCGCAGGACAGATCCCAGGGGGGCAACGCTGCTGTCTCGGCCAATGAGGGAGAGTGCCCGGAGAGCCGTGGCTCTTGTGCACATTGCTGGATTGTGATAGGGCTCATATAAGTATTGTAGGGGGGTGGGGGGGCTGCTGCACAGAGAAGGTTTTTTACCTTCATGCATAGAATGTATGAAGGTAAAAAACCTTGAGCCTTTTGAACCCCTTTAACTGTATTGGGACATCTTAACCAATTGCTGATTGCTAAGAATGTCATTAATTCTGATCTTCAGGTTTTAGTGAAGTTTCAGTAGTTCGTGTGGACTAAACTGGTCCAAATGAACTATTTACTTCACTAACAGATGCGGCAGCTGTGTGCGCTGTATAAACTGTATATGTAGCCTCAGCTACTATACATTACAGTATACAGCGCTGTGTTCCTGCTGTGGGATGGAAACTTCCAATCCCACTCCCGGAAGAAAATCGTGTAGGGCTGAGCACTACTCACCCATTCACAACAAGCTTTGTATTCTGTGAATGCATGCAAGGCTTCCTCTGATTAGCTGCGGTGGGCAGATGAAGTCATGTCTCTCTCTCTGTCTCAATCAGTCAGAGGAAGCTTTGTATTCATACATAGAATACAAAGCTTCCTGTGAATGGCTGAGCAGCACTCCCCCTGACTCAATTTTGTTTCAGGAGTGGGATGGGAAGTACCCGTCCAAATGCTGAAATACAGATCTGGATGTAGCTACAGCTGCTGTATGTAGCCTCCCCTTTATACAGCACACATAGCCGCTGCATCTGTTGGTAAAGTAAATAGTTTGTTTGGACCAGCTTGGTCCAAACAATGTATTCAAACTTCACTCAAACCTGGAGATCAGCTTTAAAGGTTGCTGTGCACTGCAAAATACACATCCTTTAAATTTATTTTTAGTCATGTAATGCTTTATCCTTTCTTTCAGCATGTTATGGGATTGTGCAGGTGCCCACAGGACCATGGTTCTGCCGAAAATGCGAATCGCAAGAACGAGCTGCCAGAGTGGTGAGTTTGTGACCCATATGAATACTGATATATTCAGGCCTTAAAATGGTTGTAAGCCTCAGGCATGAAATATGAGTAAAGTGCATCATCCTCTACTGTGTGCTTGTATCTGCATGAGTCACTTCTAACAGCTTTTCCCGACTCCAAGAGATAACTGGTGACAAGAGGCTGCAGCACACAGCCTGTGATTGACAGCCACAGCTGTGCATGTTCTGTCTACTGTGAGGGGTGAGGTGTGTCCCACTCTTCTCACTGAGCTCTGCAGTGTGAGACTTCAGATTCCCGCCACCTGATTTTCAGAGCTGAGAGTTGCTGTGTAAAATACTGTATGTTTTTTTTAGAAGATGTAGAGGAGAGGACCGCAGATAAACAGGTACAACTTGAGTAGGATGTTTTGTTTTATCTTTGTCAATTCACTGGGTATATGTAAGGGTTTTCAACCACTTTAAAGAGTAACTACTCCGCTTTTGTTGAGAAAATAACAATCCCCTTTGGGTGATCTACTGTATGTACATTGTAAGGATTTTAACAGCTTCCCGACTGCCGTACATACATATACGTCCTCGTCGGGAAGTGGTTATACCACGATCATAGCTGTAGCTGATCACTTTTACAGGGCATGGAAGGGGGATTCCTGCTGCTGTTTCCAGGCGCTAGAGTGCTATCAGGGAGCCCGGGACCACTGCATCTTGCGTGGCTGTCTGGCAATTAATTGATCTAAAAAGATTCAGAGAGAATGTAAAAAAAATAATTGTGAATAAAATAATAGAATTAGAAAAAATTAATTGGAGCTCCCTATCTTCCCATGCTCATGGACAAATGCAAATGTGCACGTAGGTCTTGCACACATATGTAAACAGCGATCGCACATGTGAGGTATCGCTGCGTACAGCAGAATGAGTGCAGTAATTCTAATGCCAGACCTCCTGCTTAAGTAACCTCCTAAATGTTTTTTAGTGTCGCTAATTATTAATTTAATGTACTGTAGTATGTCGCCAGTCATTTGGCATGTGGAATTTTAAAGTGCTCAGTGTAACATCATTGCTATATTGTGTTTGTGTGCACTAAAATGAGTCTATTTCTTCCTGAAAATTTGTGTTTGATAAACCACTGCCCAAATATTGTGTGACGTAAAATACACAACAGCCACCATTTTTTTTTTTCCAGGGTCTTTGCTTTCAGAAAATATATATATGTTATAATTCCTATTGCACAGGATACCTAAAATCTTATTTGTATCTTTGCGTTAACTTCTGGGAAAATCAGTGAGCCAATCACACAAGCAGATAATGAGTGTTCTAGGGATGTTCTGTACACCAACTAAGTACAGAAGACCTCCAAGTTGGCATAAAATTACAACAGCTGCAGGTTTAAAACTAAAGGTAATTTTTATTGACATTGAATTACAATATGGTCTGTGTAGCAAGTGTATATGCCAGCCCTCAAATTTTCTACTCGCATCTTGCGAGTGGAGAATGAGAGCTGGCAAGCTGGGATGCACCACTGTCATGTGGGGATGAATGGGAGCCGTTCTCCCAGTGATCACCAAGGGGAACAGAGGAGAGCAGGCGGACGAATCATCAGACATCGGGGAACATCACGGTAACCGCTTTCAATTCAGTTGCCGATGTTTCCCGCACTTGCAGTCACATACAGCCCCGCCACCTGGCCCGGATACTTTGATAGACCGATTACCTGTCCAATGCCGGGATGTGTGATGTGTATCAAAGTCCCCGGGCCAAGAGGCGGGACTCTATGTGACGCAGAGCGGCGGGAACACATGGCAATTGAAATGAAAGCTGTTTCTGCGATGTTCCTCTGCGCTTTGATTATCCGGCCGACAATCCTCTCCTCTCTTCCCCTGCACAGGTAGGCCGGCTTCATGTACACGGGCCCTCAGGCTGCATTTCATGTACATGGGCCCTCAGTGCTGCATTTCATGTACACGGGCCCTCGGGCTGCATTTCATGTACATGGGCCCTTGGGCTGCATTTCATGTACCCGGGCCCTCGGGCCGCATTTCATGTACACGGGCCCTCGGGCTGCATTTCATGTACACGGGCCCTCGGGCTGCATTTCATGTACAAGGGCCCTCGGGCTGCATTTCATGTACACGGGCCTTCGGGCTGCATTTCATGTATACGGACCCTGGGGCTGCATTTCATGTACACGGGCCCTCGGGCTGCCTTTCATGTACACGGGCCCTCGGGCTGCATTTCATGTACACGGGCCCTCGGGCTGCATTTCATGTACACGGGCCCTCGGGCTGCATTTCATGTACACGGGCCCTCGGGCTGCATTTCATGGGCACGGGTCGGGCTGCATTCATGGGCACGGGTCGGGCTGCATTCATGGGCACGGGTCGGGCTGCATTCATGGGCACGGGTCGGGATGCATTCATGGGCACTGATTAAGTTGTTAATATTTATTTTTATAACTTAATTCTACATAAAACATTTAAGTGTCATTTCATTAGCTAATTTATGAGGGCGTGTTTAAGGACGGAATTAGGGGAGGGGCGGGGTGGGGCAGAGTAGGGGTTGGGTGCGTCAACTGGTGGCGAGTAACCCTTAAGAACTGGCTAGTGGCTCAGGACTTGAAATTTTGAGCCCTGGTATATGCTATATATTTTTTTTTTATTTGCTATAACTTTTTCCACAAAAGTGGAATTACTCTTTCAAGAATGTTCTGGCTGTATAGAAACGCCAAAACCTTCTTTTATTTTTTCTCTTATTTTCAAATAGAATGGGCAAGGGTTAGAATGCCTGTCGGGTGGTTTTTGTTTTATTTTTTTATATGGTTCTCCATTTTTCTTCAGATTTTCTCATAGTGTGTAACCCCACGTAAGAAAGATTCCGTATGAGGCACGATAGTTTGATTCTCGTATAGTGCGTACACAACCTTCCACATCCGATTCAGACTTTGCAAACAAAAATTTCTGAAGGGACAAACTACAAAAAAATTTCTTGTACATGAACAGAACGAACAATTTTCGTTTAATGTGTACCATTTTCATACAAGAAAAATCAGAAATGAAAAACTGCACGAAACAATAAACAACAAAAAAAAAACTCTTGTACGAGAATTTTCGTACATTATTTATTGCGGTTCAGACTTGATGTGATACGATAGGAAATTTGGACGCCCCGCTGGTGGGGTGTACCAGCCTTAAGTCTTAAAGCGGTTGTATACCCCTTAACCACTTGCCGACTGCCAACTGCAGTTTGCCGGCGGCAAGGTGGCTCGTTATCGCAGACTGCCGTCATATGACAGCGGCTGCGAGATCGCTCACTGTGTTCAGGGGAGACAGGGAGCAGGTAGGGCGGACTCAATCTCCGCCGGCTACCCGCGATGGCTCCCCCGCAGTGAAAGAACGGAGGGTCCGTGTATGTAAATATGGATATCCATTCTGACAGAGGGATAAGGGCTGTGATCACAGGCTTCCTGTATATGGAAGCTGTAATCACTCCCCTCCCCCTGGAAGCCCAGCCCCCATACAGTTAGAGCATACACAGGGAACACAATTAACCCTTAGAGTGCCCCCTCCAGGTTAACCCCTTCACTGAAAATGGCATTTACACAGTAATCAATGCATTTTCATAGCATTGGACGCTGTATAAATGCCAGTGGTCCCAAAAAAGTGTCAAAATGGTCTGACTTGTCCGCCGCAATATCGCAGTACCACTAAAAATTGCAGATCGCTGCCATTACTAGTAAAAAATAAAATCAAAATTAAAAACCCCATAAATTAATTCTCATCATTTTGTAAATGCGGCAACTTTTGCGCAAACCAATCAATAAACTCCCATTGCGATTTTTTTATTTTTTTACCAAAAATAGGAGGAAGAATATAAATCGGCCAAAACCGATGAAAAAAATGTTGTTCTTCTATATTTTTTTTTTTTGGATTTGTATTTTAGCAAAAAGTAAGAAATTTGTTTTTTTGCAAAATTGTTGCTCTTCTTTTGTTTATAGCGGTGATCAGAAATTACGCAAAGGGGATCAGATACCACCAAATGAAAGCTCTATTTGTGGGGAAAAAGGACACAAATTTTGGGTACAACGCCGCATGACCATGCAATTGTCAGTTAAAGCGACGCAGTGCCGAATCGCAAAAAGTGCTCTGGTCCTAAATTGAGAAATCCTTCCGGGGCTGAAGTGGTTATTGTGATTTTTTTTTTTCTCTACAGATAAGCCTATAATGAGGCTTACCTGTAGGTAAAATGACTATCTCTGACGTCACGGGGCATGCGCTCTGATGATCCGGCGGAGGCTGCCGGAAAATCAGAGCTCGCTGCCAGAATGAATAGCTCACGCCGGAAGAAAGGAGAGGGACATCATGTCGGCTCCCTCAGTTTTTTTTTTTGGTGCGGGTTTACTACCGCTTTAAGTGATCTCTCATTGTGCTTCAATAGAAGTACTGACTTTTTTTTCCAAAACAAGATTGAATACTCTACCTGTCTGCAGCCTTATGCTGCACAGCCTTGGTGGTCTCATTGAGTCCTGCAAGGAAATCGTGTGGACCCTCGGTGTACATTTTTCAACGGCATCCAGAAAGAGTTATTACTTGCCCCCTTATAAAAATGTATCAAATATTCATGTCATCCCGAAACCGGGGAAATATCATGGTGATTGTGGGAATTATTGTTATATCACTTTAATAAAAGTTGATTTTTAACATGATTAAATTCTAGTTATGAGAATAAATTCTTTTCTACCACACTACTGTATCTCGAATGTTTAACCCCTTTAGGAAAACTTTGGACCAAACAAGAAGGGTTATAGATATTATTTTGGCCATTCATGCTAATTGGGATAACAAAGGTAAAATATTGGGCATGCTGCTCTCCCTTGACTTCCAAAAGGCCATTGACTCTATGGCCTCATGCACACTAGAAGTTTGGGCATCTCTTCTGGCAGCAGCGTTTTGGCAGAAAAAAACGATTGACTCTTTTAAACGCTTGTAAGACATTTAGGCGTGTCAAGGTATTGGGCATTACCGTATTTTTCGCACCATAAGATGCACTTTTTTCCCCCCATAAAATGGGGGAAAATGTACCTGCGTCTTATGGTGCCAATATAGCACAACACTGCCACCTAATACCTGGCTGGCTGTGGTGCCTTGACACAACAGCAAAGGGGAGGAAACATGCGGCATCTTCTGAAGTAAACACAGGCAGCTAAAATCATTTTTGGGTCCGTCAGGGCCTCAGCAGCACGGCCGGTAGAAATCTCCATCTGAGGAAGCTAGCAGCAGGAAAGGAGGCCCAATGCACGTGCCGCAGAGGCTCGTGTCATGCCCACCCGACATCATTACGCGTTGCTCCGCACACTAGGCCTTCTCATCTGCTGCTAGGCTGTGCTTTAGTGTCGGTCGCTTCCCATTAAAAGTGCCTCGCTTGCCACAGGAGAGGTATTCTAAGCTAACGGTTGGTGAAAAAAAAAAACAGATGATCCAGGGTGCCGTTACTTGCCTCAGGAGAGGCATTGTCAGCAAAAACCCCCCCCAAAAAACGTGCCAACCAAGCCACCCACAGCTGGGGCAGGTGCCAACCAAGCCACCCACAGCTGGGGCAGGTGCCAACCAAGCCACCCACAGCTGGGGCAGGTGCCAACCAAGCCACCCACAGCTGGGACTGGGTGCCAGCCAAGCCACCCACAGCAGGACCGCAGGGACTGGGTGCCAGCCCAGCCACCCACAGCAGGACTGCAGGGCCCGGGTGCCAGCCCAGCCACCCACAGCAGGGCCCGGGTGCCAGCCCAGCCAGGCACAGCAAGGACAGGGACCAGGTGCTAAAGCAGGATAAGGCAGAAAAGACTAGCATATAAAATTCCTTTTAAACTGGAGTTAGTAAAATATGCTAAGGAACATGGATACAGAGCAGCGGAGAGACATTTTGGACCACCTCCAACTGAAAAAATTATGAGAGTGGAGGAAACGGGTGGATTAGCTGCAAAGAGCAAATAAAAATAAACACACTTTTCGTGGGCATGCTGCAAAGTGGGAACAGTTAGACATGGACATGAAAGAATGGATCACACGTAATCGGAATAATGGCTTTTCAGTCTCACCAAAAATTATAATATATGAAGCCAAACGCATTTCTGTACAAAAAGGCATTCAGGATTTTACTGGATCACCATCATGGTGCTACAGATTTATGAAGCGATGTGACCTTTACGCTCACCAAAACTAGAATTGTGCAAAAAATGCCAAAAGAATATAAATCTAAGATTCTGTCTTCATAAATTTGTAATTGATTCTCGGAAGAAATATGCTTTTGAAATTGGCCAGATTGGAAATATGGATGAAGTCCCGTTAACCTTTAAATGCCCTCTAATAGGACTGTTGATCTGAAAGGTGTCATAACTGTGAAAACCTCAGGACATGAGAAAACCCATTATACGGTTGTGTTGTCCTGCTGTGCAGACTGCACCAAATTGCTGCCCATGTTCATTTTCAAAAAGAAAACCTTTCTAAAAAGTGATTCCACGAGGAGTTGTACATGTTCACGAGAAAGGATGGATGGACGAAAATGGAATGAGTATGGGTTGAAAAAGTGTGGTCTAAATGTCCTAGAGGGCTTCTGAAAAAAAATGCCTTATTAGTGCTTGACCAGTTTAGAGCACATATTAGCGAAAATACAAAAAGTGCTTTAAAGATGCCTAGGGGCGCGGAGGGGGGTACTGGGCGTATTGTAGTGTTTTTGGCTGACCGGTGGAGGGTGTTCGCTGGGCTAGTGCCCCCCCTGGGTGTCCTCGCCCCCCTCCTACACCCCCCTCCGCACCCTGTTCGTTCGTACCGCACCATTTTGCGGCGGATCGCCGCCATTTTGCCGTAGCCGTGGCCATTTTGCTGAGGGTTTCCCTCTAGTGCCAGCGGCGGCCATTTTGCCATAATCGCGGCCTGCATACAGGCTTTGGCCTCTTGTGGACGTTTTCGGCGGCCATATTGGGTGTCCCTGGAGAAATAAAAAAACGTTCTGCTGCCGTTTTACTTCCTCTTTCGCTTGGGGCAGCGTGGCTGGCTACAGACGGCGCAGGCTTCTTACTGGCGGTCTTTAAGCACTCCTGCTAGGAGCAGCGCTTGTGGGCAAAACAGCAAGTATAGCTGGGCTCTCCCTGGGGTGCTGATAGCGGTGGGTGCAGTCCTCCTGGGGTCTCCCTGGCATTCTGTGGGGCTGCATTGTGGGGGTGTCAGGTCATTTTCTATTTTTGACTGTCAGTTATGAGGTCCTTCTGAGGAGGAGTTAGCGGCAGCGCAACCTGCGCTGGGGACCCTGGTGTCCCTGGACCAGCTGAGAGCAGTGTTTGGGGAATTTCTTCCCCGGGTGGGGCCGAGCAGCGCTCTGGGGGCCCCTAAAAAGCGTCCGCCTCCCCCTTGTTCCTCAGGGGAAGAGTCCGAACCGGAAATGGCTTCGGGGGTCACGGGGACCCCCGTGGAACTCTCAGAGGATGAATTCGTCCCCTCGGACGGCGAAGAGGACCAGGGGGCCTCGGTTGCGCGCGAAAAAGCGCTGGTGGCCGCACTCATTACTAATATCCGTGCGTTCTTGCGACTGGACCAAGCAGGGGAGTCTCAAGTGTCCGCATATGTTTGCGGGTCGGCTAGGCCACCTAGGTCGCCTAAGGCTTATCCTTATGATACATTTTTTTGACCACCTGGTCTATCAGGAATGGCAGCGTCTGCAGAATTCCTTCGCCCTACCTAAACGCTTCGCTATACGATATCCCTTTGAGGATAGTTTTGTGAAGAAGTGGGCATCCCCCGCAGTGGACCCTCCGGTGGCTCGCCTGAACAAGGCAACGACCACTCCTTTGGAGGCAGTGTCAAAGGCACTTTTCCTGTTGACAGGATCAGCCATGAGGCTGGCCCTGGGGTCGACCATGGCGGCGCAATATCTGTCTGACTGCATGGCGGAGCTGCAGAATGATTTGGACTGTGGCAGGATGCTTGAGGCATCGCAGAAAACAGACCATTTGTTTCAGGGTCTTCGGTACCTGTGTGATGTAGCTCTGCACATGCTTCCCATGTCAAAAATGTCTGTCTGTTTTTGCAGTCATTATCAGACGAGTTCTCTGGTTACATTCGTGGTCGGATGACCACGCGTCCAAGAAGGGTCTTGCGGATCTTCCCTTTCAGGGTGGTCGTCTCTTTGGGCCACAGTTGGATGAAATCAACAAGGATTTCACTGGAGGGAAGAGTACTTTTCTTCCAGAGCCCAGGCAGCGGGAGTTCCGCCGCAAGCAGGGTCCTGCCTCTTCGGGTCAGAAGAGGTTTTTTCGTGCCCCTGGCGCAGCGGGCAAGGGGTCGAGGCCCAGCAAGCCTGGCGCAGGGGCCGGTAAACGTCCCTGGCAATGCAAGAACGAAAAGACAGAGGACAAGCCCTCATCTGCATGATGGGTTGCCCCCACCCGAACTTCGGGTGGGGGGATGTCTTCTGGGCTTCGCAGACAGGTGGACTGCCCGCATTTCCGACCAGTGGGTGCAGGAAGTGGTGTCCTCCGGGTACAGAATAGAATTCAGCACTCTACCCCCAGACGGGTTCTTCCTATCAAACTTGAGACTCCCTCAGGGGCGTCGGGAGGCCTCCTAAGGGCTGTTCAGGCACTCTCCGATCAGGGGGTGATCGTGCCAGTACCTCCGTTGGAAAGGTTTCATGGTTTCTACTCCAACCTATTCGTGGTCCCCAAAAACGGGGCGGGGTGGTCAGGCCAGTTCTGGACCTAAAGGCGCTAAACCACTTTGTGAAAGCGTGAAAATTCTGGATGGAATCTGTTTGTTCGGTTGTGGCCGCCCTGCACCAAGGGGATTTCATGGCGTCCCTGGATATCAGGGACGCGTACGTCCACGTTCCCATTTGTCTCCGGCACCAGTGCTTCCTGCGCTTTGCGGTGGGAGATCTCCATTACCAATTCGTGGCACTTCCCTTCTGTCTTGCCTCGGGTGTTCACCAAGCTGGTGGCCCTGGTGCTGGTGCTACTGAGGCAGAGAGGCATTGCGGTGGTAGCATACCTAGACGACCTGCTCCTGAGAGCGGAGTCTGCTTCGGCTCTGGAGGAGAATGTGGCTATCACCATGACCTCGTTAAAGGACTTCGGCTGGCTGATCAATCTGCCGAAATCGACGCTGACACCGTCCTGTCGCCTGGAATATCTGGGTCTGATTCACGGAGCAGGCGAAGGTGTTCTTACCTCCAGCCAAGTTACTGACACTGCAAGCAGCGGTGCGAACCCTGCTGTCACGCTGGTGGTCCTCACGATTCTGTATGCGGGTGTTGGGGCTCATGGTTTCAGCTTTCGAGGCGGTAACCTACGCCCAGAGTCACACTCGGCTACTGCAGCGAGCGATTCTGTCACGGTGAGACAAGTCTCCACTGTCCTTAGACCAGCTGATCAGACTGGATCCTCAGACCAGAGGGTCGTTGACCTGGTGGCTTCGGGCCCCGGCTCAAACGTTGGGGAAGTAGTTTCTTCCCCTGAATTGGTCGATAGTCATGACGGACGCCAGTCTATCGGGCTGGGGTGGGGTCCTGGGGCAGCTGTCTGCTCAGGGCCGTTGGTCGGCGCAGGAATCTCGCCTTCCGATCAATGTGCTGGAGCTGAGGGCGATCAGGCTCTGTCTCTCCCACTGGACGGTAAGGTTGCATGGCCTCCCAGTTTGAGTTCAGTCGGACAACGCCACGGCAGTGGCGTATGTGAACCATCAGGGCGGAACGAGGAGCTCGGCAGCGGCTGCGGCTCTCATTCTGCGATGGGCAGAACTTCATGTGCCGGCGATTTTCCGCCATTTACATTCCGGACGTAGAGAATTGGCAGGCGGACTTTCTCAGTCGCCAGACGCTGGATCAAGGGGAATGGTCCCTACATCCACAAGTGTTCTGCCAGATTTGCCTCAAGTGGGGCACGCCAGATGTGGACCTCATGGCGTCCCGGTTCAATCACAAGGTAAAGACTTTTGTGTGCAGAACGAGAGACCCGATGGCGGCCGCCACGGACGCGCTGGTAGCACTTTGGGGTGAGTATAGGCTTCTGTACGCGTTTCCTCCCATCAAGCTTCTACCACGGCTACTGCGCAGGGTGGAAGCGGAGGGGATTCCGACAATCCTGGTAGCTCCGGATTGGCCTCGGCGTCCTTGATACGCAGATGTGGTGCGAATGGTGGCAGATGTTCCCTGGCGCCTTCCGCTGCGCGAAGATCTGTTGTCTCAGGGACCCATCTTGCACCCTGCTTTACCCTCACTGGCTTTGACGGCTTGGCTATTGAGTCCCAAGTGTTGAGGGATAGGGGGTGTCTCTGACTCTGTGATCCCTGCCATGCTTAAAGCGCGCAAGTGTACTTAGCGCAAGATTTATCATCGCACCTGGAAGGCCTATATTGCTTGGTGCAAGGCGGGGGGTTGGAACCCCCGCTCTTGTGTTGTCCCGGGTGCTGGCTTTTTTACAGCAGGGCCTGGCTAAAAGGTTGGCATTGAGTACTCTCAAGGGTCAGATTTTGGCTCTAGCAATTCTTTCAGCGGCCTTTGGCGTCACATTCGTTGATACGTACATTTGTACAGGATGTACGCCATGTGGCTCCTCAGGTACGGTCACCTATGGCACCGTGGGATTTGAATTTGGTACTTTCTGTACTGCAGAGACCGCCATATGAGAAAATCAGGGATATTCCTTTGCAATTGCTGTTGCAGAAGGTGGCCTTCTTGGTGGCCATTACATCCGCTAGGCGGGTATCTGAGCTGGCAGCGTTATCCTGCAAGTCTCCTTACTTGGCCCTTCACAAGGACAAGACGGTCTTGCGCCCTTCTCCTTCGCTTCTACCTAAGGTGATTTCTTGAGTTGCATTCATTGGATGTCGTAAGGGCTTTGCGGGTGTATTTAGCGGCTACAGCTTCTTTTCGGAAGTCTGATGCGTTGTTTGTGCTGATGGAAGGCCCGGGCAAAGAGTTGGCGGCCTCGTCGGCTACTGTTTCCCGTCGGATCAGGCAGACCGTGACTCATGCGTATACTGTTCGGGGCAAAGTCCCTCCTTTTCCAGTCGCGGCTCATTCTACCAGGGCAGTTAATACTTCCTGGGCTTTCAGACACCAGGCTTCGGTGTCACAGGTGTGCAAGGCGGCCACTTGGGCCTCGGTGCACACGTTTACTGTCGTTTGCCCACCCCTCTTTACTGACACAGCTTTGGGACATCCCCACATGTCAATGAAGGGCTGCGTCTGTCAGTGAACGTAAAAGAAAAAGGGATTTTATTAAAACTTACCGTAAAATCCTTTTCTCTGAGTCCACTGACAGCCGCAGCACCCGCCACTCTGTGGTGCATTTGTACGGCTTGTTACGAACTGATATGCTAAGCAGAGCAGGGGGGTTATATGGGAGAGAGAGGACGGCCCCCTGGGAGGGGCCAGTTTGCTTTCTTTCTATTTGCCTATTTAACTCCTAGTAGGATGTGCATATAACCCACGTGTCAATGAAGGGCTGCGTCTGTCAGTGAACTCAGAGAAAAGGATTTTACGGTAAGTTTTAATAAAATCCCTTTTTTTTTTTGTCACACGGTATTTGCGCATCGTTCTTTCAAGCGTGATTTTTTTGGAAAATTCACTTTTTTGAGTTAAAAAAAAATAAGAGAACAGTGAAGTTAGCCCAATTTTTTTGTATATTGTGAAAGAGAGGATGTTACGCTGAGTAAATAGATACCATACATGTTATGGTTGAAAATTGCGCGCACTCGCGGAATGGCAACAAAGTCCGGTACTTAAAAATCTCCATAGGCGATGCTTTAAAAATGTTTAACGGTAACCAGGTTAGAGGTGCAGAGGAGGTCTTTTGCTAGAATTATTTGCTCACTCTCTGGCCATCGCGACGATACCTCACATATGTGGTTTGAACACCGTTTTCATATGCGGACGCGACTTGTGTATGCGGTTTCTTTGCTGCGCGAGCTCGCGGGGATGGTGGCGCTTGAAAATTTATTTTTTTATTTATTTCTTTATTTTTAACACTGTTCCTTTAAAAAAAAATAAATAAAATTCTGATCACTTTTATTGCTATCACAAGGAATGTAAACATCCCTTGTGATAGTAATATATGGTGACCGGTACTCTTTATGGAGGGCTGGGGGGGTCTAAAAGACCCATCCCTCCTTTGCACTTCACAGTATTCAGATCGCCAAAAACGGGGGATTCTGAATATTGTCATATTTTTAAAACTGGTGCCGTTAGCTGCTGAGTAAACCGGAAGTGACGTTATGATGTCGCTTTCCGGAATTTGCAGAAGGAGACCTGTCCGGAGCCGATTCCGGCTTCCTTCAGGTCTTCTCTGAGCCGGCGGATACGCCGGATCGTAGCTCCGGTCTCCCGGTGGAAGGCAGGCTGGAGAAGAGAGACAGAAGGCGGCGGATATCCTCTCCCGCCCCCGGGGATAACGATCAAGTGGCTCCCGAACCAGATTGGTCGTTATCCCCGGATAGCCGACTGTCCGCTCTAAAAAACGGTACCGGGATATAGCCTGCAGCTGCAGGCTATATCCCGGTACAGCCACTCAAAGTAGCCGCCGCCTATTCACGGCGCTGGGGGTGAAGTGGTTAAAGTCTCTCCTCATTTGTTCATGACAGATGGTTCTTAAAGAGGAAGTGCAATCTGCTCACATACAGTACCATAATTTGTAATAAAAACATCTTTGCCATTCTGAAGCTTCCCTCCAAACACTTTTCATATTCTTTTACGGTGTATACCAATATTCTCTGATTCTGTACTTGCCAAATATGCTGCAGAAATGTCCCTCCACTGAGTATGGCTGCAAGCATTTTAACTGTGGGCAGCTGAAGTTGCTGCCTGTTCACTTACTGGATTTACACAGACACACCTCCAGCTTTGCAGCTCTCATTTGCCCCACCCCCTTCCTTTCCTGGCTAACTCTCACAAGAGAGAGAGAGAGCTGTGCATGATGTCATAAGGCTAGGCTAATGACCAGACAAGAAACAGAAATTGAGCTGTATAAGGTATTTACTGACAGAAAAAAAACGTTTTACTATCCAAAGTTAAAACCACAAGGGCAGAAGATTTAATAGATGGAAAGTTGAAAAAATGACTAAAGTTCCACTTTAACCACTTCCCACCCGGCGTATTAACAAATGATGTCCGGGTGGGTGGTTCATTATCCTGATCGGATGTCTATTGACGTCCTCAGGATAATCCGCAATCGCACGCCCGCGGGGCAGGCATCGCGGCGATTGGTGGTGCTGTGGGTCAGTCTGACCCACCTCATTACCGACTGAGGTAAAAGGCTTCAGGGCAGCCACCCTCAGGATCGCCACACTGGACCACCAGAGAGCCTGCCCAGGACCACCAGGGAGCCCCCCCCCCCCCGGACACCGTGAGGAGGCCAACCAGGACCACCAGGGAGGGAACATGGAGGCCGTCCAGGACCACCAGGGAGCCCCCACTAGACCATGAGGTAAGGGCAATACAGTGCACTGTAGGGATGGCACTGTGCCGAGATGGCACTGGCAGGCATATCTAACAGTGCTATATGCATCAGTGCCCACCTGTGCCGCCTATCAGTGCCCACCTGTGCCACCTATCAGTGCCCCTATGAGTGTCCATCAGTGCCGCATATCAGTGCCATGTATCAGTGCCCGTCAGTGTTGCTTATCAGTGCCGCATATGTGCCCCATCATCAGTGCAACCTTATCAGTGCCACCTCATCAGTGCCAATCTGTACTGCCTCATCAGTGCCCATCAGTCTAGCCTCATCAGTGCCTATCAGTGTAGCCACATCAGTGCCCGTCAGTGAAGGAGAAAATGTAGTTTTCAAAATTTTTGGTCTTTTTTTATTTATAGTGCAAAAAATGAAAACTGCAGGGGTGATCAAATACCACCAAAAGAAAGCTCTATTTGTGGGAACAAAATGATAAAAAGTTTGTTTGGGTATAGCGGCGCAATTCTCATTCAAATTGCAACAGCACTGAAAGCTGAAAATTGGTCTGGGTGGGAGGTGTTCTAAGTGCCTGGTATTGAAGTGGGTTAATGTCATTGACCGCTATTTTTTTTTTTTTTTTCCACTTCAGATTACCAGCGGAGATTAGATTTTACTCTATCAGCCTGTTTTTTTCATCAAGCTATTCTCCATTATAGTCTCATCATCGTGGAAATATTTCATTCATTTTTTTATCCAAAAAGTGACCAAAAAACCCATAACAATACTGCTTTATTTAATTCACACAATATTCCCCTCTGAATTTCTATTTTAATCTTCCCTCCCCCCCCCCCCCCAGGTCCTCCCGTTCCTCCCCCCCTCCTACTCTCGGATTTCTAATTCCAGTCTCGGTTTCATAATCTCTAGATATTCTTTTGATTTTTTGAATTGTGCCCACTCCGCCCATTTCTTCTCTCCCCCTACTCCCGCCTTTCCGTCTTCTGACTTTAAGCTTTCTAGGCAGGCCATTTCCTCTACTTTGTTACACCATTGCTCTAGTGATGGGGATTCCGCCTTTTTCCAATTTTTAGGTATCAAACTTTTTGCTGCATTCAGTAGAGTTGGCACCAGAGTCCCAAGATACCGCTTTACGGGACCCGCACCCCCATGGAAAAGACACCTCCATGGGTCTGCTTCTATCCCTTCTTTTGATATTTTATTGATTATGCCCACGCCCA